>VDFB02281492.1:86419475-86745461 GCA_007258455.2 Sequoia sempervirens
ACTCCTACATCATCATGATCTAGTTCCTCCTCTTCGACATCTTTGCCAGGGACATCATCAACTAACTGTTGATCCTAATCATCATCTGCATCATCTTATAGCTCTTTGGTATCTTCTTCTTTCACCACATTATACTTTATCGGCCTTCCTCTTAGATCATGTCTAACAACAAATGACCAACCTGGTTTACCTGGAACCTTTGAGTAAAATGCTTGCTCACATTGGCTTGGAAGAACATAGGGCTCATTTCCAGCTTGCTCAATCAACCTTGTATTAACCATGGTAAATCCATTATCATGTTCAATAACAATTCTCTCAAGATCATTTTCATTCAATCGTATCCTATACCATAGGATAATGAACAAAATTAATCTAGAGGACTTAAAGTCACACTCAAGTATATCATCCAAAATCCCATAGTATCAATTTTCTAAGACTTCTGGATGTATGTCGCTTCTAGATGAAACATTAGTCACCTGAAATACTGTAGTTATACCAGAATCACAAGTTTTCTTCATGTCATCTAACATTCTGATTCAAAATTTACGACCATTGCACCACATAGCCTTGTGGTGTTTCACCTGTAATATGTCAAACATGTAAAAATTATTGCAATATCATCACTTGATAAACATATTTATTCTTGGCCGAATGTATGCAAAGAAAACAATCTCAACATATATATACATCAATATAATTGAAAATAATTAAATAAAATGGGTGATTAATATATTTATATGTACCTGTTTATCTCTTAAACCATATGCTAAATCAATTTTCCTTTGTGTAACATTGGAATCTCCATTACGATGAGCTTATTTAACCAATGAAGCCACACCTTCCCATGTTAATGCGTGACCAAATTTTTGACATCGTTCAATCCATACCGTCATCCAACCAAGATTGTTTGTGATGTACAAATGTAGTACATCCCACTCTCAACCAACTGTATAAAAAAAATTGAAATTCACAAACGACGTATAATTAGTTAAATACCACAGTATATGACCTTAATTTATAATTGATGTATATTGAAGATTAAAAATTAAATAAGTACAATATACATAAAACCATATGTAAAATGTATTCCAATTAATCTCCATGACCATCTTATAATTACCTCTCACTTTCCTCAATCTACCTTTCCTATTAGGTACTCCCCTTCGAATTTGTTAATGGAGTTGGGATCCCAAATGCGATCTACATGGATCTTTGCTGCAAACTTAGGAAGATATTACTAATGTACACCATGGTCCGGTATACCATATATCCCTCCACCATAAAACCCTCAGGATGTGCTCTTTGTCTAACCAAAGCCTTCAAAAAATTCAAGTGCCTCTCAACCATCCACATTGACCTTGTGTGTACAAGTCCACACAATTCAATCTCCTCAACTTGGTGTATGAGGTAGTGTTCTTGTGCATTGAAAAATGTCAAAGGTAGACACTTTTCCATTTCACACATTAGACGAGGAATTTTTCTCTTCCAATAATTTATATCTTCTTTATGGATTTCTTTAGATGACAACTATCTACAAGTGATTCAAGGCGCAAATATATTAATGAGATTTAACAAAAATATACAATATATTACATAACAAGTAAAACAAATAGATATTCTAAGATGTATACAATGAATTGAAAAAATATAGCTACTTACCTCATGTATTTTCCAAGATCATAAATAACTTGCTTGACATTGTTGTCAAAGTTTTTCGAGAGAGATAGAGGTAGAACATACTGCAACAATTATAAAATGATCTTTTCATTATTTTTCCAAAAGTAGTAAACATGATACACTGAAAATTACATGCATTATACAAGTGTATATAATACACTAGAATAATTACCTTA
Organism: Sequoia sempervirens; assembly: GCA_007258455.2. Classification (NCBI taxonomy): domain Eukaryota; kingdom Viridiplantae; phylum Streptophyta; class Pinopsida; order Cupressales; family Cupressaceae; genus Sequoia; species Sequoia sempervirens. Next base: position 86,421,329 of record VDFB02281492.1, read on the forward strand.
ATGAAGGTATGCCAATCATGTGTTTTCATCCCTAATCCAAATTCACTTTTCTTTGTTATTATATTGTTTATGTTCGCAGCAAATCCTGTGGGAAATCAATTTTTTCATATGACTTCTTTTATAGTATTTCTTTGTTGCTCTGTTAATAACCAAGGAAGGGCACTTATATTAATTTGGTCTCCATTGCTATTTAATTGAATGACATTTTTCATTGCATGATTGGCTTCCTGAATGTCACTACAAATTTTGACAATTTTTTCTTTGTCATGCCTTCCATCCAATATTTTCCATAACGTTTCTGTTATATTCTTTTCGATATGTATTGTATCAAAAAAATGCACAATTTGTAGTTTCTCATATTAGGACAACCTACTAAATTTTCTGGGATAACTTTTCAGTCCCTATGGAAGTTGGCCATTAATTCCTTGATGACCTTCATGAAGCATATAAGTTAAAGAAATTAACAACGACAATCATTGTAAATTATAGCATGAGTAAACACAACACAATATAAAAATATAAATTCAAAACATATCATATATGATAGATAAATAATTTGATCTAATGGATAACCTTGACAATTACTTCTATTATATTCCAACTTCCATAGGCGAGGTGTCATTCTTCCTGGTTTTGATGTAGTCTCTTCTTTCCCATTGAAAAGATGTTTTTCAGTAGTTCGATACTTATGATTTCTATGGAGGAAGTGCCTATACTCATCCAACATGTGCTTTCCTAAACTTGTTGAATGATGAGATTTCATCTTTGGACCACAAATTGGACATGCAAATTTTTCCTTTGTTTGAAGACCTGCAAGATCATATATAATTGGATTAAATATGTCAATTTTTATAATTATATATAATGAATAGATTATTTTAAAAACATGCATGATATCTACTTCATAAAATTAAATATTGTTAAAGTGAAGTCGAACGTTATAACATACCACAAAAATGTGTTAGCCCTAGGGCATCATGAATTGTCCATAAAAGCATTGCATGGAATTGAAATTTTCTTTGTCCTATTGGTCTAGAGACATCATACATAGTGACACCATTCCATAACTTTAGTAACTCGTCGATAAGAGGCTCGATATATACATTCATATCTTTAACTTGTTACTTACCTAGTTGAATGAGCATAAACATTACATAATTATTATAACCATTTTACTACAATATATATAAATTAATGTACATGACTATTGAATGAAAAAAAATATGTCATTATGCAACAAATAAGACAAATTAGATGCTACTACGTTAAATAAAATTGATGTAAACAAATACCTGGAACAATCATTGACAACATTATGTGCTCCATCTTTATTGACATCCACGGAGGAATGTTATTATTGATAACAAAAACAAGCCACATCGAGTGAATAGATCTCAGCTCTCCAAATGGATTGACATCATCCACTCCCAATGAAAGCTTGAGATTACGAGGTTCTTCTTTAAAGTGTGGCCATTTTTCCTCCATGTCCCTAAATGCAGAACCATCCGCAAGAATTCGAAGAATGTCATCTTCACTTCTATTTCGTGCATGGTAATCCATAAATTGTGCTAAGCTTTCACACCTAAATAATCGTTCCATACATGGAATAATAGGAATATAATGAAGAACCTTGCAAGGCACCTTTTTTTAATTTGATATGTTTGATATCTACTAATATGACATTCTGGTCATTCTATTGCAAATTCATGTTGTTTATGATATATAATATTATTATTGCGACATGCATCTATTGCTTGATAATCCATTATGATATATTTCATAATGCTAGATAAATCTCGGTATGAGCGAGGTAAAATATTTAATGGTGATAACAAAAATTCACCAATCAATCTACAACAAAAAATAATTTGTTAATATAAAGAATATTAATGGTACATATTTCATCCTTTATTTACTAGTGATGAACTAACAACAATTAAAATAGATGAAAAAAGATGACATATATGACATACCTTAATATATATGAGATTGATATGTTTGATAAACCATTCATAACCTTCAAGTTCAACAACAACAATACAATGGAGAGAAGAGTTGTTTGGGAGCCTTCATAAAGGGGCTCGTATGTCTTCTCAAGTACAGGGAAATCATGAACATCATCAAATTCATCTCGATCATCATGATTAGCTCTGCCACTAATTGTTAGTCACACAAATAAAAATGACTAAATAGTTAGTCATTTATTTAGTCACAATCCATTTGAATAAATCATTTAAGGAATCAAGAATATAGCCTGCCAAAATACTCTAAAACTTTAATAAACATAGCCTAAACTTTTGTCAAAATCTTATTTTCAGGCGTAGCCCATCAGAATGGAGTTTTCATTTTAATAAACATACTCTAACACCTTCGTCAAAACATTATTTTCAAGTATAGACTACCAAAATGGAGAAGTGTTTTAGTAAAGAATGACAGAGAATGGTGAGGAGATGTGTGTGAAAGGAGGCATGGGATTCATTGATGCTTATCTCATTCCTGCTCTATTCAACAAATCTTACATTGTTCCCACTACTATTTGTAATCTAGGTATTTACTTGACATATATTTGCATAATCTCAAATTCCTTCAGAGGCTTTTGAAGTATCAATGTATCCTATATAGGGTTTAAAATAATTTCTTTTAATTAAAAAAATAAATAAATGATGTATTTCCATGTAATTAGATAATGTGGAGATCTCCTAAATCTTCCCCAGCACACTATCCTCTTTGGCACTGTATTCATTACTCCAGCTACTAGGGTTTTGCATGTGGCATCTTTAATATCTTCATTACCATGGCTTTTAAATGGATCTTAGTCTTTGCTTTAATCCTTTTCATGGTAACCCTTGAGTTCCATAATCCACCTTCAATCTCTTCTAAGAACATTGTCTTAAGCTAGACTGCATAGTATGCGTATAAAGCAAGTCCTTCATACCTGTCATTGTTCCAAACCACCACTCACTTCCTTGCTTAAATTGTTGCCTCCATAAGCACAATAGCATGTTTTAAAATCATGGTTGCCAGTGATTGACCATTAAGGTCACCACTTTCATCAAGATACAATGATATTTTTGTCTTCAAACTCAAGGCATTATGCAAGATAACATTGTGAATTGTTTGTTGTGTATGATTTGATTTTCTTGCACATTTACTGCTTTGCTAACTTCCTTTAAGACTGGGTATTGCACCCTCAACTGTAATCTCAAACACCTCACTCACTATCACTTGAAGATTCCTTTCATGAGCATCCTTCTATAAAATCAAACTATGCCCTATAGACTGCCTACTTACTATAGAGGACTCATTTTTTCATGGTATTGTAGATCTTAAGATCCTTCAACCTTATTGACACTACTTCACAGTCCACAAGGTATTATTCACTATTATCCCATCTTTGATGAGTCTCAAAACACTGCTCAAACATGCATTCCACTACCTCCATTATACATTAATGGCTAAGAAGAAACATTGAACCTATGATTATCACAGTTACTTCATTTGGACTGTCATTCCTTGATTGCATTTTCCTTGTCTAACACTACCAAAATCATTTGAAAAACCCTTAAGGTTAGCAAGGGGGTAAGGAAACTCATTATTAAAATCTCCACTTTACTATGCAAGGTTTGAGCTTTATTATCTTATCACTGGTCAACCTCTTTTTGATTGTCACATCTCAAGTGGCTGTCATTGTTCTTACTGTAGATTGCATTTACAAATGTCACTAAGCTACATAGTGTGCTTGTTATTCATTGCAATCTTTAGATTGCAAGATTTTGTTATTAACTACAATGTCTCAATCTTTCTGGTATTGCAACCTCACTAATCCGCTAGAGTTATTGTTTATGTATCTACGGAGGCCTAGGGTTTGTACCCTAATCATGCTCTTACCAATGCTTATGTTGGTATTAAAAAACAACATTAAATCTTGGGTCAAAAAATTAGTTTCCTTGACAAAGTTGTGGTATGATCTTGGATTGTATCCTAGAGTGTGTGGGAAGCTTGTGTTTGATCATTAAGGTATGTAAACCTGATCAGGGAAATGTATCCTATATAGCATGGGTCTTTCTTTAATAATTTCCATAATGGTTATTAGCAAATCACATTATTATAGTTTGTGGTAACCCAAGTTTGCATTCAAGTATGTAACAAACTTGGTTTGTACTTTAAGCTATACACTTTTAAGTAGCATTCATAAGGTTTAGAAAATATTGATCACTCTCTAGAATAGCCCATTAAACATGGGTTGTGCTTGAATGCACTACATAATTGATATAGCACAACCACTTTGCATATCAACCAGGTTTATAGGCTCTTTATTGCAGCAAGAGGTAATCACTCTTGGATCATGCTATAATTACATCATAACCTATTAAACTTGAGACAATTTTAATGCACCCAATGATGATTGACACCTACATTATACAACCTAAATTAACTACATTATATGAGTGCCTCAACTTCTATCACAACATAGCCACATTAAACTTGAGTCACACATGAATGCATCCTGTATTTGTTATAGCAAAATTGTGCCACATGACCAATAGAGTAATGGATCACATAATTATAGTCACAAGAATTTGTTCCTTGGTTGTGATCTTATGGTGATTCCACACAACAAAATTTGGACATGAAATTCTCAAAACTCTAAACCTCTAAAAATGAAATCTGATGAGATGTTGCTTTAAAATATGATTTTAAAACCTGGAACTACAAATTTGACTTCACAACTGAATTCTGCAAAAAGAAAATGACTACCCTCAACCTGGTGATATCTTCTTGAATTTTTTATGATTTTTTCCATGAAAATCATCCTCAGTTCTCCACAAATTCTCTCAAGTAGAGAAAAACACTGTCGCAATAAATCAGTGAACTCGCTTTTCTTTATGTCAGCCACAATTTGATTTTTTTCTTATTTTTCATGTTTGTCAAAATTTTGACAAAACTGATAGTCAAAATTTTGATGAAACCCAGGTTCATCAAAATTTCGATGAATGTCAAGGATAAACTTTTAAAAAATTGAATATTACACATCAAATTTTACAAGCACCCAATGATACATCAAATTATACATATTTCGTCAAAAAAAATTGTCTAATTTTGCAGTCAAATGAGTTAGTGTAAATTCAAAGGTGCACTTACCAATGACTTGGCTCATATGTATGAAAACAACCTCATTAAAGTTCGATTGCACACACTTCATCTGATGTGACCATACTCTACCTTCCTTCAGCCTTGGTTCATGGTTTTTATGTTAGAAAGAGACACTACACATTCTTTATGGTGTTGTCATTGATGGAAACCCTTGTTAGCTAGTTGATTTGCACATTGCATTTTTCTCATACTGGAAAACAAATTGAAGATCAATGGTTATCAGCTAAGTTAGAATAGAGCATATGATAACTTCGTGTTCTTTGATTCATATGTAGATTTTATATTACTATTTTGTGTTGTGGATCTCAAGGGATTATTGCTCGATGCATAATTTGTGTTACCTAAAAATCTTGGTGCCTCGTATTGATTTGGGTGAAAGCTAGGAGGTCTGGTTGTCTAATTTTTTGTTCATCAGTGTTTGAAGGCCAACCTAGTGAATATGATGTGTCACAGATATATGGGGAGTTATTGTTTAAATGTTTTTGTGCTCATGCATCTTAATTTGGGTCATCACTATGTTGTGGCTGACTCTTGTGGATTCACATTGAATGATTTGATGATTTAAAGCTGACAATTCATGAATATTTCTTGTTTTCTCGAAGCTCACCTAAAGCGTTCAAATATCTTGTAGTGGATATATATATATGTGATTGATTATATCATTTTGATGTGTGTTCAATGTGAGTTGATGTATGTTGCAAATATCAGAAGATCAGGAAAGCGATTAAGCACAGTTTCACTTACGCATTAAGGATTTTTGTGAAGAAAATTAAGGTAGAGCAGAGTGAAGAGAAGAATTAGTCTGAAGGAGCAGAATTTGATTGTTGAGCCTAACCAAAAGTGTAATCAAGAATTTTTAGATGCTACTTTCTTAGTACAAATCTTTGGAAGTATTCCAAACTTTTGTAAGGTAGTGAGCCTTTCTTATTTTGATCAGTGAGCTTTAGGCGATGTGCCTGAATGCAAGTGCATTCCCATTTTGTAATCATTCCTTTTGAGTATACTCAGATTATATTTTGGATTGGCCAACCACCATGGTTATTCCCCTAACAAGGTTTCCACGTAAAAATATTTGTGTTATGGTGTTGTGGTTTCTTATATTATGTTTATGCATATTTCTTTTGGTTGAATGTTATCAGTACTTTGTTGATCATATTAATAAAGCTAAAAATTGCACAACACTAATTCACCCCCCTCTCAGTGTTTCTTGATTCCAACAATTGGTATCAAAGCAAGTGTAGACAATCAGATCAACAAATGCAAACAACTATAATATTTTTCTCCGAGCATTGAGAGAAAATCTTCCGGTGAAGAAGAAGGAAAAAATGGACAAACCAAGTATGACAGATGAAGTTGAAGCTCCTAAAGGTAATCAAGAAACAATTATTGAAGAACCAAAAGGTGAAGAAAAGAAGGTTGAAGTCAAGGAAATTCCAATGGAAGTAAGAGACACAACAGAGGTAGTGAAGAGATTTTTGGATAAGCAAAAAGAATATTTTGATCTTGAGTTGGGATATGCCCCTATTCATTTATCTACTTTGTCCCCAATTCAAAAAATGAAAGTTGCATCATTTGCACAAGTTAAGGCTAGGGAAGAAATTCTGAAATCCCACACCGAGGACAATGAATTGTTTATTCTTGCATCTGGTATTCTGGAGAGGATCATGCCTACTCATGTCAAGGATCAATCTAGCTTCTCCTATGGTGAGCTGAAGAAACTTATAAATTCAGTAAGTACTCATTTTGAGACACTTGAGAAGTCAACTTTGGTCAAAGTTTAGAAGGAGTTTGATGTCAAAAGGTTCAGTAGTCTGAAAGGTATGATAGCTAGAGATAAATCTCTGTTAGCTACCTATGTAAAGAATGTTCATAATTCTCTATCTCAAGGTGAAAATTTTTATAAGTCATGCTTGTCTTTGTCAAAACTTATTGAGGAAAATGAGAAGGTTATGGATCATGAGAAAGAGTTAGTTGTTATTTCTGATGGTTTTTATCCTTTAACTATTTCTATTGGAATGCAAGAAGGTCAAGTTATCTCCTTACTCAACAAAATAAAGAGTATGAAGCATGAAAATGATAGAATTATGGGAATAGCCTATGAACTTAGAGGATTAATTGGTCTTGTTGGCTCTCAAAAACATAGGAAAATACCTCAAGAAGTTTCCAATCTCTTGATACGTTTCAGGGTAACAAACAAGGCCAAATGATTTAGACCTTCTACTCTTCAGGTGTTGCCAGACCTAGGCAGGTGTACCTATAAAAATGAAGCAGACTTGACCAATGTTTATTTCCTAAAGCAATTTACCCACACTGGCAAATAGGAATGGATAAATGAGTTTTAATTTGGTATAAATTGTATAAGCAATCAAGGAAAAAATATAATGTGTTCATATGTAAAAATTAATGAAATTAAATAGTAGAATGGTAGAGACTAGTGCCTTATTGGGTATACGGAGTTCAACTGAGTGTCTGAAATGAATAACTTCTTTCTGGCAGATACTCAAATGGTTTGGCATACAATTTTAAGCTTATAACTGCTATAAACATGCAAGGATCTGACTACTAAGTTCTTCTTAATGATCCAAATGATATTTCCTAATTACTATGACTGACTAAAAGGACTTAATCTTTCCTTTAAAGAACTAATTAATCCAATCATATAGATACATCAAGTGTGCACTGATAAACTAAAAAATATCTTTGATATATCAGTTTAAACAATTAGAAAACATCAACCTTGGAGACAACTTAAACAATACTTTTAATTAACACAACAAAACAACTAAAACTAGAAAAATGTCATCACATCAAATAAATTCCATTGAAATATCCATTGTTTTAGACATGCATCATAGTCTCAAAAATCAACATTTTGTATCCTACAGTATTTTTTATTCGACCTCTACTCTATATCCCATTCGCTGTCAAAAATTGGTATTTATACATTGGCCACATGAAAAGTCACATCCATTCTATTCAAAACTCGGTGATCTGTTGTATTTAGGATTTTCAAACATTAATCAAACACCTGTGAAGACATCCTATAGTTTCGCCGACACCTTGAGTCTCTCTGACATTCAATAGGTCATATGTCGATATGGTTTCATGCAGTCACACTGACGCTCTGAGTCTCCTTGACACTCTAAGTCTTTAATCTTGATTATCATTGTGACTTTAGGGGTCGACAAACATTCCTCTAACTACTCAAGTCTAACCGAGATGTTTCCTTCAGTTTTCTTTTTGATCGTCGAAACAAAATGTTTCTCTTATCGATAAAGCTATATTTGGTATGACTTCCATATCTCTCTTCGATGATTCCAGTCTCGCCGATGAATCTTGTTATCAGCAAGACAATGAATATCGCCAAGTCCTCTTATTGATATAATCCTATCATTATGACATTGAAAGTCAGCAGGACTTCCATGAACTCGCCTCGATACATTGTCAAAATCCACCTTCGTTGTATCAGAAAAACCAAATGAATGCTCTAGGACATTTCACCGATGAATTAGGTCTCACCGATAGTCATTTTGTGCTTCATTAGTACAACACACATGTGCTCGTTATGACTTACATTGATGAAAATTTTCTCGTTGATATGTCTCTATGTATTCAATCAGTGAGACACAAATGTGATCGCTATGACTTATTCTGACGAACATTTTCATGCCAATAGGATCCTCTAGTTGCTGAGAAAATGAACTGTGACCTGCCGATATGTGTCTTCAGATGAAATCATATCTGTATGATGGATCAGGGAGACCCTCACCATCTCTTGTCGATATGAATTATACATTGAAATACTCAAGGTTAGATGAATTCTATGGGACCACATGATAGAATATGGGAACAAAATTTATGAAGAGAGGATTCTTTTCCTTATGGTAAGGACTTCTTTGGAAACTCATGAATATAAACAAGTTTAAAATTTTCAAAATTTTACAGTTCTAACAGGTCCAAAAATGGAAACTATGTTGGGTGCTTTGAAGGAAGCATAAGATGCTTTGGCGGTGAGTGACCCTACAAACATGGAAACTGCTAATATGCAATCTTATTTTCTTTTTGGTCATATAACTATTCTAGAGAGTCTTAAGAAGTGTTGTGACTCAAGCTTGCACTTGTTGAAAACAAATTTTGCAAACATTTTCAAATTTGTGTCAATTGTTGTACTCATGCAACCTAAAGTTTCTCTTGATTTTTTGTACGCGGATTCCCTATCTTTTCCATTGATGTCAAAGGGGGAGAGTAGAACACTGAAAAATGCATATTCATCTAAGGGGGATTTGTAGTTTTGAAGATCTTTTTGGAGTTTTGGTTGGCAGTGTATTTTTGTTGGTACTGATCTGACACTTAGTCATTTTTCACTAAGTGTTACCATCAATGCCAAAGGGGGAGATTGTTGGAAAGAGACACTAGACATGACTTATGGTGTTGTCATTAATGGCAACCCTTGTTAGCTAGTCGATCTACACAATGCATTTTTCTCATATCGACACACAGACTAAAGATCAGTGGTTATCAATTAAGTTAGAATAGAGCATCTAGTAAATTCATGTTCTTTGATTCATCAAGGGAGTATTGCTCAATGGATAATCTATGTTATCTGAAAATCTTGGTGCCTTGTATTGATTTGTGTGAAAGCTAGGAGGTCCAGTTGTCTAATTTTATGTTTGTCAGTGTTTGAAGGCCAACCTGGTGAATATGATGTGTCACGAATATATGGGGAGTTATTGTTTAAATTTTTTTGTGTTCGTGCATCTTAATTTGGGTTGTCACTATGTTGTGGCTGACTCTTGTGGATTCGTATTGAATGTTTTGATGATTTAAAGCTGACAATTCATGAATATTTCTTGTTTTCTTAAAGCTGACCTGAAGCATTCAAATCTCTTGTAGTGGATATATATAAGTGATTGATTATATAATTTTGATGTTTTTTTTATGTAAGTTGATGTATGTTGCAAATATCAAAAGATCAGGAAAGTGATTAAGTGCAATTTCACTTATACATTAAGGATTTTTGTGAAGAAAATTAAGGCAGAGCATAGCGAAGAGTAGAATCAGTTTGAAGGAGAAAAATATGATTGTTGAGCCTAACCAAAACTATAATCAAGCATTTATAGATGCTACTTTCTCAGTTCAAATCTTTGGAAGTATTTCAAACTTTTGTAACGCAGTGAGCCTTTCTTATTTTGAGCAGTGAGCTCTAGGTAATGTGTTGGATGTTGTGGTTGTGTTGCTGATATGTGGTTGTCATTTATGTCAACACTATTAGAATTATTGCATTACAAGTTGTATATGTCGAGGATATTGAGAAAATTGTTAAAGAAAGAGTTGCAGGTTGACAGTGGAACAATGAAAGTCATGAAGGTGTCTTGATAAATATTTTGGTGATCAATCATTGTGGACTAAATGGTTTATTGCTGAGTGTATCTAGTTTATCCACCGAAAGTTTCTGAGGTCCACGTGAATATTTGATCGTGTTATGAACAGTTGTGTTTTGACAGTTTTGTTGTGGCTTTAGTTAGTGCTCTTGATTGAATTTGATGTGATTCTAGTAATTTCAGTTATTTTGGATGCTTCTCCGATGATTCTTGATGCTTGTGGATGTTTCTAGATCATGCTCTATCTTTGTTGAACGTGCATGTTGATCAGTGTGCTCATGGTCGGTGATTTTTCACTTATGTGTTTGGGTTTTTATGTTCTTGGATGACATGGTGGTTGTAGCGTGTTGTGGATCCTTGGAGATTAAAATTTGAAAGCTTGGCACAATTGAGGATGGTTTTTTAAGTCTTCATTATATTGTGGCCACTAATATTTGATTCGCATTAAAAATCTACTTGTAAATTTGGGTCGGCTGACATTGTGTATATGTTTTATATTTTGGTTGACAAAGTTGTTGATGTAAATCCATGTTGTGGATACATAAGATTAGTTGTTTGTGTGAAGTTAAGGTTTGTGTGAGAGAGAAGTGCCAGAGAGAGTGCAAGTGTGTGAACAGTGATCTAATCATACGATTGTAGAGCAGAGTGTGAAGAAGTTTGAGCGAAGTGTGAAGGAGTATTTTTGTGCTTAAACTGAACTATAATCAAGCTTTTGTAGAAGCTATTTTCTCAATTCATACCCTGTGGATCTAATCCAAATTTTTGTAAGATAGTATGTCTTCTTTGGGCTGTGAGCCCTCTTGTATTTGAGTAGTGAGCTCTAGGAAGTGTGCCTAAATGCATGTGCATTCCCATTATTCTTCTTTATACTTTTAACAAGGTATAATATTGTGGACTGGCATCTACCATGGTTTTTCCCCTAACAATATTTCCACCTAAAAAATCTTTGTGTTCTTTGTCTTTTTGATGTGTTGATTGTTTGTTGTTTATTGTTAATTCATCAAATCTAAGATTAAGTTAAGTTAAATTTGAAAAGTTTAAATATTTTGTAACAACTGATTCACCCCCCTCTCAATTGTTCATCCTTGTTTTTCAAACAATTTTTATCAGAGCAAGTTCCTCTAAAGAAGTTTAAAAGCTTGAGGTGATCTGAGATGGCATCATACAAAAAGGACAACCCTAGATTTGATGGAACAAACTACTTTCTATGGAAATCCATAATGGAATGTCATTTGAGGTGTATTGATGAACCCTTCTGGAAGATTACAAAGAACACATATGTTATTCCTTAGAATGGTCCTTCCACTCCTAATGAGATTAAAGAGGCTGAGACTAACACCAGGGCTATTGAAGCTTTGTTGAGTGCTATGATGGATTCGGAAATGACAAATGTGATGGATCTCAAGACAACTCATGAGATCTAGAAGAAGCTGGAGACTTTGTATGAAGGAGACGCACTTGTGAAGGTCACTAAGCTATAGAGTTTGAAAGGAAAGTATGAAACTTTGAAGATGGGTGAAGATGAAATTTTTTATTCTTTTATGCAAAGAGTAAATGAACTTGTGATGGGTATTAGATGTGTCAGTGGTACCATGGATGAATAAGAAATTGTAGCTAAAGTGCTCATATCATTTCCTCCCTCTTACAAATAAAAGGCTCATGCTATTGAAGAGCTCATAAAAGTAACAACTATGACAAGAGATATGTTGATTGGTAAACTTGCTACTTTTGAGTTGAGTGAATTTGGTGATTCTACCCCCAAGACTGAATTTGCATTTAAGGCCTTTGTATCTAGAAGAAACAAGCAAAGATAAGGTCTAGGAGAGAGTTCTAAAAAGACATTTTAGTATGAGGAAGAAATGAAACAACTTGAATATGAAGAAAGAGAGGTAGAAGAGATGGAAGCAATGATTGTAAAGAAAGAAGGTAGAGGACAAGGAAAGTATAAAGGAAAGTTTCTGATTAAATGTTTCTCTTGTAGTAAAATAGGTCATTTTGCTTCAAGGTGTCCTGAAAGAGTTCCTAGGTCTAAGCCTAACAAACCTAGATTTCAAAAGAAATGCTATTATATTGAAGAAGGTGTGAATGATGAAGAATCTGATAAAGAAAATGGAAATGAAGATGAATGGGTTTTCATTGCTATCAAGGAAAATGGTATTGAAACTACTAAAGTTGAGAAAGCTCTTGCAGCCCGAATTGAAGAAACGAATGAGTTTGTTATTGACACTGGATGCTCACATCATATGACTAGTGATAAAAGAAAATTTGTAAGTCTAGATAAATATGATAGTAGGGTTGTAAGATTCAGAGATAACGATGTTGGTGTGGTTCATGGTAGAGGATCTATTTGTCTTGGTGGTAAACATAACATTGATGATGTCCTTTATGTTGAAGTCTTGAAGCATAGCTTGTTGATTGTTGGAAAGATGGTGGACAAGGGTTATGATCTTCAGTTCAAATATGGAAGATGCAAGATACTTGGAAGCTCTAGAAATATGATTGCTTTAGGTACAAAGACAAGAGGTAATATTTTCACCTTATTGCTACTAATGTAAGTTGTTTAATTTCTCAAGTAGATGAAATCTGGTTATGACATAGGAGGTTGTGTCATGTGAATTTTGATAACATTATCAAGGTAAGCTCCACTCAAGTAGTAAGAAATATACCTAAGTTAGTGAAGCTTACTAACACAATATGCAAGGAATGTTAGATGGGAAAACATACTAGAGTTTCTTTTCAAATCAAACAAAATAATTCTAATGGAGTACTGGAGTTGGTGCATATTGATCTATGCAGTCCCTCTAGAATCATAAGTCTACAAGGAGAAAGGTACTTTATGTTGCTTATTGATGATTACTCTAGGATGATATTGGTTGCTTTCTTAAGAGAAAAATGTGAAGCATTAGAAAAGTTCAAAAGTTTCAAAGCTATGGAAGAGAATGAGACAGGTCTGAAAATCAAATTCCTAAGGTCAGACAAAGGTGGTGAGTTCACTTCCTAGGAATTCAATTCTTTCTATGAAGAGCATGGAATTAGAAGATAGTTATCTGGTCCTTGAACCCCTCAATAGAATGGAGTTGTAGAGAGAAAGAACATAATAATTCTAGATGCTATTAGAACAATGATGATAGAAGGAAATGTGCCTTACATCTATTGGAGAGAAGTTGTAAACACTGTTGTGTACACTCTAAACTGGGTAAATGTCAATGGTATTTCTAGTAAGACTCCTTTTGAACTATGGTTTGGTTATAGGCCTACTGTTAAATATTTCAAGATCTTTGGAAGAAAGTGTTATATTAAGAGAGATGAGGACATAGGAAAGTTTATTTCTAGGTTACTCTACTAAAGGCAAGGCTTACCGGTGCTATAATAGAAGATTGAGAAAAATGGTTGAAAGTGAAAATGTCAAAGTTGATGAGGACTCTGCTAGGTCATCCAAATACCATGGATATGATTCAGATGACCAACAAGATAGTACAAAAAAAGGGAAGAATGCTCAGACATAGAATCAAGTTCATATTGTTCCAGTAAATCAAGAAAGTCAAGAAGGAGAAACAAGTGGAAGTACAGAAGAAAGAACAGAAGAACTAGAAGTGTGAGAGAATCCTAAAATTTTGAGGTATGTAAAGCTAAATCATTCTAAAAATAAAATTATAGGAGACAAGAATAAAGGTGTGTAGATTACAAGAAGGATTGCAAAAGAATATTGTTTTATTTCCAAGACTGAGCCTAACAATGTCAATGAAGCTTGTGATGATGAACACTAGATGGAAGCTATGAAGGAAGAACTAATACAGATTGAAAATAATGATACATGGATTCTTGTTCCCAGAACTAAGGATAAAAATATGATTAAGATGAATGAACAAGGTGAAGTGGTCCATAATAAAGAAAGATTGGTATGCAAAGGGTATTCACAAATGGAAGGTATTGATTAAGAAGAAACATTTGCCCTTGTTGCTAGAATTGAAGTTGTACAATTATTTCTTTCTTATGTTGCATATAAGAACTACAAAGTTTATCAAATAGATGTGAAGTCAACCTTTCTGAATAGTGAGTTAGAAGAAGAGGTATATATTGAATAGCCAAATGGATTTCAATTGACTGATAAGGAATACATGGTTTATGGATTAATGAAAGCTCTCTATGGACTCAAGAAAGCCCACAAAGCCTGGTATCCTAGATTGGATAAATACTTACTAAAGCTTGGCTTCAATAAAGGTCATGTTGACAACAACTTGTATTTTAAGTTGGATCATGATAAAGAGTTGATTATTGAAGTCTTTGTTGATAACATTGTTTTTGGAGGTGATGATGATCTATGTATGAAGTTTGTTGATGAAGTGAAAAGTGAATTTGAAATGATTATGATTGTAGAGATGTTATTTTTGGGATTGCAAGTCACTTAGTTAGACAATGAGATTTTCATATCTCAATCCAAATATGTGAGAGAACTGTTGAAGAAGTTTGGCATGAAAGACTCAAAGCCTGGTGGTACACCCATGGCAACTGGATGCAAGTTAACATAGAATGATGATTCTCCAAAGGAAAATAAAACAAGATATAGATCAATGATTGGTGGATTGATCCACTTAACTCATCATACCAAACCAAACATCATGAATGATGTGTGTATGGTTGCTAGATATCAAGTTGATCCAAAATAATCTCATGTGACTATTGTAAAGAGAATTTTTAGACACCTAGAAGGAATAGTTGATTTTGGGCTTTGGTATTCTAAAGATGATAATATTACATTGAGTGCATATACTGATGTGGATTGGGTAGGAGATGTAGATGACAAGAAAAGAACAAGTGGTGATGCCTTCTTCCTAGGAAAGAAGTTGGTGTCTTGGTCGAGTAAAAAGAAGAATTCCATATCCCTATCTACTGTTGAGGTAGAGCATATTGCTGCTGCAAATAATTGTACTCAAGTGTTTTGGATGAAAAAAATGCTAAAAGATATCAGAGTAGTATATGATGAGCCTATTGCCATATACTATGAAAAATCAAGTGCAATAAAAATATCAAAGAATCTACTGCTACACTCTAAGACCAAGCATATATCGATCAAGTTTCACTTCCTAAGGGTGAAAGTGAATGAGATAGAAGTTAGACAGGAGTATGTGCCTACCAAAGAACAAATTGTAGACATTTTCACCAAGCCATTTCCAAAGGATAATTTTGAGTATCTCAGAGGGATGCTAGGGGTGATTACCCCTCCTAATATAACTAAGGATGCATTTACTTGCATCAATTTGTGTGTTTCATAGCTATATTTTGATCTGGATTGATGTTTGTGTGGCTACTACTCAAGGGGAGTAGTCAGATGTGCAAATATGTGGTTCAGAGCTTGTATGTGGAAAGATAATGCTTATCTTTGCCATTGATTTCAAAGGGGGAGAAGATTCATGTGAAAAACTGGTGATTATCTAGTGAGAAGAGCCTTGTGGGGAGAAGAGCATGCAGAAGAAGTTGAGGAGAAGAGTCAAAATCTAAGGGGGAGTAAGTGTTGATTGAGAGTTGTGTTGATGGTTTTTTTCACATCATGTGTTTCCATCAATGCCAAAGGGGGACATTGTTGTATGTTGTGGTTGTGTTGTTGATATGTGGTTGTCATTGATGTCAACACTATTAGCATTGTTGCATTAGAAGTTGTATATGTCGAGCATATTGAGAAAATTGTTAAAGAAAGAGTTGCAGGTTGATAGTGGAATAGTGAAGGTCATGGAAGTGTCTTTCTCAGTACATTGGTGATCAATCATTGTGGACTAAAGGGTTTATTATTGAGTGTATCTAGTTTATCCATCAAAAGTTTCAGAGGTCCATGTGAAGATTTGATCGTGTTATGAACAGTTGTGTTCTGATAGTTTTTATGTGGCTTTAGTTAGTGCTCTTGATTGAAGTTGATGTGATTCTAGTAATTTCAATTGTTTTGGATGATTCTCTAATGATTCTTGATGCTTGTGGATGTTTCTAGATCATGCTCTATCTTTTTTGCATGTGCACGTTCATCGGTGATTTTTCTCTTATATGTTCGGGTTTTTATGTTCTTGGATGACATGGTGGTTGTAGCGTGTTGTGGATCCTTGGAGATTAAAATTTGAATGTTTGGAACACTTGAGGATGTTGTTTTAAGTCTTCATTATATTATGGCCACTGATGTTTTATTCGCATTAAAAATTTACTTGTAAATTTAGGTCGGCCGACATTGTGTATATGTTTTATATTTTGGCCGATAAAGTTGATGTAAATCCATGTTGTTAATATATAAGAGTAGTTTTTTGTGTGAATTTAAGGTGTGTGTGAGAGAGAATAAATCCTAGAGAAAGTGCAAGTGTGTGAACAGTGATCTAATCATACGATTGCAAAGCAGAGTGTGAAGAAGTTTGAGCGAAGTGTGAAGGAGTGTTTATGTGCTTAACCGAAACTGTAATTAGGCTTTTGTAGAAGCTATTTTCTCATTTCATACCTTGCGGATCTAATCCAAATTTTTGTAAGACTATGTGTCTTCTTTGGGTAGTGATCCCTCTTGTATTTGAGCAGTGAGCTCTAGGCAATGTGCCTAAATGCATGTGCATTACCATTATTCTTCTTTATATTTTTAATAGGGTATAATATTGTGGACTAACATCCACTATGGTTTTTCCCCTAACAGGGTTTCCAAATAAAAAATATTGGTATTCTATGTGTTTCTAATGTGTTGATTGTTTGTGGTTTATTGTTAATTCATCATATATGAGATTAAGTTAAATTTGAAAATTTAAAATATTTTGTGACAACTAATTCACCCCCCCTCTTAGTTGTTTGTCCTTGTTTTTCCAACATAGTGTGCTTGAATGCAATTGCATTCCCATTTTTTAATCATTTCTTTTGAGTATACTCAGATTATATTGTGGATTGGCCATCCACTGTGGTTTTTCCCCTAACAAGGTTTCCACGTAAAAATCCTTGTGTTATGGTGTTGTGGTTTCTTACATTATGTTTATGCATATTTCTTTTGGTTGAATGTTATCAGTACTTTGTTGATTAGATTAATAAAGCTAAAAATTGCACAACACTGATTCACCCCCCCTCTCAGTGTTGCTTGATTCCAACATTGTCTTTGTACTCCGTTCATTTCCATGAATGGTTGTGTCCATTTCTTGACTTTCTCCTCCAAAAACCTTTGCATCATCGATCTTGTCTTCACTTTGCACATTGTTAGACCAAGATATATCATAATTTATATTGTTATTAGAGAGAGAAAAAGTAAAAGTTTGATACTTTGTATCATGCATAAAATCATGAAAATTTCCTTTTTTAACTTGTGAATTTTCAACTTGGAGCAAAATACATGCATCTCCCGCTCATTTTCCTCATTTGCATTTTCCACATATAAGGAGAATGATGGCTCATCAATATTGTTTCCTCATTTTTGTTGCAATGTATCTGAATCTCGGCATTCTCACTTATTTTCCTACAAAACGTTAGAATTTTATTTATAATAATTATAGTTATCAAACTATCTTGATGTATCAAATGATTTTTTAATATTTCCAATTCCACTAGGGTTGCACACATTTCTCGTCAATGGTTCCTTTCTTCTAGCAGTTAGAAATTTTTCTATTAATGGAATCACTTTACACATGGCCAAATATACCCTAGTTAAAAAAAATCACAATCAAGTTCCCCGTGATCAATTTTATCATGAATTATGCACTCAGTGACTCTACCAAAGGTGAATAAACTCAAAGGATGTAACCTCTGGTTAAAAATTTTCCAAAGTTTTTCAATTTCCATATTAAAACACCAGCTTGCACTCCACATTCACTTTACAAGCTTTCTCCCTTGAAATTAGGACTAATACAAAATTCAAAACATGCCCTCCTAGCCCCAGTTCATGTTGATGGCAATGTTACTCACAGCAACAGGACCAATAAATTCTTCACAAACAACCTGCGAAGAGCCTATCCTTCTTGAAAGACATAACCAAAGACAAACCCCAGGGGATCTGTATGATAGGACAAAGGTTGGCTTAGTTCAATCCCAAGTCTTCGGTAGTCAAGTCTTGGCAGTACTAGGTTCACTTTAGGGTATGATGTGATATTGTTGTTAATCTCAAAGGGAATATGGTTGTTTCTAGTTTGCTTAAAAATCATAAGCACTTTACATAAAATTTCCAATTCAATCATAAAATAACATCATGAAATCGAAAGATTTGAAATAATATTTCATGAATATCAACAAATTTTCTATCACTTAAGTAGATTTAGCTTTAAGCATTCAACAATTTCATATGAAATGAAAGATTCTGAATAAATTTCCGTTCATTCATCTATTCTAAAAGAAAACATAAAAAATACTAAAAAATTAAAAATTCTCCTAGTTTTCTCCATGCATGCCTCAAAGAATTAACCAAATTGAAGCAACCCACTTTATACTTCAGCATAATTATACACAACTACATATAAAATGATGTGAGTTTTTAAAGAGAGGGGTTTTAGTTTGGACACTGAGTAGGTTCTGCATGCACCCTCAAATGGTACATCACATAGTCTTGTTCAATTGAACTAAAAAAACCAGCTACAAAGATTCATGAGATAGGAAACTATCAAATTGGCTTCAATATTGATTAATATCTACGTGCATACAAGTTTTTAGGCCAAAATGATTCAAAAAATAGGAAAAAAGAATAAAACTTAGAGAAGTTTTAGCTCTTCTGGAATCCACAAATTCTGAACTTAACTTAAAAAGAAAGATCCAATGGCCTTTTATAGAAGGCACATATAGGATAAGATAAATACATGAGGAAATCCAAGGGATGAATCACATCAAATCACTTGGAATGTAGTGACTGTTAAGATAATTGCAATTGAATTCAACAAAGGTCAACTTTGATCACATATTGAAGCTCTTCGGGCTTTAATCCTTTGTCTTTTAGGGTTCCTTCTTGGAACCAAACAAATCCACTCAAACAAAATCTAGGAACTATTGGTTATTTTTTAAGAACTAGATTGGTCTCCAGAAATATCTATGGACTTTTCCATTTCCAATTATTAGTATTTCTAAAGGGATTGGCCAATGAAGGAATAGAAGCTGCAAGAATTCTATAACACACACTTGATACCTAGATAGAAATGTTAGTAAAGATAGAAGAATAAGAAGAAAAAGATGGATTACAAGAGGATCCAACAAGTCCATGAGTCATTAATACTTTATTAGATATGATGATGAGTCATGGTGATGATGATTTTCTTATTAGGAATTGGGATTTTAAAAGGGCTACTTACCTTATGTTTGATAACACACATAGATACGATGCATCAAGGTATAAACAACCAGGATGGCATTGCACCTAGTGTGATGGAATTTGACTCAAAAATTAGATAGTACTTTTGTTCACACCCGACATACAGAAACCTTACTAGGATGTACTTCAGATATTTCAAACATCTTAGACCAAAACACAGAAAGGAAAAACCAAACAATGTAATAGTCAACAAGTTGTATAAAACACCTTCCATGCATACCTAATAAAGAAAGTATTCAACAAGGTTATATTACAAGAACATCCAACAAGTACAATAGACAAAAGATAATGATTGTTTCCCCATTCCTTTCTCTCTAAATCCCTTTGTTTGAACATCATTAAGAGGTCATCAAAATAAGTGCAATAAGATAAGTCAAAAAGACAAAGATCAAGTAAACAAACAAGCTAATGTTCTTCATACTGCTAGCCAAGACTAAACTATGGTGATGCCTAATGTTGATGTCCATTGTAGGAAGGATGCATCCTAAGACATGATGTTATCAAATGATTGATTTGAGACTAATTGTATGATAGGCTATTAATACAAAGAGTTGACTAACTTATTTGCTTATTGACCTAGACTTGAGACTTTAATGTTTTTAGTTTTCACTTTTGAACTGCTAGACTTGTTTATGACCATTTTACCAAAGGTTGAGGTTGACAATTGATTCATTGTGAGTGATTTTTTATTTTGGGTGAAAGTGAGATGGGGACAGATGGATTTTTTCAAATATTTGGATGTTTTTTATGTTTTTTAATGTTTTGAGGCTATTTTTGGTATTTTTGAGATTTTGCATATGTTTTGATTTTCAAAATTTTCAATGTTTTGGGGTTTTCTGAGATTTTATGAATGTTTTTTGGATTTTGTGTCTTGAGGGCTGATCAAAGATTAGCCTTTCCTGTGTTTAAGCTTAAAGATGACGTAGTTTGGACGACCATGTTTTTGATGTTTCTTGTTTTTTGACTTGTTTTGGATTTTGATATGTTTTGTATGTTTTTTGGATTTTCACATGATTTTGACGTTTTGGATATGGACATGTGTGACGATAACAGTGCTCTGTTTTGGGATTTTGTTGAAAACCAAGCTAAGGTTGATTGATCAGATTGATGGATTGATGATGATAACATTATTGAGGATACACAGCAATGCAAGGATAGTGTTTAAGCAACATCAAGATTGGGAAGGATATCCCAAGATGATGATGGATTGATTGGATTTGATTGATCAAGATTTTGAAGCTTGATTTGGAAAAAAATTTAGTTATGGATGATTTGATACGACATTGAAGTACCAATTAGATGTGACTGATATTGATTGTTTGGATTGATGTTCAATGAAAGATGAGGCTTGATAAGGAACATCTGCTCGTCAAAATATTCCATGGGCTAGTGATTTGGATTTTGGCTCAAAAATGTTTGACCAATTTTATTTTATGTTTTCCAATGTTCCGATCACCACATAAGTTGGAGGATATAGATCAAGATTTATTCCCGAAGCAGGATGTAAATATATGCCCCTAGTGTCTAGCAATGTATGGAATACCATGGATGGATGCTTGGATAGGTATATGGATGGATGGATATGGATTATCTTTAAAAGATAAGGTGTTCGAACAAAGGAATGCTCTATTGGATAATGCTTCATGGCTTAGATAATGCTGGGTAGGATAGGATCAATGAAAATGACCCATGTCAAGATGTCTACCATAAGCAAGCATAAAGTGTGCACAAAACTTTGTCTAGATCAAGATAACCTGGACTATGGATGTAAATGGATGAAAATGGATAGGATAAATGGTTCATGGATGGATGGATTTATTATGGATGAGATGCATGGAATGCTAGATTTATTATGGATGAGATAAGATGCTTTCACTTGAACTAGCGCACATAGAAGCTTGATTCTACACATGACGCATGTTTGCTAGGTTTTCATCATGGTACCTATCCAAAGCGCCACTGTAGTGGTTTTCACTGGAGGATGATTTTTTTCTTTACTATTTTCAATCCTTTATTTTATTTTATTTTTTATTTTTTCGGATTTTCATATTTTTTGTATTTTTTTGTGAAAGATTTTTAAGCTCATGTTGAATCACCTGGTGGTGTTGATGTAGATGCTTCTATTATAATGTGCCATCGATATCCTACCTAAAGAAATTATTTTTCTAAGATACGTGGAATTGAATAAAAATTTTGAGATTCTTCATTTTCCTTGTTGATACCAAAGTTAACTTTGTCTTTATGTGCACATCGCAATAGAATGCCTTCTAAATCCTTATGATAAATGGTGGATTCCAATACATAGTCAATGTAAGAATTGGATATCATGTGTGGAGGTGTGGATGGAGTGTGTTTAGAAATAAAAGATGGATTGGTTGACAATTTGGAACCTTTGACTCTCCAAACTTGGGAAGATGAGCAATGATGGGTGGATACGAAGGTGTGCATAGAATTAGGACCAACTGCTTGATATACTTTGTATATTGCTTGAGAAGCCTACTTTTTCCTTTGTGGACATATTTGATGGATACTTTTACCTTTTTATTTTTCCCCATAGTTTCTTTGACTAATGGAGTTTGATAGGGATAATCTTTCTTTTCATTCTTTGGTATCCATGTGTATTTGATTTGTCCATTATGCTTCCCAACTTCTTTTTCTTTGATAATGTTCTTTGTACTTTGATTCAAATCTTTCTTTTGATGTTGGTCCCACTTTGTGGATGGGGTGATGGGTGGATGAAGATTCATGACATGGCTAGTTGTAGTATTTGCATTGGTTTCCTCATAAGGACTCTTTGTGCCCCCTATGTTGATGCTTGCACTAGATAAAGTTTCCCCAGTACTGAATAAACAAGACCTTGATGTTTAGGATTTCCAATTATCTGCACTAGTTCTAGGATACCTTGTTCATGTAGGCCTAATCCTCTACCCTGATAATTCATTTGTTGAAACATTTTATTTGCAATAGGATATGATTTACCTTGGAAACAAGGTGCTAATCCTTCTTTGCTCTGTTGTGGATCTTCAAAGGTGATATCCTCTTCATTGATAAAATAGCTTTCCCTAAAAAAGGTAAGTGATCCAAGTTTATAAGTGATAGGATCCTCCATAAGTGGGATAACTTCCTGATTCATATCTTTGGCTTTCTCTTGTGGAATATCAGATTTTAATGCTTCTTCAAGAGGTGTTGATGGTTCACTGTCCACGTAGAAGTCTCCCTCATGGTTTACTTTTTGATATGCCTTCATAGGATTTTTCTAATTCACAACTTCTGTAGAAGCCTTCTTCATGACCCATTTCTGATATGTCTCTAGATTTTTCTGTAGCTTGATCATGTGTACAAATGTTACGAGTAGGAGACTCTTGTTCCTTGGTAATGATATCAAGAGTATGAGACTCTTGTTTTGAATGAAGATCATCTACATGTCCATTGGGATTAAGCATCTCATGGGTAGATGGAGGACCGTGTGCTATATGGATATGATCATCATTTGTGACATCTTGTATAGATAGGAGAGTGTCCATTAGATCATTGTAGTATCTTGGAGATACAAATTCTTGATCTTGAATGATTTCAAAATTACTTTCGACATGCTTTGGATCAAGTTATTGAAATGGGTTAGTTTCAAAGAATGGATTGCTTATAAAGGGCTCTTGGATATGTTCATTAGGCATGGGAAGTGGCTCAATATCCTCTTGATCTTTGAGTGGACTTGGATCAAATGTTGAGTTGAGGATTTCTTCAATATCTGTAACCATGAGGTCAAATTATGTCAATATGTCTTGGAAAGCACCATTGCTAGACTTTGGTGAAAGATGTTGATCATGCTTTGGAATAAATCCTTGAGATATGTCCTCTAATTCATTAGGTGATGTAGAGACATTTTCAACATGATCATTGGTCGATGGATCGTGGACTATATCAATAGGATCAAATAATTCAAACACCCCTTGAAATAGATAATTGTTTGAGGGGTTCTAATTATGACTAAAAAGTGAATCTTGATGTATTTTGATTTGATTGTTGGACAAGGTGGAAACATCTTCAAGGTGCTCATTGATGGATAGATCTTGATCATTGTTTTCAACAATTTTGGTGGAGAGATTTTCAATGTTTTCAACCATAGGATCAAATGATGTTAACATTTCTTGAATTGGATCATTGTTGGGTATTGTTGGTGGATTTTGATCATGATTGAAAATTGACTCTTGATATATGTTGATTTGATCATTGGATGAGGTAGAAATATCTGCATGGTGCTCATTGATGGATAGATCTTGATCATTTTTTTCAACAATTGTGGTGTGGAGATTGTCAATGCTATCACTGGTGGTTGAGTCTTCATCATTGTCCCCAATAGTTAGTATTTTTTGATCAATAAGGTCTTGGATGCGATGTTTGAGTCGAATGCAATTTGATGTTGTGTTGCCCTTTATTTTGTGAAAATCACAAAGGTGCTTCTCATTATACCTTGGTGGTTTAACTTAAGGCCCTTGATAATTTTCATAAAAGGGGATTTTGATGAGATTTTCTTTGTAACCTTGTAAATATTGCATGATCGATTCAATTGGTCCCCCAAGTGGTGTGTATTTTTTTTTGTTACCTTGTGATATTTGTACTTTAAATTGACCTTGTGGTGATTGATTTTGGAGATGTGGTGATTGGGTTTGTTGCTGATGTTGTTGATCTTGATATTGAATCTCTTGACATTGGAGATATTGTTCGTGATGTGGTTGTGGACACAACTCAATGCTTCGATGACATGGCTTAACTAATGGAAGTGTGCATTGATTTTGGGGTGGAGATGTCTCTTGGTGCAATGAGTCAATTATTTTGGCAAGTGAAGCAATTTGATCTCGCAAAATTTGATCTTTATTTTGATCTTGACACCCTTGATAAAGTTGATTTGGTTTTTGTTCAAGAATATTTGGAATGTATACTTGTGGTGTTTGTATGGGATCATGTAAAAATTGATTTTGGACAATGTTTTGATTTGGGATGTTCAGATTTGGCATTATTGTTGAAATTGAACATTGTTGTGGTTGGGAATCACATTGCCTTGATCTAGGTAACTTTGATTTTGCATGGTGTTACCTTGACTTGGATCAATACATGGAGTCATTAACATATTTTTTGTTCTTTGAACAACATTTGTATGATTCACAAACATATCTATCCCAAAGTTTACCAAGTGTGGATTTGAAATGTTCATGTTTGGTAAAGTGGTACTTGGTATATTCACATTTTGAATATATGGATTTGGTGGGATAATGTTGTCTTGTTGAAGACTCATGTATTGATTGTTTGGTTGATAGATTTGTAGGTTTAGACTTTGAATTAAATCTGCCATAGGAAAAGGTGTTCCAAAATTTAGATTGGGCATACTCAAATTTGTTATACCATTGAGCTTTGTAGGAGATAGTGATCCCATGTATGGATTGTATAAATGCGAGTTTTGATAATCCATTGGTTTTGTAAGGCTTTGATAGTTTAGTTGACTTAGATCACTCATGATGTATGGAGCAGGTTTATATTCCATGTTCCTCTTGTGTTTTGACCTAGTTGACCTCTAAGGGATTTAGGACCAATGATGAGATGAAGGATGAAAGGGGTGAATGATATGGGTGTTGAACTTTTAAGATCCTTAGAGGAATACTAGACTTTAGGACTCTAGATTTTTTGGTTTGGATTGGATTTTATTTTATTTGGATAATGGACTTATAAACCCCAAGATGTTGGATGTTATCTTGGAATAAAGCTATCCACAAGGTGATAATTTAACTAAGTGTATGAAGAAGGATTCATCTACACACACTTAGTCAAACAAGATGGTTTTGATTTTGATTTAGAAGGATTTTCCAAAAGTCAAGCATGAATTATTTTTGCAATGGTTCAAAATTTGTTTGTGAGATGGGATTTGATTGATGTTTGAGATGGATGAAATGATTGGTTGTTTTGATCCTAAATGAACCTAAGAGGGACTTGTTTACAAGACCAATATAGTGAAGAACGTGCTTTTCCCTAAGAGTACTTCAAAATAAAAGATCAATGTTTGCATAGAAAAACGTATGACCAAAATATAGACAAGCACATGTGTGGGGTTCAATTGATTTCATCTTGATTAATGACTTTCTTTTACCGCAAACAATTTCTTGCTTAGCTTTTTGGAAATCAAGGAAATTAAGCCAATAGATCCCTAATGTTGACTTTAGTAAGAGAAAATTGAGATGTAAATTCAAATGCTTAGAAGCCTCTAAGGATAGAATCCCTAGGGCAAGCAATAACACTTGAATTTTGTCAAAGGTATTTGCTTCCTCTAAAGGGTTTGAAATTTGATGATCATGTTTGAATGTTTGTTTTCCAATGTTTAAAATCCAAGCAAAATGTTTTGATTTCAAGAAAATGTACAACCCTATGGATAAGAGGCAATATTTGTTGAATCCCCACTTTGATAAATCCAGGTATGTTTATTCTTAGCGGATTATTAAAAGCTTGACCACACTAGCTCCCCTCCACAAAACTCACTTATATGAGTCATCCAAGCTTTAGTACCCATGAAACTCCCATGGAATTCTTCTCATCTCTACCAAGAACCACAAAAAAGTGGGGAGGCTTCAAAACAACCATTCTTGCACCAAAAAATAGATAAGGATTTGGGATTTTAAACAAAGGTTCTAGTATAGGCATTTCATTCATGGGGGTTCATCCATACAGAAAGATACCATTGTTTCCCTTCTATTCAGAACAATCCTCATGATACTTGAACTTTCCTACAGTACCCACACTTATATACAGGGTGAAAGTCATTTGGCTTTAGCGTGTTACCGATTGGGTCATTCCCTAGGATGATTACTTTTTCCCACCAAGCAAGCCCTCTAAGGGTAAACAAAAGTGAGCAAGCACATCTGTAGTTTGATCAATATTTTTTTACATGAAGAAAGAGAGAACACATGTGATATACTCCTCTCACACTAGCAAGCTTTGTTCAATTTTAAAAATCCAAATTAAAATGTGGAGGTAATATTTTATGCAACTTAATGTCACCAAAAATTCTTTTTATTCTCAAGATTGTCATAAAGTGTGAGAGAAGTGCATACGCCTTTTTAAATAATATTACTTTGCAAAAAAAAATTACAAGACACAAAAACACATGTTCATTTTAACTTTAAAGCAGAAAATGAGTTCTTTTTAGGCACCAACTTTGAAGTGTGAGATTTGTTTGTTAAATTGTTAAGTCCAAAACAAAATGCAGTAAGTTCCTAAGATTATTTTTAACCCCTTTGATAGTTCTTTTTAAGCCCAAATGAAAATTATTGAATCCTAAAACTTGAAGATAACAAAGACTTAAGAATGGGATTATAATTACTCCCAAAGTGTTTAAAAACACTTGTTACAATCATGTGATAATGCTTTTTCTTTCATTTCCATGTTCCATGATCCTTTAAAACCTGCAATAAAAGTTCCAAATGTTAGATGAAATCAAGAAACAAGAAGATATGAGGGTTAGATAAATGTTTAAACATAAAAACCCTAAAATTTAGACCAAGTTTCATTGTGATTTGAAATTAGGTGAAAATTTGGAAATTTTAACTCTATCAAAGTTGATAAACACCTACACCATTAGATAGATTATGAAATTCTACCCCATTTCAAAAATAAAAGATATAAAAAGAACCAAAATATGACCAAGATATGACCATTTTAAGATTGAGTGAAAAAGCAAGAAAGCAAAGGCGGCGCCCTTTGCAATGGTGCTATTTGGGTCTAAACAATGATGCTAGAATGAAAGCGGTGTTGTTTGAGGATTTGAGTGGTGCTATGATGAAACTATCGGAACTGTTTGGAAAAATAGAGACTACAAATGCGTCGTAATTCGACCTGGCGGCATTGTTTGACCTAGAAAAACAAAAAACATAAAAAAATAGCAAAATTTGACCAAAAAATGTATTAATTTTGAAATATTTTTCCCTCCTAGCACCAAAATGTGAATGGTGATTCTATACCTACACAAACATCAAGAAAAATTACACAATTAGTCCATTATGCAAGCTAAATCAATATTCCCAATGGAATTCATTTGAAATGCAAATAAACAAGAAATAAGTGAAGAACATAATAAGAAAGTTATTAAATCCTATCTAATGCAAATAAACTCTCAATCCCATGGGGGAATTGGTGTCATTTTGATGTGGAAAATGGCCCTTTCCCAATCCCTTATAATCTTGAATGATGATTTGATGAAGATTCGATGCTTCCTTGGTGAAATTCCTACATAACCTAGCTATGAAAATATGAAAATGAATGAACAATGGATGAGCAAATTCAAAATCTCAATATAATGTCTTTGCATGTGGATCCAAAATCAAAATGAGAACCTCTTATTTATAGATGTGAAAGATGGAGGATGAGGAAAAATGGATGAATGTGGGACAAAAGACCAACCAATAGCATGAATCCACTTGTCAACATGTGAGTGGACAAAGGTGGAGCACATTTTGGTCAATGCGCATGCATTTGAGATTTGAATTTGAAGAAGTGGCATGTTTAGGGGGGATGTAAGAAGATTTAAATGCCACTTGTCTCAAGGAAAAGGACATGTAAGAAACTTTTAATGCCTTGTTGGAGAGGACAAGTCCTTTTGGAGGGACTTTTTGAATTTGAAGAATATTCCATCCTTTGATTCCTTTTTGAATGCAAAAAGAAGATTTATAAATTAATTAATTTGATTTTCATGAGTAAGTTGCAAAAGCTAGATGATTTGATGGATTAAGATTAGGATTAATCAGGATTTGATTAATTTAAATGAAGATTAGTTGATGTGACACTTTGACTTAGATTTTAGGATTTAAATAAATCAAAATGAGAAGAATAATGAATATTAGACTTAATTAAATAAAGTTTGATTTATTTAATTAAAGAGAATGGTGTTAGTTTTAAATCAAATAAAGATAAATTTATTTAATTTAAATGAGATGACTTTAGAGATTAATAAAATAAAATAAATTATTTAATTAAAAGAGGTACTATAGGCATAATGATTTATTTAATTAATAGGAGATGATGACTTAATCAGATAAAATTGATTTATTTAATTAAGAGATGAAATGTGATTAATTTAATTAAATAAAGAGTACTTAATTAAATGACTAGAAAAGGAGATGATTTAGGATGAACTGGTGTTAGTGATCAAGATCGGGTGCATAGGATCAATCAATATATTTTATGTGTCTACAATTGTTATCAAACTTATATGCATAAATATGAACTCAGAACAAAAAAAACTCTAAAACTTGCTTCATATTGTCCTGGAAATTTCACAGTGTTAACTAAAAATTTTCAACTAACTATTGCTTCTGGCCCTGAATCCCTTTTATAGAGATGAAGGAGCAAAAAAAGCTTCAAGCCAGAAAGCACACATGTCAAGTTTTCATTGTACTACTGCAACAATATTCAATTTTAAGTTACACTCGAGTCTTCAGGTGAAACAAATAAACATGATGCCAAATTGACCTCAACTCATTGTAGAAAATAGGTTCCACCTCCAAAGACATCATTAGTTTGTTACAACAGTTTCAAGATATTCTCCATGCACTAAAAAATGCCAACTGTGGGAAAGCCAAAACAAAAAAACTTACGAAGCAAGACAAGGAAAGCAAAGAAAATTCAAAATTCACTTATCCACATTAGCACCATGTGTTATCCATTTCAAATTGAGGAGAGAATAATATTTTTCCATGTTTTATCAAAAGCCTAACCTGCATTGCATTCATGCTATGTATTATTCTTCTCCCGTCCATTACTCATCTTATTCACTAATCCCTACATAGATTCATTCTATGTATTTCTCCAACCAAGTTTTATATTCTTCCTCAATGGGCCATTTTACATTAAAAAATCCTACACCTTAGTAATGTACTGAGAATATCTTGCATCAATTAAAATCCTAGCTTCTTTAACAAATATGTCCATCTTTGTTTCAATTTCCACCATTGTGTCAATATTTGAATTGAGCAAGATGTAGTCGGTGACAGTTAAGGCCATCATAGCTACTGCAAGCATCCCTCCCAACTCTTTCTTCCAAGTGTCAAATGGATGTAATTCACCTTTTGGACTCAATATCAAAGGCATACCACATTGCTCCATCTCTTTGAATATCTTCAACTTACTCTAGAGTTGTATACCTAACTTTCCATGGAAAGTAGCTATCTCATTTATTGAGTCAATGATTTGCAAAATTTTAGGAATTTTGGTAGGTTCCTCGAGGTCCTCATTCATTTTGGGCATCATTTCTTTCAGAGCATTTACCCTAGTAATCTAATTATTCCACTCATTCATGAAGGCCTCTTTTACTTGTAGATACTTTGTATTTTCCTCATGAATATTCTTATAAGTGGCCCAAACATCATTGGCCTTGTGGACCAACTTGGCCACCCTATGCTTCAGTACATCCTCAAAAATTTCATTTTCCACCTTGACTATTTCAAGTTTTTCCTGCTTGACATTTTCCTTCTCAATAGTCAACTTACCTTTCAAATCATCAATTCTTAAGGCCAAGGTCTCCCTATCTTGTGTAGACAAATAAAATGAAGAAGAGGATGGTTGATTTATTGGCTTCTGAGTAGCCTAAACAATGGATCTCATCTTATTTAGCTCATCTAGGGCCTTATTATACTCCTTAACCAAAGAGTCATTTAAAAAAAATTATATGTGCAGTATCCACACTAAGCATTGCAGCATGGGTAGTTAACTCAACTACCTAGATAAGAGTTATGTTAGTAGCTCTTTTGACCACTAAAAAACCAATAACTTCTTCAATAGGTCTAGTAACATCATGTTTACCAGTATTAGGTTCCATAGACCAAATTGCAAGAGTATGCAACTTTGGACTATATCTAGAACCAAACACTTTATCCTCAAATTGATCTTCAGTTATTAAAGCTTGAGGGTCCCTCCTCACTACATCATATGCTATGGCAATAGTGATAGTACATCTTGGAAATAACATGATTCCACTATCCTTGACAATTTTTCTAGCCTTAGTGGGAGTAATAGCTGCAATTTCAAATATAATTTTCTCCTCCTCTTTTTTCTCAACTTCCTCCTGATGAGAAGGTTCAACATTAGTTTGAGCTGATTCAAGTCTCTCCTTTATCTCCTTAATCCACTATTGAATCATAAACTCCTGAAATTCCTTGGTCTGCACAAATTTATCATCACCTAGAAATTCATCACACTCCCTAATCCTAGGATCATCATCATTTTCTTTGTCATATTGTCATTTCACAATTCTATCAGGGGGAACATCTGAACTATGAGTCTCTTCAATATGGGGAGGAGGAAATTTCTACTCCACCTCCTCATTTCCTAGCACATGTTCTGCCATTTGTTCCTCCCTGACTTCTTGAACATCTATAGGTTATTCTGGTATATCCATAGCATGTTGTCACAATTGTTGTTCCAGAGGAACCTATGCTTTATCAGTGGCCTCCTTTACCTTTACCTTAAAATCACTAGACTGATAATCCCTTAGCATAGTGAAGGCTCTTTCCAATGGGTTTGCAATTACACTGTATGGACTTATGTATAAGGCATTCATTTTCATGATACTTTCCTTAATGTTCATTATAGCTATCCATTCCTTCTTTTTTGTCATGACAGTGCCATCACTTATCAGATTTCTTAGTACATCATCTTTATATAAGAATTCATGACATATGATGCCTAAGATTTTTTGTCTTCTTTTTCCTGCCACAAACCCCTCTGGATCAAAAACTATGATCTCATCAACAGGAATTCTGAGATTATTTACCATGATTCCAAACTTCTCATACCCCTCAAGAGCAGTGACTATGAAGTAAGCAAAAACACATTGGGGATTTATCATAGTACCTTTCCTGGGCTTTCTAAACATCTCATAATCCATGAAATCAATTTGCCATATGAGCTCCATAAAATCCATTTTGTCTAAGACATATAGGAGTAGACAATGAGGTGCCACTTTAGCTCCATAAGCTTTGATCAAAGTATATTCAGAATGTAAAAATCAATCTACCCAATTACGTGTGGTTGTCGATCCTGGTATATCTTTTGGGTGCATGATACTTCTGATCTCTAGAGAAAGCCTAAATATAGGTGCCACACCCAATGTTTCTAAGATACCATATCTGACAGTATTAGCAAACAAGATATAATTGGAATTGGAGCACTCCTGAGCCTAGATGTATGTCCACATCTGTACTGGTAGAAAATTATTTTCACTGTCCCTAAGTTTTGAATCCAATTTTCTTTTCCATTCATAATCACCCTCCCATAAGAGCATATGCATCAACAAAGATTAATGGTGGAAATCTAAGGGAACCACCTCCTTTTTCAGAATGATGAAATCCTCATGCATCCGTTCAACAACGAAATTGGCATAATCAAAACCAGTATTTTAATTATGACCTTGTATATCTGCCACCATCACCAACAAATCAGGGGCTATCCTAACCTCAAATTCCAAAGCCAATACTTGGTTTAAGCAATAATAAGTGTTCTTGAAGTAATCTTTAAACTCTTCATACTTGAAAGGCTCAACATCCTTAGCAATAAATTTCTCCTTGCTCCTTCTATGAAGCACAAGCAATCTTTCTTTGTATGCATATTTTCTCTTCTCATACTCAACATACAACTTAGCACACCTAAAATTTACAGTATAATTGGGATTTAACCCAAATACATCTATCATCTTATCCTTTGTTACCTCCAAAATTATATCACCATTTTCACTTTTAATTGTCCTTTCCATAGGTTTATAGTGCCTAGCTAGTTCCATCAGTAATTCAACTTCTACAAACACATTCGAGACCACCAACTTTCCAAGGTTCAGCCCCCATAGATAACATGCAGGCTTGCTAGAATGTCGCTGATTGAAAGCATATTGGAATAATTGCCATCCGCTCTGAGGCTGGGGTATTTCACCAATTTCACCAGCACTATCAATCAACCTAGTGGTCATGGAAACTTGACCTGTGGGTCATTTACCAATTCATGACCCTCCTTCCTTTATGTTCCTAGAGGCCTCTTGCAAAAAAAATATGTTTCTTTCTTTGCACTTCTGGACCTAGTGGACATTGCAAGAGTACTCAATGAAGGGTTGGACACTGCCAGTGGCTTAGAATTAACCTTAGCTGAAACATCATGAGTTTTAAGTCATTTAACCCTCTTCTATTTTGGTTTCCTCTCTAGTATAATACTTGATTCACTAGGATCTGAATCACTCATGTTTGCAATGTAATAGAACTAGGGTTTACAATTTCTTACAATCAAAAGAAACCCTTCACAATTATGAGAGCACAAAGCACTACTATTGAACATAACACTTTCCTCAAAATCTATCCAGTGCTTAATCACCCAATTGAAGCTATCAGTAGTGAACGAATAGACAATTCCCCAATTTCTTAGCAGCTCTCTAAGGTATTCACCTCAATACTTTAGCTAGGAGATATCAATTTTTCTTACCTGGGTGAACACTATGCCACAATTGTTACTAGTAATTTATGAAGCTTCCCTCACAATTTCTTTAGCTCCTAGTATCCATTCTACTAGCCAATGAGTCCAAGTGCACGATCAACTAGGTATCTACTTTCTTTTATGGCCAAGAGAGTGACATGCCACCATTAATGCTTGATAGTAAGTTCATGCAAGTGAACTGGCAATTAGTTGTTCAGGTTTAAACCTTGATTGTTGATCATTTGGCTTTAAAACTACATCAATGGTTATCAGCTCATCTCGTCACCTTTCTCTTCGATTTATGCAAGGTGCTCAGGATTCTGCCAAGTGGCCTCTTCATGTAGCAATTGTTGGTTATCGTTGATATATTTCATCCTTTTCCAACTCCATCAGTGAATCAAGTGTTTCATGTGATTAAATCTCAACCCTTGGATATGCATCCTATCCTTTGATCATGTTCATTTCCATCGATCCTCACTAATCCAATCTTCACACCTAGGCTCCTATTAGTGACAGGGAGTATAGTGAAGGCATCAGATCTAGACACATAGACTTGCATGAAAATCAATGGCACAAAAGGCATCATAGATAAGATGTACTCATATTAGCGAAAGAAAACTTTAAGGAACTCTATCGCTCATTTCCAATCAAGGTTGAAGGATTTAGAATGGATCAACAATGAACAATAAAAAACATCGGGACATTGCTCATCTCTAATTCTTCTCATATGGTTTGAAAGCAATTAGCTATGAGAGATCATCATAATTCCATTACATATTGCATATCACTAATATAGAACTTAGCACTTAAATAAAATCTACAAGATGTGATACAAAGGAAACCCATCCCATTGCTCATCACTGATCTAAATTTATCATTTCATAACATATCCGCGATAGCCAATAAGATCATAAGGCTAGAGGGAATTGCTTATCACTATTACAACATTGAAGGATCAAAAGCTATTGGAGATAAGTGATCCCTCATTAATACAAAGGGCATCACTCATCACTCATTCAATTTAAGAGTTCCAAAACTATTCACGATGAGAAATATCAAAGAGATATCACCTCATCACTCATCACCGATTTGGAACATACACTTCAAAAGTAATCAACGATGAGGGATAAAAATAAAGGCCAACAAAACTTAAGTGAAAATATTTAGGCATGTGCTCATAAGTTCTTTTAATGGATGGGACCCTCTAGGATGATACGATATAAAGGACTCAAAAACACCTAACTTTATAATGCAAAGGATGTAAAGGCCAAACAGGCCTTTAACTTAACCTTATAAAAATTAAGATTCTTGGACTTAGGATTGGGGAACTGGTTATGAGACAATAATGATAGACACAAGAAGTTTTAAGATGACTGATAATGGGAAATAGGGAGTCAACAACAAAATAGAACATTACAAGCATTTATGAAAGATGAATCCTAAACCCTCATATATCAGTCCTACATCTAAATGTGAGATGGGTTTAAGATGGAACAAAAAAAAAATTGCAGGTTCCATCAGTAACTTCCCATACATTCAAAATGAACAGGTGGAATTTCCATTCCTACATTCAGGTTCCTCCTCAATTTGAACATTCCAATAATGATTGATCCCTGGAATGGATACACTCTTTTGCTATATGCCTAAACTCTAGAGTTATTGTTTCTTGGTATCCGGTGTATCTTCATAATGAACTATATCCCAACATGAGCTTTCAAAGTGTATTGTTGAACCTGGTAACACCATCAGATCTATCTTCAAATTTGAATTTTCTAGCCGTCCAACCTAAACTCTGCATCTACCACAATCACAAATTACACTCATTAAATTCCTTTTTAAAAAAAACATTTATAAACATCTCATGCAAATAAAACCATTATTCAAATGTTATCACATAAATTTCTCATAAATAACATGCTTTCAAGGATATTAGAAATTCTTGCATGATTATCTTGTATATACCAAATTATCGGACTATTAGACTCATTAGATAACCACAAGGTTTTAAAACTTCACTTTACATTGCTACTTGGTACCCAGTACCTGGTATTCAACTTTACCCATGAAATTTTTCCTAGACTTTGATTTTATTGGAACTTCCATTTTACTGAACCTCAACTTACTAAACCAAAACATTCTACTCACAATTGCGCTACTCTTTTTTTCCTTTTCAAACATTCCTAGTTCCCAGTATCCAATACCCAAAACACTACATTACGAAGTACTCTTGTATTAAATATTTCTCTTTGTTCTTTACCTCCAGTGATCTTTTCAACTTGCTAGCTCCTACCATAAGAGTTAAATATTCACTTGGGTCCCCAAGTCTCATAGTCTTGGGGTGTACTGTGAGACCACACAACAAGACCCATTTTCCATAGGGAAAATGGGCCCTCACTTTGTCCTAGGAGCCTATTTTTACATTATATTTCACCTTATCTAATGTGTGTCCTAGGTAAGTCCTCACTTAGACCTAGGACCCCATTTTGAAATATGTTTTTGGTAGTATTTTAATGATTTCAAACCCACAATTCAATGTCGGCTAATGATATTTGAATTTCAAGAATTAATGTTAAGATATGTATAAATAAGAGGTTATTTCACTATGTTTCATCTAGTATTTTTTAAGTATTCAAATCCTAGAGAAAATTATATGATCAAGAGTGATTTCAAGAGCATTCAAGGATAAATTTCTTCATCATTTTTTGCTACAATCAAGGTCCAAGAATTATGTCAAAGTTATGTGGAGTCATGCATGTTTTTGGAGCTAATATGTTAATGTAGGTTTCATGATTCAATCAAGCATTCAAACTATCATTTCAAGGAAAGATTCAAAGTCAAGATCCACATCTATTGAAGTCATTTGATGCAATTTTTAGACCTCCATTATCAAGGTTCATTGAGGGTTTGGTGAGTTGTGACATAGGATTGTTCATTCATCATTCCTTTTATGCTTGTATTCATTACAAGATTTAATTATCAAAATGAGGTCTGACCAAGGCAACCCCCCATTCACCTAACAAACAATGTTTTTCTCTCTTTGATGTGTGTTTGCAGATTTTAGGATGAAGATCCTTTGAAGAACAAAAGTTGCAAAGTTGTCAAAGTTGTCAAAGTTCTCACCATTCTCACAATTTCACAAAAACTCTTCTATAGAATTTATTTTGGGTTGTCTGACAACAAAAATTAGGAATCCAAGAGTACAAACACAGAGGAATAGAACCCAAAAATATATTTTCCAAAGGCCTAGCCAAGACCCCTTTCGCCATAGGCCGAATGAGTCCTTAGTAAGTCATGAAAAATAACTTTCTACAAAAGGTACACAACATTTATCCCTTCCAAACTCTCCCTAAAGTCTATAGGTTCCATTAGTATTATGTTTAAGCTTCTAAATACATTTTATAGCTTTTAATTTGGAGTTTATTTGATGGTCTTATTTTTTCTCTCCAAAGTGCAATTTAGTTCATACCCTTGTCCTTGCATAGATAGGAAATTTGTTGATTCATACCTTGATTTGACTCACCTTGAGCTTGTTAGTCACTTCATGGTTTGGATCTCATTTCCTTGAATGAAATTAGAGAAATGGGTCCACTTTTTCATCAATTCATTTTGATCGTGCTTATTTTTCTATGTTTCAATTAAAACATGAGCTTGTTCCAAACAATGGTCGTAAAAAGTATTCTTCATCTTTTTCACCCAGTTCTAGTTGGGCTTGTACCATTCTTGTGTTATATTAGTCACCTTCTTCCCTAGAGTTTATCATTTCCCCTCTTATGGAGGTTAGAAATGACTCCCTGGTTTCTCATCCTCCTCTTGTTTCATCATTGCACTTCATTCTAGAGATGCATGTTCGACTCATTGGAGAAGATTGACATTGTCATCTATCTTGACTAGATTGATGACGTTAACCTCATAAGAGCTTGTTGATGGAGACATTTAGGTGGCATCCTCCTTGGATCTTATTATAGGTGATTTGGTTGACACTACTCTCACTATCCTTCCTCTGTGATCTCATCCTCCTTCCCCTTATGATGATCTAGATTGGGAGTAGGATGACTTGCTAGAGGTGCTTGACTAGAGCAGTACCTCTTCTTATCTTTAGAGTAGATTTGTGTGTTTTTTTGTATTTCCCATGTACTTGTATGTTTATGTTTGTTCTCTCTCCTAGAGGACCCCCCTTGTAGGTACTTGGATATAGGAGAGAAAATCTATTCTAAACTTCTTCTATATGTTTCACCATTCTTTTATTTGTCGTAACATTTATTTTTCACTTCGAGGACAATACAAAGCATTGGGGAATTTAGGCCTCTTCCATGTTGACCCATATTCTTACTTGTCTTCATGTGCTCTTCTTCTCATTCCAATCTATTCAAGGGGTGATGATAGTTCATATGATTTACACTATACATGTATATATGATTATTTCTAACCCTGAATACTTGGATCCCCTTATGCTCTCAATTTCTTTCTCTTCTTTTTCCCAATGTGGTGGATTCTATGTGTTATCCCTTGTATGATAACTTCCCATAGATACATCTCGCTATATATATCATGGCTCAAAATCTCTCTCTTTCCTCTTCTTAGAATGACTTGTTCTCCTTTCTGTAGCACAAACATTCTAAGGGGGGCTATAATATCTAATTATTCTTATTTTTAAAAATATGTCTTGAAAATATTGATGCCATATGATATCATCATCTGGCTTGGGGGAAACCTGACTAGACTTGTCTTTTATCTTGATCGCATCATCTAGCTTGGGGGAAACCTTACTAGACTTGTCTTTTATCTTGATTGCATTGTCTAGCTTGGGGGTATCTTGACTAGACTTGTCATTTTTGTGACTATCCTGCAATGTAGTTTGTAGCAGTTGTTGGAATATTTCTTGCCACCCCTATATGCACATCATTTATATCTTATCAGAGAGATCTTGTGCATGCATCCTTTTGAAATCCATGTTTATTTTTTTGATATGGGTCTTTGTGGTTTTATTTTTCCTCATAACTGTCATTTTGGGTTCAAAATTGTTTGAAGGGCTTAAACCCTTATATCCTAAAACTCTAGTTGTATTGGCATGAACTTTTGTCTAATTTAATGTTGACCTTTTTTTCCTTGTTAGCCTTGCTTGTTTAAGTTACAATTTTCATATACCCATATTGCGTTCACCTAGCATGACCTCCATTTTAAAATGACCTTAGGTCATGTGCTAAACCTGTCACTTAGGTCTTTCATCACCTATCATTGATGCCTTGTCACTCACTATTTTCACTTCTACAATGAGCAATGATACCTATTTGATTGTTATCGCTTATTGCTATTATCTTTTAGTCTTTTTTCTTAACTTTTGCAATGTGTGATAAGGGTCCAGATTTAAAGTCAAAGCATTAAAAGTCATCGCTAGCTTCTATGAATCACAACATGAAACATAGTGCATGATTCCTTTCTGTAACATGCAACGAAGGGTGAAGATTAAACACAGAATATCTAATGGATAGGATTTCATCATACCCTTTCTTCACATCGCTATTGTGAAGCAAGGTGGTGGTTTGGTTTTGGCAATGTGTGATGAAGGGAATAGATCAAAGGAATATTCAGGATGGATAGGTAGCAATTGCTCACTAGCCCATGGTGACTTGGTGGGCCCTTTTTTTTGCTCGATGGGGGAATGGGCATGTGACACTTGGCATGGTGGTCCTTGATGTGGGTCATGTGGTGGAGATTGTTCTATCGAGGAGACTTTGAATAGCTTCTCTCTGATGTGTATTTGTTTTCTTAATAGTGTTTCTTTAGTGAAGGGTTGTGATCAAGAAAAGAGCATCCAATGGTTGAGAAATCATTCATGCCCTTGCTTCACATCATTGTTGTGAAGCAAGGTGATCAAACAATATTCATGATGGGTGATGACAACGTGATGGTTAATGATTTTAGTTTTCATGGAGATCAATGACCATGTTTTAAACTCTCATTAGGGATCTGATCTCAGTCATTTATCTTGCGTCCAACGATGTGAATTCAAATGCAAATGGTCAACTATTATTTTTTATGGTAGTTTTGAAGGAGTAATGGCTCAATGAAATTTGTCAACTACCTAATCATATTTGATTGATTTGGGTTGATTTTTCACATCTTTTCAATCTTGTTCCCATTGCAAGACAATGCCATTACTCCTTAGTGTGTTGCAAAGACCATATTCTTCTATTAAGGTACATTTTCCTATTCTTTTATTGAAAAATTTTCAAACACCATCCCTGCATTCATGAGTCATCATTTTGGGATGTGCTTGTGTCATCAGAGCCTTTATGGCTAGTTATGTTGCTCTATGGTGGCAGCAATTCAGATCTTTCTTCCTGACCGAGTTCATCTTCTGTAACCCTAGTTAGTTTAGGGTTAGGATTTGAATTAAACTCTTATTTATGCTTGAACCATAAAGGAAAATATTATATCATAATGATGAATCCTTCCTCTATCCCCTCTAGGATTTTTTCTTTTGCAAACTTGAAACTCTTGCATTCTGCCATTGTAAAGGTTACTTCAAAATTTTATATTAATGGAATTTAATTTTGATCACCATTACCTCATGCATGTTTGAGCAAAATCTATTTACCTCCATATTTGAGTCGATGTTTTAATTATTTCTTTGACATACTATGTTGTTCTAAAGTAGGAAGGAACATGCTCTAAATTTGGTGCATCACCTTCTTTCCATTTTATGTTATCTTTCTATCCATTTTCCTCTATGAGTTGTTAAATTAGAAGTAGTGATATATTTCCATTGTGCTAGGTTATACCAACGCAATTACACTTAATTTAGAATAGGAATCCAACCTTCTCCAGAGACTTGACCTTAATTTGCAAGGGCCCACACCTTGAGGTCATTTCCATTGTGTCACTAGAACACTAAACTCTTATTTAGTAGGGTGCAGTTTTATGTGACAATAGTTTTTGGCACACTTGGTGGGACACTCAAAGAGGTTTTTTTTCCTGGGAGATTGGTGTTGCTCTCAACATTCCAGCCTTGAAGAGGCTCTCAAATAGTACCTAGCGACTCTACTATCAAGGGATGACTACATACAAATTGGTGACTTTGCTGCTAGACCTAGAATTAAAGGTTTCAAGATCAAACCTACAAGCTCATGCCAAAAATCCAAACTAGATCATCTTCTAGAGGTAACTTTCAGTACATTCAACTCCCTTTTTCCACTTCGAGAAGAAGAAATAGACTATCTTTGTCACCTTTAAGAAGAAATAGAAGTTCAAGTCCCTCTCCTAGAGCCCAATCTACACCACCCATGGGTAGATTACTTCATACTAAAACACCTTCCACCCATACAAATAGGACCTTATTCAACAAGGATTTACTTGGAAATCAACCCTTTATGTCTTTTACTAGTGGTAGCCCCTTAATTTTGGCCCAAAATAATGATAATCCAATCAATTCCTTCAAGAGTGTTCCTCATTTTATTGGTGAAACATCTACAACTCCAGCAAAACACATCATTGTGTAAGGAAAGCTAAGTGTGGAAGCAACTCTCCTAACGTCAAAACCTTAGGGAAGAATGCAGAGATATCTTTAAATTTTACAATTATAGTCCAAATAAGATGCACTTGAAAGAGATAACATAAACAGAGAATTAGATATACACATATGAACACCAAATTTATGTGGGAAAACCCTTACAGGAGAAAAACCCACCACACCAAGAGAAGTCACTTCATATTACAATAATGGAGATTACATATAGAGACCAAACTTATCTTTCTAATGTCAATTTACATTAGCATTGACCATGATCAACCTTGTACAGAAGATTCCAGTTACAATATATCATAATAGAATTCACACTGATCACCTTTCAAGCTATTCACCCAACCTTAGAACTGATCCTTCGAACTAGACTACTTCTGCAATCTCTAAGTATATCCATGATGCCCCTATCTATCGAACTTCCTCTCAGTAACAACCACAACTGTCCAATTGCTAGCGGTTCCCATTCAACTTTTTTGATTGGTCGAATACAAGCCACATAGTATAGTCTTCACTCGGTCAAAGCATTCAACCTATGTTGGCATGTCGGTGAGACACTAACTGTGTCTCCCCAATGCCACAAGACTCAACCATCGATGTCGCCAAGAGTCATTACTATTAGCAAGAGGTTACATCGAGTCCAGAAAGCTATCGCTAAGGCTTCTCCATGTTGCCAAGACCTCATACCGATGATCATCACTTGTATCGCTATTGCCAAGACTTATCACTATCGATGAGACATCATACTAAAGCTCCAAAGTCACATAGACAATAGAATTCCCATCGGCAAGACTATCGTCCTTTGTTGAGAGATCATACCGAGCCTTTATCTTATACCGAAACATCTAATAGTCAGCAAGACTTACCGCTATCGCTGAGACATTACTCTAAATTCTTCAAGTCACACCACAATGTTCCACCATCAGCGAGACTTCATTCATTACTAATACTTCATACCAAAGCCTCTAGGTTACCCCGAGACCACCTTTCGCTAGGATTCATACCGAACACATCCCACAGCATCAGTGAGACAAACACCCATCGCCAAGAGTTATTACCAAACCCTTTCGTTACCCCAATGACTCCAAATGAATACCTATCAGTGAGACATCTCCATATTGACAAGACTTCATACCGAAGCATAAGCCTTTCAGCCAAGGGTCTCCCCAACACCACTTGTTGCCAGAGTCTCCCTAATATACGATAAGAGTGTCCTATTGGCTAGAGATTTCCACTCGGCAGAGGGTTATAGCGAATGCCACAAGTCACAGTAATAACACTAGTTGGCAAGACATCAGCATAGTCTCGGTGACATGAACAATCAACAAGATTGCTAAAACTGCCAGTCGGCTAGACAACAGGAATGTCAAACCGACTTTTCTCTTCCAAGGTTTCAACCTGTGAGATTGAGGCACATATTCCAACACATCGATGTGACAACATATGCTCTATGCATGATGTTACTAAGGACAATGTAGCTATTAGATTACTTGCCACTTCACTAATAGGAAAATCACTACAATGGTATAGAGGTCCACCTCCCAAAACCATTCACAATTGGGATGAGTTAGGGGAAAAATTATGTAAAAATTTTGAAGATATAAGTGATCATGTATCCCTAGTTGAACAACTAACCACTATTAAGAGAGTACTTCATGAATTCATGAGTGACTTTAACTACAAATTTTAGAAAATCTGGGATAGAATCCCTGCTCTGGTGAAACCTTCCCTTGAGTATGATTTCTTATATTCCTTAAGAGCTCTTAATAGTGACATATTATGGTTCAATCAATGGGAGGTATCACCTTACCAGATGCATATGATGTTGCCATAAGGGTCAAAAATTATTTAATTTAGGCTGGGAAGATAGCTCTTAGGCCACTAATTCCTTTATTTCCTAAGCTTCCTTCATAGCCAATGGTGGCTCCTATTCCAATAGTTTTGACTAGCCAAATTTCTACTTTTGCTACACTTCCAAAGGATTTGTAACCTTGCTCTGAAGTATGAATAATGAACTAGTTTCAATCAAGAGGTAGAAATCTCAAACAATATGCCTTATTGGCCTCAAAATAAAAGTTATTAGCAGAATAGACCACCTTATCAAGGAAAAAATTAGTGGAATCATAGTAATCCCATGAATAACATGCATACACCTACTGCCAACAATTCTAAGGTTTTAGTTCCAGTGTAAAATAATCTAGCACAAGATCAAGAATAGTGTTACCCTTTTGAGAAATCTCATAATCAAAATCCCTGTCAAAGTGGAGAGTTTGTGCAAACTCTGGTAGCTCAAAATGAAACCTCTACGTCAAAGAAATAGATTGGTAAAAGCCAAAAAACTTCTAATAATTAAAATCATACACAATATGATTCCTCATTTGTCATTTGGGGTCAAGATGATTTTTGTGGTGTAAATCAAGCAGATGTTGATGGAATATCACATAATACAAGATCAAAGAAAATAGCAATGGAGGGTGGTACATCTTCCATGGTTGGTCAAGCATCATTTTCTTAGCAACCTCAACCAAGCACAAATGTTGGACTAACAAGTAGAGTAGTAGAGGTTCTACAATCAAAACATCCTGTTAAT
Source organism: Sequoia sempervirens (assembly GCA_007258455.2). NCBI lineage: Eukaryota > Viridiplantae > Streptophyta > Pinopsida > Cupressales > Cupressaceae > Sequoia > Sequoia sempervirens. Next base: position 86,464,756 of record VDFB02281492.1, read on the forward strand.
AGGCCTAAACAAGTTTTAGAGCAACCTAAGATCACACAAGCAACAAGAACAAACCATGTTCCAAAGGTTTCCTCTAAAGCTAATCAACTTCCTTTCAACATAGTGGAACAAAAGAATAAAGCTAATCTAAATGAAACTATGTGGGAAGCTTTGTCTATCCCATCACAAAGATATTTGCTACAATAGGCTTTAAAGGAACATAAACAAAGTGGGGTACTATAAAAAGAGTAGACTACTCCATCAATCAACCTAGTGCAGCCCAAAGAAGAAGAGAATTCAAGCAAAATTAGTAAGTCGCCTCCCTTTAATCTCTCTCTAATTATTGGAAATCATATAATGCATAATTCTATGATAGATTTAGGGGCAAGTAGTTCAGTCATGCCTAAGGGGATTTTTGACATGCTTGGTATCAAGTATGAGCTGGTGGCTATAATTTTTTTACAATTGGATGACACTGCTATCAATACAGTGGGAGTGATTAAAAATTTAAATTTGTCCTTACATGCATGTCCTAGCTGTGATGTGTTGCAAGAAATTTCAGTCATAGACCTCCCTGCTCATTTTTCCATTTGCTTGTCTAGGGATTTCACTGCTAAGATAGGTGGGTACTTGTCTATTGATTGGTATCACATGCTATTTAGAACTAGATATGGCACTAAGGTAACCATCAAATCTAAGCATATAGAAAAAGATCATCTTGAACCTTACACTCTTAGTCCAATAAACATGAATTGTGCATTGCATGATCAAAAGGAAGAATGTTATGTTCGTAAGCCTACAAATCCAATAGAGGAGGTCCTTGATTATTTATTGGGTGAATGGAGTAATGCCTTACAGTTTGATCCACTTACCGAAGTTAAAATAAAGGAGATTGTCCTTGGCACTTACTACATTCATGAAGAGAATGTTATTATCCCCAGTCTCATAAAAACTTAAGAATACTTAGGGAGATTATGGAAAATGTTTTTTGATGGTTCTAGAAATAGAAATGGTGGTAGTGCTCGTGTAATGCTAGTATCGCCAAGAAAGGAGAAATATTACTTTTCTTTCAGGCTTCAATTTAGTTGCACTAACAATGTGGTTGAGTATGAAGCACTCGTCCAAGGTATTCAACTTGCACAAAAAAGGAACATCAAATTGTTACAAGTTTTTGGTGATAGTGAATTGGTTGTCCATCAAGTCAAAACTCAAAGCTCAACCAAGAATAATCTACTCAAATCCTACAAGCATAGGGTTTGGGATTTAATTGAGGGTTTTAACATCCAAACAACTCCAAGAAATAAGAACAAACATGCTAATAGCAATGGTTGGTACCCATTTTGACATACCAGCACACATTGCAAGCAAAAAAGAGCAACATATCATACGTGTGGTGATACCTTTTGTTCTAGATAATCAAGATCACTATCAAGTCTTTGATAGTGACCGTCAAATAGTGAATTTTTTGTAGGATGAGGTAGAATTTTCTAAAAGAAATCATTCCAATGTACGAAATCAGTATGGTGATCAGATTGTGTAGTTGAGTAGCAACAAGCTACTAAATGGTCTTAGCACCCTTGAGAGTATTTTCAACCCTGATGATCAATTAAGGAAAAAAAGGATGAACTTAGCTATAAAGAGGGGTGACTTCAAGCCAATCAAAATTTTAGAAGGCAAGTCTCTAAATTTGGGTAAAGGTATGCTCCATCATTGAACATGATGTTTTTATAGATCTTTACAATAGATATAGCAATGTGGTTGCTTGGACTTATGAAGATTGAAAGGATTTTGACCCAGGCCTTTCCCAGTATACTATTGAATTATATCTTGACACCAAACCTGTAAGGCAAAAACAAAGGCCTATAAATCCTAGAATTGAACCCTTGATGAGAAAGGAGTTGACCAAATTGATTGAGGCTAGAATAATTTTTCCCATCAAGCGTTCTTCATGGATTGCAAATTTAGTTCCTTTCAGAAAGAAGAATGAGGAGATACGAGTTTGTGTAGATTTTAGGGACCTAAATAAAGCCTCCCTAAAAGATCATTATCCCCTCCCCTCCATGGAGCATATTTTGCAAAGAGTTAGTGGTTCAAAAATATTCTCTTTCTTGGATGGTTATTCAAGCTATAACCAAATTCTGGTCCAAGATTCTGATAAGCATAAGACAACATTTACTACAAAATGGGGCACCTATGCTTATTGTAAAATTCCTTTTAGTCTAACTACTCTAGGTGCCACTTTCTAGAGAGCCAAATATATGGCATTTAAAGGTGTATTTAAATAGTTTTTTTGGGTCTATTTGGATGATATTACAATGTTTTCAAAATATGCAAGAGACTATTTTAATCATCTTGAACAAGTATTTCAAAAATGCAGGTGTAGACACGTAAAATGTACCGATTGACATTGTGCATTTGATCCCGACTACTAACATCATTTCATCCTGAATCATCCTTCGGTATAACCATTTAATCAAATTCCCCTATCTAATTAAATTCATTAATATTCCTCTCTTAATTAAATAAAACGGTTATCTAATTAAGTCACCTCTTCTCGATAATTAAATTAATCATCTAATCTAACTATCCTTATTTAATTAAATAATCAATTTTATTTGATTAAATCTCTAAAGTCTATCTATTAAATTAAATAAATTAAAACCTAATTTAATTTAATCTAACATCATCTCTTTTAATTAAATAAATCAAAATCTTTATTTAATTAATCTTTTATCACATTCTTCTCATATTTGATTTAAATAAATCCATAAATCTAAGTAAAATAGGTCACATCACCTAATCTCCTACTAAATTAATTAACCCTTAATTAATTTAATTCTAATTCATGTCCCATCCTCTAGCTTTTCCCACTTGCACATGAAAATAGATTTAATTGATTTATTAAATCCTCTATTTTCCTCAACAAGGCATCTTTTGGAATATTCCTCCAAGTTTGAATTCAAATTCCAAGTTGACATGTACATCCAACAAGGAATTTACTCCATCTTACATGTCCTTTTCCTTGAGTCAAGTGGCATTTATTGCATTTTCCCTTTGCTCTTGCTTGTCATTTCAACAAATTTGAAATTCAAAAATATACATTTATTGGCACAATCCTCAAAACTTGCACATCCTTCATCCACTCATGGGTTGACAAGTGGCATCTTGCTATTGGATGAATGTTAGTCCCACATTGCTCAAATTTGGACATTCATCCATCTTGGTATTCTATAAATAAAGAGCTCATATCCTCATTTTATCATCCACAAATTATGCAAAGTTACCATGCTCAAATATCTATCAAATTTCATCCATCATTCTTGAATCTTAGCTAGGTTTTTCGGGTTTTTAGCTTGGAGCACTCTTCAACATCAACAAAGTGGATTAAATCTATTCATCACATCAATCTTGCATCATAGGAATTGGGAAAGGGCCAATTTTCACATCAAATTGGCACCAATTCCCCCAGGGGATCATGAGTTTGCTAATTTAAATCAGGAATCAATCTATTTTGTTGTTTTCATTGTGTTCTTTATTATTTATTTTCCTAATTTGAGTTTTGTGAATGGATTTCATGGGGAATCCTTGTTCTTGCTTTCAATCTCTAAATTAATGTGTTTGTTCTTATTGTTTTGCAGGTATTTGGATTAGGGTTCACATAGCAGGGAATATGGTATTTCCCTAAATCCAAATAAATGTGTCTTTGCCACTGACCAGGGAAAATTGTTTGGGCACATTGTTTCCAGGGATGGGTTGTTCATTGATCTTACAAGAGTAAAATCCATATTAGCCATCCCACTTCCTAGCGATAAGAAAGGATTACAAAGCTTCTTAGGCACAAGTAACTTTGTGAGAAGGTTCATTCCAAACCTTGCTACTTTAGTAAAGCCTCTTACTTCTATGCTTAAGAAAAATATGGTCTTCAAGTGGAACAAATAAGGTAAAGATAGCTTTGAGGCTATCAAATAGGAGATTGCTTAAGCTCCTACCCTTGTCAATCCTAATTATGATAGGGATTTCATTCTTTATACCTTTGGAGGTGAAGCAAGTATATCAGTTGTTCTAACTCAGCTAAATAAAGAAAATTTGGAGCAATCCATTGATTTCTTTAGTGAAGGTCTCAAAGATTATGAGGTTAAGTACAACTACATTAAAAGGCAAGCTCTTGCTACTATTAGAGCTTTGAAGAAATTTAGACATGTGTTTTCTAATAATAAGATACAGCTAATGGTGCCCATGTTAGCATTAAAGAGTTCCTATTAAGCAAAGATATCAATGAAAAAAGGGTTGGATGGATCACCAAGGTGATGGAATATGAGGTTGACATCAAGATAACCAAGCTAGTAAGAGGCAAGGGGCTATGTGAGAAACTTGCCTCAACATTTGAGACTCTTACAGAGGCTACCCTTGTGCTACAGGAGCAACAAGAACCAAATGAAAATGTACAAGGCAACAGGGTGCATGATATGACTACCTCTTTACAGGAAGGTAGATATCCTATAGGTCTATATAGGACCAAAAGGAGGCATTTCAGATTACAGGCTATCCCCTATGTCATAGTAGATGGAACACTCTTCAAAAAGGATTTCAAAGGAGTCCTACTAAGATGCATAGAAGCAGATCAAGTTAGTAGATTGCTAAATGAATTCCATGATGGCTCTTCAAGTGGCCATTTTTTTGCAAGGACTACGGTTGCAAAGATCATGAGGATTGGTTATTATTGGCCAACCTTATTCAATGATGCTCACAAATGGGTGAGAAATTGCAAAAAGTGTCCTTTCTTTTCTAGAAAGAAAAGGTTGGCCACCCTCCCTCTTCACCCTATTCAAGTTGATCAACCATTTACATAGTAGGGCATGAATTTTATTAGCATGATAAATCCACCATCAAGTGTTAGTCATAAGTGGATTTTAATAGCCACAAATTACTTTACAAGGTGGACTAATTCAATTGCTTTGAAGGATGCTATTGATGCTTTAGTTTTAGAATTCCTTGATGGAATTGTTACAAGATTTGGCACTCCTTCCACCATTATTTTAGACAATGCCAAGGCTTTTACTAGTGCTCAAATCCTTGATTAGGAAATGAAGCATGACATTTACTTAAAGACCTCGTCTAATTACTATCCTTAGGGTAATGGACTGGCTAAGTCTTAAAATAAAAATCTGATCAGAATTATCAAGAGGACCATTGAAGACAACCAAAGGGTTTGGCATAGAAAATTGAAGACAACCCTTTGGGTTGATAGAATTACTCCTACAATAGAAATTCATAATTCTCCTTTCACACTAGTTTATGGAAAGGAAGCAAGAGTACCATCATCATTGGAGTTGCCTTCCCTTGAGTTGGAACATCAGCTGGAGTTAGAAGCAAACGATGCTATGACAGTAAGGTTGGTTGAGCTCTTGGAACTAGAAGAGACAAGCAATAAATCTATGTAAGTGGGTGATCCCATAATAGTGGTTTACAATTTTGGCCAAATGGACACTGAAATTATTATTTTAACTAAATCTTCACATTCGAGCACCTATAGTGGCTAAAGTGAGGAATTTTAAGATGGTGCAAACTAGAGTCTCATCAAATTTTGTCGTAGATGCTAAAAATATTTTTTTCAAAATTTTGGAATCAAATTTCACTTCTTTCCATCTCCCACGAAAATTGATTTTTTCAGAAAACAACATTTTTAAAAAGTGACACACACCATATAACGCATAACTTTTTTTCCATGAAGGATAAAATTCTAATTCTTTCAAATTTAGATTTATAACTCTGATATCTAGTGCTTCCACTTGGTTAGATAGTTTTTTATTGAATATTGTTTCCTTAATCAAGTTTCAAAGTCAAATAATTACAATTTAGACAAGCGACTATAACGCGTAACTTTTGTATATGTCAAAATTTAATTTAATTTTTTTTGTTGGATCAAGGACTTCAATATCTGGTGCACTCATATTTTTCAAATTTTTTGATAATCTTCTATTTTTCCACATGTGAAGAACAAAAATTTATTTTCAATGAAAACCTATGTTTAATAAAACTTAAAAAAAATACATAACAAAACCAAAACATATTAAAATTATATGCATTGGATAGCTGTTCTGAGGAATACCATAATCATTTGAAATAAATTTTAAATGAATTCATTTGATCCCCCAAAATCTAAATCAAAAGTGAATTTTATCAGCATTTTGATAGGTGTAAAGGAGACGCATTTATAGGTATGGTTTAAAAACTAGTGAGGTTCTATCCAAGGGGTTTGATCTAAGGTGATTTGATCAAACCCTCTTCAATTGGAATCCTTAAATGGACATTTTAAGGCTTAAATCATCATATTTTCTAAAAATATGTGATTTTAAAAAATTCCTCTCGAGGAATTGTAAACCACTATTATGGACCAAGTCATAGAATCACATCAAGCACAAGTTGAGAAATTTTGACAAAAGGAAGTTCATAGAGTTTTCCAAGAGGGATATTTAGTGCTGAAATGGGATGCAGACAAAGAGCAAAGTTGGAAGACATTCCAAGTTTGATGTCATTTGGAGTGGTCCATATGTCATCACGGTTAAGGAGGCTAATGCATTCCATCTTTCCAAGTTGGATGGTGAGATCTTCCCAATCTCATCAATGGGATTCACCTCAAAAATTATGTCTAATAGGTTTTGAGTTTTCATGTACATATTGTAAAGTTTTCTTTTCCATAAGTGCTTTTGCATAACCCTACATTCTCCTTAAGGGAATGCATGTTCCTAGTTTCCATGTTTTCCTCCAAGTGCAGGCTTGCACATATTTTTTTTGCCTTTGGGAGGCCAGATTTTGGTGATCCTTTTCATGACTCTATGCCCAATGGACTGATAAGGCATCTAGATTCCATGATTAGTAGGAAATCATCCCACAAAAATCACCAAAATATTGGCATATTTCATGCCACCCTCAGATGCACATCATTTATATCCGATCAGAGAGATCTTGTGTGTGCATCCTTTTGAAATCCATGTTTATTTAGTTGATTTGGGTCTTTGAGGTTTTGTTTTTCCTCATAACTATCATTTTGGGTTCAAAATTGTTTGAAGGGCTTAAACCCTTATATCATAAAACCCTAGTTGTCCTAGCATGCACTTTTTTCTAATTTAATGTTGACCTTTTATCCCTTATTAGCCTTGCCAATTTAAGTTAAAAAATGTTCATGTCACCATATTTCGTTCACCTAGCGTGACCCCCATTTTGAAATGACCTTAGATCATGTGCTAAACCTGCTGCTTAGGTCTTTCATCACCTATCATTGATGCATTTTCACTCATCATTTCCACTTCTGCAATGAGTGATGATACCTATTTGACCAAGGTATGTGCAAGATCATAATGGGAAAAATAGGCACTTAAGTGGCAAAAAATTTAGAAAAAATAGAGTTAGGAAACTTGACGTAAAAAATTAAACAAGTTATCTATATTATTTCAAAAATATGTAAGAACAGAATCTGTAGCAAATTGAATGTAGTTTCTAAACTACTAGGTTTTTTAAATCTATTTGGTGAAAATTTGAAATTACAATGCAGTAGTACTTAAATTTTAGGAAAAAGAAGAAGTAGGTGTTTGCTAACCACCTAACCACAATAAAAAATGATAATATTTTTTATAAGATTTTAGATATAAGTAGAGGACTCATGTTCATATGTGATTCATATTTTTGTAATTTTTTCCAAGTAAATAATTAATTATGAATTTTTATTACAACTTTTAAAAATATAAAAACTTGTATGTCGACCACCTTAACTTGGTCAAAACTTCATGAAACTCAATTATTATTTTTAATCCTATAGTATGTGAAGCATAGAATGTGACGATGTTTTAGATTCAAAAATGTGATCGTTTGAAAGCTATAGATGTTTTTCAATCAACCTATCAATAAGGACTTTAGTCATAATTCAAATAGAAAATGAATAATAATTATTTATTAAATTCAAAGTAAAGCATAATTTATATTGGTGGAAAGCTGATAAAATCGTTTAAAAACCCTTTTTTTCATCAATTTTGGGTAAAAAGAAGTCGCCAGCCACATACCCTACACATACCCATCATATCGCCATTTTTTGGCCCATCATGATCGTACACATACCCACCATTATCATTTATTGTTGTTATCTTTTGGTCCTTGTTCTTCACTTTCACAACACATGATAATGATCTAGATTTAAAGTCAAAGCATCCAACTGTCATCGCTAGCTTCTATGCATCATGGTATGAAACTCAGTGCTTGATGCCTTTCCGTGATGCATGATGAAAGGGTGGAGATTAAACACAAAATATCTAATGGATAGGATTTCATTGTGCCCTTGCTTCACATCATTGTTGTGAAGAAAGGAGGTCATTTGGTTTTGGTGATGTGCAATGGAGGAAGGCAATAGATCAAAGGAATATTTTGGATGGACAGGTGGCAATCGTTCACTAGTTTGTAGTGACTTGGTGGGCCCTTTGTTTTTCTTAGCAATGGCATGAGTGTGTACCATGTGGCATGGCGGGGATCGATGTTGGTCATGTAGTGGAGATCATTCCATCGAGGAGACTCTGAATGGACTCGCTTTGATGTGTATTTGTTCCCTCAAAAGTTTTTCTTTAGTGAAGGATCGTGATCAGGAAAAGAGCATCTAACAATTGAGAATCCATCATGCCCTTGCTTCACATCGTTGTTATGAAGCAAGATGATCAAAGCATATCTGTGATGGGTGATGACAACGAATGGCCATTGATTTTAGTTTTCATGGAGATCAATGGACATATTTTAAAATCTCATTAGGGATATGATCTCAACCATTTATCTCGCATCCAATAACCTGAATTCAAATGTAAATGGTCAATTTTTCTTGTTCACAACAATTTTGAAGGAGTAATAGCTTAGTGACATTTCTAAGCTACCTAATTGGATTTGGTCAATTTGGGTCAATTTTCCACACCTTTTCAATGTTGTTTCCAATTGCAGGATGGCGACATTACTCCTTGGTGTACTACAAATACCATATTCTTCTATCAAGGTATGTTTTCCTAGTCTTTTATTGCAAAATTTATCGATACCATCCTTACATTCATGAGTCATCATTATAGGATGTGCTCATGTTGTCAAAGTCTGTATGGCTAGTTATGTTGCTCTGTGGTGGAAGCAATTCAAATATTTCTTCTTGATCAAGTTCATCTTCTGTAACCCTAGGTATTTAGTTTAGGGTTAGGGTTTGAATTCAACTCTTGGTTATGCTTGAACCATAAAGGAAAATATTATATCATAATGATGAATCCTTCCTTTGGCCCCTCTAGGATTTTTTCTTTTGCAGACCTGCAACTCTTGCATTTTGCCATTGTAAAGGTTACTTCAAGCTTTAATATTAATGAAATTCAACTGTTATCACCATTACCTCATGTATGTTTGAGTAAAATATATTTACCTTCATATTTGAGTCAGTGTTTCAATTATTTCTTTGAAATATTATGTTGTTCTGAAGTAGGAAGGAACAAGATCTAAATTTGGTGCATCACCTTCTTTCCATTTTATGTTATCTTTCTATCCCCTTTCCTCTTTGAATTGTTAAATTAGAAGTAGTGATAGATTTACATTGTGTTGGGTTAGACGAACACAATTGCACTTAATTTAGAAAAGGAAGTTGGCCTTCTCCAGAGACTTGACCTCAATTTGTAAGGTCCCACACCTTGAGGTCATTTCCATTGTGTCATTAGAACATTAAACTCTTGTTCAGTAGGGTACATTTTTATGTGAAAACAACAACCATAGGCCTACTAGCTTGTCATATGGTCTTTAGCATAACACATCTTGCTAGTTGTACCTATCAATGTCGTCTTTATATTTGATCAATTTTTTCGCATCTACTTTTAAATTATTTTCCTAATGTGTTTGTCTATAGCTAACATGTTTGTGGTGAAGTTACAGTCAAATTTGTAGGATAGAAGACATGTGTCCTCTTCATTTCCTATCTCAGCTTTACAATTGCATACACTAGATCGAAGACCTACATCATCTTCATCATTGGTGTATTCTCTTCAACCTCATTCTCTCTCTACTTTAGCTCACATCTGCTAGAATACATATGCTCACTAAGATGATGCAATATCCCTTTCATATAACCTTAATTTTATCCTTAGCTGATTCGTTCTTGGCCATTAAGGTGAGTTTATTTCATGGATGAATGTGCACCGTGTAGACATCTACATATCATGCAAACATCATGAAAATATTCCTGATTGTAGTAATCGTTTGGACATTACATTTCCCACATATTTGCAAGTGTAGAACCTCTACAACTCATAGACTTGCTAGAATGGCCCTATACATGCATATACCTTCTCCAAACTCCTTATTTGAGTTCTCTCTCATTAATTCTCTCAATCTATCTCATTCTATTCACTCAGTCTCTCCATTATCTCAACCTTTTTCTCTCTTCTACACGATAGAAGCTTCATTCTACCATTGTTATTACATGTTCATTTTCACATAAGGTGCTCAACATTGTCCTATCAAGCTCAGTATCTACCTTTTAGAATTATCATTTTGCTAAAAGGATGGTAAATATAGTTCTTTTATTGCATTATTTATTTATCTTGTTAGCATATTATTCTATCACGTTTATCTTTCTTTATCTCATCTATTTTTCTTTCGATCATATCTAGTTTTCTGTGGAGGTGGAAACACCAACACAAGGGTTTGACTAAGGAAATCCCTTAAATAGTCCCAACACTTTTCTCGGTCTTATGTGTGTAGGTATTGATGATTTATCATTGTTGGAAGCTTAATTTTGACCTCTCATGAGTGTTTCCTTCTCTTTCATTTTATCATTTCCTTTTTATTTAATTTAGTTTACTTTTATCTGTCATTTGTCTATTATTTTAATGTATTTTGATATTTTAGTTATCAAACTATGATGAGTGAACAAGACAACTAAGAAGGGGGTGAATTAGTTGTATCTTATTAAAACACCAAAACCCTCATTTACACTCAAATCCACAATCATTCATTAAACCCTTAATTTTTTATGAAGTTTTCAAATGAAAAGAAAAAAACAAAAACTTAAATAACTCAACACCAAACACAAGAGAGAACCATATTTACATGGAAAACCCAAGAAGGGAAAAACCACAATGAGGATTAGCTCACAATATAAGTAATAGAAAAACTAATTATAAGGGCTCATTGCCAAAATAGGAAACATTGTCCAGAAAGGCTCACAGCTAAGGCTCACTACCAAAATGAAAAGAAGATAGAAAGAAGTGTTACATAGAGAACATGATCTCAATACATCAAACATTCCAACAAAATAGCTCCAACACCTTTTTTGTCTGTTTGAATGATTTTAGACACCTTATGTTGACTGCACCTAGTAATCCAACACTTGAAAGTTTGCACTACTCTACTCAATTTTGCATCACTCACATCATAAACTTTGTACATTCATCTATATTTCTTCTATCTTAACCCCCTTCAACAATTCAATTCATACTTATACCATCCTCAACCTTGAAACCCTCTCCAAGGTTGGAAATGCACCTCAAATATGCAAATTTAAATTAGGTTGGTGCCAAAACACTCCCACGATGGATAGGAATGAAGGTAGACCACACAAATCCTTAGCTAGGATCCAAATTTGTCCTAACACACCTCAACACACTTCCAAAATATTTGAAGATGCTTACCATGTAGTGTACACACCAGGCCAGTCATTACCCATGTAAACACCATTAAAATTTTAAGTACATGCTTCATTTCATCAGTCCATAACTTTCAGATAACAAAATTTACCTAAAAAAAATCCAAAAACATCCTGAAAAACTAACAAACTCCTTTGAAACAAATTTCACCTAATGAATTTACAAACCTAGTACATCTAGACAACACTTCCACACACTGTAACTTGAAAGATCATATTTCAGAACACCAAACCATTAATCCTCTTGACACAAGTAAGAGACCAACACTGATTATCAACTCTCACTCATAACTACAAGTCCTGAAACACAATTGCAAAGAAATGCGAAGCAAAGACATTTGTCCTAGACACCTTTGTAATGCATAATTCACACATTGGTGAACATATCTTTCTCTCTACATTGATCCAAAAGCCAAAATTCTAGATATAGAATCTTTGATCACCTCTAACCAACATATCTAAACCACACAAGCATATCTTCAACCTAGAAGAAATGTAGAGAAAAACCAGAACGCACCTCTGCAACACAGAACAATACTACAACAATATCTCTCAACCACTACATAGTTGACACCAATGAAAAAACAAGCTTGTTCACATCAATGACAACACCTTCGTACTTGCAATAATCTCCCCTTTTATCATTGATAGAAACACAAGATGTGAAAAACCATCAAAGAAAACTCTCCCTTTTTTAATGATTAGACAACCTACACAAAATTATCCCCCTAATACCTTGCACTTTTTCAAATGATTCTCTCTCACCCTTTGACATCAATAGCAAAGGATAAAATGTTTTGCATGTTCTCTCCCTTTGACATTGAACCAAGATACTTGCTTTTGATCCCCCTTAGACAAACTTCTCACCACTATTCCAGAACAACTTTTACTACTCTAAATACTCCCCCTTAGGAGTACAACCAATCTGCAATATTCTACAATACCACTACCTAATCCCCCTGAGATGTAGCCACCAACATCAGTCCAAATAGAGAATGAATCCATAGATCCACTAGACTGATGCATCTCCATATGCTTCTAGTTTAAGGAAGGAGGGGAAATAAGCCCCAAATTCTCCTGGAGATACTCAAAAGTATCCTTAGGACAAGCCTTAGTGAATATGTCAACAATTTGATCCTTTGTAGGTACATATTCAAGCTTTATTTCATTCTCTACAACCTTCTCTCTTAGAAAGTGATATCTGATTGAAATATGTTTTTTCCTTGAATGCATCACTGGGTTCTTTGAAATGTTTATTACACAATCGTATTATCATAAAATATAGAAATAGGCTCATCATATACCACTATGATATCCTTCAATTTTTGCCTCATCCACAACACTTGTGTGCAACAAGATACTGCTGCAATGTACTCAACTTCTATAGTAGATAAATAAACTGAATCTTGTTTCTTACTTATCCATGGCACCAATCTACATCCAAGAAACAATTCACCACCACTTGTACTTTTTCTATCACCCACACAACCAACCCAATCTACATCTTTGTAAGCATTCAATGTGAAATTGGTATCTTTTGGATGCCATAAGCCATGATCTGGAGTTCCCTTTAGGTATCTAAATATCCTCTTCACTGCTGCAACATGTGACTCTCTAGGATCATCTTGAAATCCAGCCACAAGAAAAAGTACATGCATGATATCCAGTCTAGTAGTTAGATATAGCAATCCACCAATCATAGATCTATATTTTCTTTGATCAGCCTTAGGGGATTCATCATTCTTGCTCAATTTGTAACCAGTAACCATAGGGGTACATACTAGTTTGGAATCTCCCATAACAAACTTCTTCAACATTTCTTTGACATACATTGACTGTGAAATGAATATGCCTTTATTTGTAGCCCAAGGAATAAATTCATCTCCCCAAACATAGACATCTCAAACTCTTGCATCTCTTCTACAAACTTCTTACACATAGCTTCATTTCCTCCAAAAATTATGTCATCAACATACACAACTACAATAAAGATTTGATCTTTTTCAACCTTAAAGTAAATATTACTATCTGTGGCACCTTTATTGAATCCTTTTTGTATAAAATACTTATCCAACCTTGCATACCAAGCTCTAGGAGCTTGCTTAAATCCATACAATTATTTCTTCAATCTACAAACCATATTAAGTTTATCTAATAATTGAAATCCTTTTGATTGTTCCATGTATACTTCATCTTCCAATTCTCCATTCAAGAAAGAAGACTTCACATCCATTTGATAAAATTTAAAATCCTTATGTGCTACAAAAGCAAAAAACATCCTGACCATTTCCATTCTAGCCACTGGAGCAAATGTCTCCTCAAAGTCTATTCCTTCAAATTGTCCATAGCCCTTACACACAAGCCTTTCCTTTTTTCTTACCACTTCTCCATTCTCATTCAATTTGTTTTTGAACACACAGTGTTACAAAATATTGCATTCAACCCACAAACTTGATTCATTTCCTACATAACCCCACGAGAGATAAACATGCATACAAGTAACCATAATGCATAGATAAAATAGACAAGTGACAAGATAACACAATATATACCCTGGGAAAACCCTCAAGAGGGAAAAGTATAACCTCCAAAAGCATCCATGCTCTATTATATTATTCAGAAATAAAGCAATACAAGAGTTACAATTAATACCTTTGAAGGATCAAGCCTCTCAATGCATCCTCATGTGTCCAAGTATGAATCCACACATCCCATGCCATGCTTCATATATGTACTCCTTAGAAAGACTCAATAATGATAGCCCACTCAACCATCCAACCTTTACCACTAAACATGTACTTGCTTTTATAGACTCAAGCTCACACAAATACAACCAAGTGTTAAGATAAAATCATGTGCCACAAAATCATGTGACCACTAAACCACTAATCCCTTATTTAATATTGGGTACTAATTTTTCACGTAATTTAATATTTCCATAACATTACATTATTAGCACATGACTCCCACATATTAAATAATAATACAATGTTACAATACAACATAAATTGGTCCCCAAATAATTACCTAGTGTGATTAGCCACACCACCTAGGTGCATCACAGCTAAATAATTATTTAATTACAACATTATAATTATCAAATTATGCAACGGTGTACAACACCATATCCCAACATTCTCCCACTTGTTGTATATGTTGCATAAGGGATCAATATATGAAATACATCATTGTAGCCATACATGAAACCACATGAATTTGTAACATGCTCTTGTGCTCCATCAAGATACCTGCAATAAGAACAAAGTGACCACCATCTCAAGAAATAACTCCTCTCATCCTCCAATGTGCCACTTATGGAAGAAACTAAACATGCCAAGGTGAAGATGATCCAATCCAAGAACACAAGCATCAAATCCAAGTGATAACAAAGGCTCCAAACAAGCTACTATCATGAAGAAAAAACCCACATGATGGGAAATAACATCCACAACACATGCTAATAAATCCAACCATCCATACCTCCTAGGTATCAATACATCAGTAAACTCATGCCAAGAACGTATGTGCAACCCATAAACCATAGTCACAAGCTCTTTGTATCAAACCTGTGAAATGAAGAACATACATATCCAAGAACTCCCATTATGCGGGTAATGCCAAAGCATATCAAGTCTACCAGTCAACACTATATCAAGGTGTGATAAATGATCAACAATGAAGTACCAAAAACAATAACAATGATCCACACATACAACCCAAATAGCTACATAATCTCTCACAACATGTTGCTACCATTCTCCCAAATCATATGAATGTGAATCTCTAGGAAGGAACCATAAAGAGAGAAAACTTGTAAACCATAACATTTCCTTCTACCAACACCTCAAAAGTGTAATGTTGTGTCAAGTATTATCTCCTAATAACCCCAAATGAGAAGCCTCAACAACACCCAAAACAATGTTCAATATCTTAGATCAAACAACATACGAATCATGTATAATTCCAACATGGATGTAAGCCTCTCTAACCAAGAAGATCAAACTCAAAGTAACCATTCCCAAATCTGAAAATCATCCCACAAACCATCTCCTAACAATCCTCATCAATGAATGATAATATAAACTCAAATGCACAAGGAGATAACCATGCCAAACATCTCTCAAATGAATCCTCCTAAACTAACTATCCATAGCTCAAGATCCATATCAATAAAAGATAAAACACCATAAACTCATGCTAAACAATCCTCGAATGAGTCTCCCAAATCAATCACTATGAATCAACTCATTCCCATGAGAAATCAAAGCACAAAACATAACACATCTAAAAGGAATAATGGGAAAATACCACTCAAATGATAAAATGTCAAGTAGACCAAGAGTGGGGAATGAGAATGCTCCTCCAGGATAACCAAGTCATCATGAATCACTCTAAGAACAATCTCCTCTATCAGTCCATCATGAAATCACATCCATACTCAGGTGAAATCTCCTTGTTCTTCCTACTGAAACCTCCAAAGAGTAACCATCTTAAGAAAATGTCTCTAATCACAAGAGAACTCCAACCTCACCCTTGTCTCCAAGTATCCATTAGAACCTATAACTAATCAATACATTCCAAAATCCAAATGTAACATAGCACCATCATTAAGTAATCAAGCAAATGATCAATGTACTCAATACAAAGAGAACTACCAAGATCAATGTCAAAGATCCAACCACAAAATCAGGAATCTATCATGAAAACATGATCTAACCATCTCCTCCTAGGAGATCACATGCACCAATGCATACACCCTAGTATCAAGAGAACATGTATCATGTTAAATCTATAAATTGGTATCAAGAGTAAACCATGAAACAATACCAAACACACTCTAAAGCAAGAAACCATATCTCCAATCACATGAAGATAACCATCACCAATAATGCATCCACGTAATTACCGACAACTCCCATTGAACCATGATATTGAGATACACATGGCATCATGAATACCATATCCTCCATGAAGATCATCTAGGTACACACACTCAACTACAATGTCAGTAACATACAAGTGAAACCAAGATCTCCAAGCCAAGAAGATACACAGAACTGCCATAAACCATCGCAAACCAATCCAACACCACCAAGTCATCACTGTCAAAAGCTCCCACTGAAAGTGTATAACCGATGAATGTACCAAGCTATCATGACATCATGAAAAAACCACATGCTACAAGTCCCATCACCTGACTAATCAAGTACTCTAATCATCCATCCTCTCATCCCAAAACAACATACCAATACACAAATGACCACAGGCAAGGCCAACTAATGAAATATGCAACAACAATGAATCAAACCTAGTGGATATAGATAGTACACATCCAAGTAATCCCACTGAAATCCAATAGGATGTACACACCTACAAGTTGCATAACTTATAGATCCAACCATTGAAACATGCAAAATAATCATCACATTAGTAACCTGCAAACTGAGATATCAAAGAAGATAATCCTATAGACATCAAGAATCAAACATCAAATCAAACATAGATATGATTTTCCAACCATGTCCACAAATGAGTAACCATATTCAAGCAACCAAATAAGCATCAAAAGATATATGAACAACCTCTTAACACCAAACCAAATCACCACCAAATAACCACATACATGATCATGTCGTTCCAATGCATCAAATGTACCAGCATACCCATGACACCATAACCATAGCCAATGCTACACGTGCACTCAACTATCACCCACACAAGACTCCAAGTCTCCACTCGTGTCAAACCATGTCCTCAAAACTGAAGACAACCTATGTACTTGTCACCATCAAAGTATAACTTTGAAAAACACCTATAAACATGTACCAAGAAGCACCAAACTAATAATCAGTTGTACCAACATAAATATCATACAAAAACATGTATTCCTTCAAGTTTTCTCCTCTTGACTCGTATGGATTCTCACACAATCACATTCTGAATCTTAGGCACATACAAGTGATCAAACTAGTACTAAACTCATTGTGTAACATAAACTGAAAATCTACTTGATCTAATGTGTAGTACACTACACATTCTCTCCAATGCCTCTTCGAAATTGAAAATCTGATTCCATATGCAAAAGTTATTTTGAAAACTATGCAATCAAGAACATTTGACTTCTAGACCCAAAAACTGATCAAAATGGAAAAATCATGGAACCAACCTATACCACTATGTAGTGCTCAAAACTAGATTTCCAACAAGTACAAGAAGTTGAAAATCTGACATCCTGTGGTCCGTCAGTGGTGGTGGCCGACTGGGGCACTCGGGCGGTGGATTTGAAAACCATATTAAAATTTATTTTTTCTTTTTAAAAAAATTGTTGGTCCCTTCACCAGACTTGACCAGGCATTTAAATCTAATTTAATTCTTAAACTTGGTGGCATTTAAAATAATTTAAAACTATTTAAATTTAAAGTTTTTGGGTAGGTTTATAACCCACCATCGGACATGGAAGCTACAGTGTGGGCATAGCTCACTGGCGACAATGACCCCGCTAGTTGGTGGGGGCCCTACCCTCGACAGAGTTGTCGATACAGGGTAATGACTGGTGTGCGGTGGGGGGTCTATAGACCCCCCAACAATTTTTTTAATAATTTATTTAAAAAATTTAATAAGCCCCTTTTAATTTGTTTTGTAGGTATTAAAATATTTTCAAAAGGCCGATGGAATTTTTTTTGTAGTATTATGTTTTTTTAATTTTTATTTTTTGCCTCTGTAGACATTGACGACTATACAACAAGCTGTGGGGTAAATTTTTTTTTCCTTTTTTTCCAACTTGTCCAAAATATAGAAAATTTTATATCATTTTTCATGTATTGGGCCTCTTGGAACCAATGGTGAGATCCATTTTGTCTCAAGAGGTCATCCATGAAATTTCCTCTATAAAACCCTCATATGAAAACTCAAACCAAGTAACCCTCTTTGACCCAAACTTTGAAAACTTCAGATCTGCAATGAACCCAACAAATCTTGACAATCTAAAAGCCTAAATCTACAAACAAAACTTTCAACATGTGTTCCATATCTTTTAATGCCTCAAATCTTTCATGCATGTCCATGGATTTAGCTTTGCAAAAAACTCCCAAACTAGGGTTATAACAAAAATCCATCAATCATGAAAGCTCTGGTACCACTTGTTAGGAAATATTGCATTCAACCCACAAACTTGATTCATTTCCTACAAAACCTCATGAGAGATAAACATGCATACAAGTAACCATAATGCATGGATCAAATAGAAAATCCACAAGATAACACAAGATATACCTTGGGAAAACCCTAAAGAGGGAAAAACCCAGCCTCCAAAAGAATCCATACTCCATCATATTATTCAACAATAAAGCAATACAAGAGTTACAATGAATACCGCTAAAGTATCAAGCCTCTCAATGCATCTCATGTTTCCAAGCATGAATCCACACATACCATGCCATGCTTCACATATGCACTCCTTAGAAAGACTCAATAAAGACAACCCACTCAACCAACTAATCTTAACCACTGAACATGTGCTTGCTTTTATAGAATCAAGCTCACAAAAATACAACCAAGTGGTAAGATAAAACCATGTGAACACTAAACTAGTAATCCTTTATTTAATATTGGGAACTAAGTTTTCACTTTATTTTATATTTCCCCAATATTAAATTATTATCCCACACATTAAATAATAATACAATGTTACAATGCAACATAAAGTGGTTCCCAAATAATTACCTAGCGTGATTAGCCACACCACCTAGGTGCATCACAACTAAATAATTATTTAATTACAACATTTTAATATATCAAATTACGCAATGGTGTACAACACCATATCCCAACACTTAGATCCAATTATGCTCTTGTTTTTTGTCTTAGGACAAGTTCCCAAGTTTGATTCTTCTCAATCTGCATAAGTTCTTCCATAGCTTTCATCCAATGTTCATTCTTACATACTTAAATCACTATCTTAGGTTCAACTTTAGAAGGTACACATAAATTTACCTCTTCTTTAGCAACTTTTTTTCTTGTTAGCACACCTTTGCTTTTGTCTCTAATGATCTATTCTTCAGAATGATTTCTCTTCACTTACTTAGGGGTTTTAGGGGTATTTTCAGAGCTTCTTCCTCTTCAACCTATGCTTCTTGTTCCTTATATTTTTCTTCTTCTTATCTGCAGGTAGGTTCATATGATTCATATCCATCTATCACCACTAAATTCTACAAATCTTCATCCACTTTAACACTTGCACTCTCAACAATCTTTCCCAATCTTTTATTATAACATCTATAAGCTTTTCCTTTAGTAGAATATCCAAGGAAGATACCTTCATCAAACCTTGCATCACACTTTCCTAAGTTTTCTTCATCTCCTTTGATATAGCATTTGCTTCCAAATACTCTAAATTACTTGAAAGTAGGGATCCTTCCATACCACAACTCATAGGGAGCCTTTGTGCTATTTTATTTTTTTTGAAATTTGTTAAGTATGTAAATAGCAGCATGAATTACTTCTCCCCAATAGACCTTTGGTAGGTTAGCTTCTTTCATCATATTCCTTGCAACTTCTTGAATAGTCTTCTTTTTCCTTTCAACCACTCCATTTTGCTAAGGAGTTCTAGGGGAAAATAAATGCCTCTTTATGCCATGATTCTCACAAAACATATTAAATTCACTGGAGGTGAATTCTCCAACCCTGTCAAACCTCAAAATTTTTATCTTCAAATACATTTCATTCTCAACCATAGTTTTAAATGTTTTGAATCTATCTAGGGCTTCATATTTTTCTCCAAGAAAGTAACCCATATAATTCTAGAATATCATCAATCAAAAGCATGAAATACCTATCACCTTGAAGACTTCTCACTCTTGTAGGACCACAAAGGTCTATATGCACCAATTCTAATAATCTGGTAGAAGATTATTCTTTACCCTTGAAACTTCTTCTTATTTCCTTTCCAATCTAACATTCCTTGCACACAACATTGATAGGCTTTATAACCCTTGGTATATCCCTTACTACTTGAATTGAACTAATTCTAACCAAGTTATCAAAATTGATGTGACACATCCTCTTGTTTCATAACCAATTTCACTAATTTAAGTCATAAAGCAATGACCATCAACACCCTTGAGCTAATAAATATTTCCATTTGTCCTCTTTCCAACAACAATCAAAGTTTCATACCCTTTTTTTTTCTCACATCCATGATCCTAAAACATAAGATTGTATCCTTTGCTACACATTTGTTGAAAACTCAAAAGGTTATGCCTTAAACCCTTGAAATAGTAAACATCATTAGTATTATTCTTTCCATCAAAACTGATTGAACCTATACCACAAATATTAGCACCTGAATCATCTCCAAATCTAACAAGTCCTCCATCATATTTTTCAAGTTTAACAAAATCACTTTTGTCTCTAGTCATATGATTTTGAGTAGCCACTATCAATGATCCAATAGTTCTTATCCTATCTAACATGAAAAGAAGATACCAAAGTACCTTTAGTCTTAACATTTGTCTCCTTTATCTCTTTTGTCTCCGAAGCACTTTCCTTCACACATCTTTCAAAGTTTGCAAAAAAAGATTAATCTTTTAAAGCCAAGAACAATAATTCATCATCATCAGGATCTGCATAATCATATTCATCATTATAAATACCAAATTATTCTCTAACATAATAGCTTTTCTTAACTTTCTTACCTTTATTCTCCTTTTTTTGTCATTCACGACACTGTTTGGGCATCTTGAAGCATAGTGACCTATTTTTCCACAACTGAAACATTTGAAAGGTAATTTACCTTTATACTTACCAGTACCTCTCCTCATCCTTCTCATAAAGTTATCCTCCACATCATCATTATCTTCCTAAACTGGTTCTTCAGTCTTCTCAACCTTAAAAGTAGTCTCACTCTTTGCACCATTATTAGTACCAAACTCTCTCATCTCAAATGCAGTTAAAAAGCCATACAATTGATCTCTAGAATATTGATCTATTTTTTGAGATTCCTCAATAGCAACAACTTTATAACTATAAGCTTTAGTAAGATTTCTAAGAATTTTCTTTACCACTTTAGCTTCTTTGACCTTTCCTCCAAGACCTTTGATTGCACTAGCAATTTCATCAACTATCTGCATGTAGCTTGTGATATTTTCTTCTTCAGACAATCATAGGTTCTCAAATTGTGTCTTTAGATTCTCTATCTTAGCTTTTTTTTACCATAATATCTCCTTCATAAATACTTTCCAACTTATCCAAAATTTCTTTAATAGTTTTCAAATCCATCACTTTCACTGATTCAAAATTTGCAAGACTACTCAAAAGAACAAACCTTGCTTTAACATTTATTTCATAGGCCTTGATCTCATTGCTTGTGCTTGGTCCATTTGTAGGTATAGTGTAATTAGTCTTCATTGCTTGCAAAAAATTATATCCAAGCTAAACCAAATAGCCTTCCATCTTCACTTTCCAAAATGCATAGTTTGTGCCATCAAACATAAGGATATCCTTCTTGTTTGCTATCCCAAATCTACAGTCTCAAGTTGTTAAGCTTTTCTCTATGGAAATTCAATTTGATACCAATTGTTGAGTGAACAAGACAACTAAAAGGGGGAGGTGAATCAATTACATCTTATCAAAACACCAAAACCCTCATCAACATTTAGATCCACGAGCATTCATTAAACCCTTAATCTATTACGAAGTTTTAACATGAAAAGAAGATAACATAAACTTAAACAACTCAACACCAAACACAAGAGAACACTAGATTTATGTGGAATATCCAACAAGGGAAAAACCATGGTGAGGATTAGCTCATAGTATAAGTAATAGAAAAACTGATTACAAGGGCTCACTACCAGAATAGGACACATTGTCTAGAAAGGCTCACAACCAAGGCTCGTTGCCAGAATGAAAAGAAGATAGAAAGAAATGTTACACAAAGAACATGATATCAATGCAACAAATATTCCACCACAATAGCTCCAACACCTCCACAATCTATTGGAATGATTGTAGACACCTTCTTCTCATTACATCTAGTAATCCAACACTTGAAAGTTTGCATTGCTCTGCTCAATTTCACATCACTTACATCATACACTTCACACATCCATCTATCTTGATTCTATCTTAACCTCCTTCAACAATTCAACTCATAATTATACCATCCACAACCTTGAAACCATCTCCAAGGTCACCAATGCACCTCAAACATGTAAATTCAAATTAGATCAGTGCCAAAAAATTCCCATGGTGGATATGAATGAAGGTGGACCACACAAATCCTTAACTAGGACCCAAATCTGTCCTAACATTCCTCAACACACTTCTGCAAAATTCAAAGATGCTTCTCATGTAGTGTAAATACCAGGTCGACTGTTACTTGTGCAAACACCAATGAAATTTTAAGTACACACTTCCTTTAATCAATCTATAAAGTTTTCAAACGAAAAACTTCCAAAAACATCCTAAAAAATAACAAACTCCTTTGCAACAAATTTCACTTGAAGAATGTATAAACCCAACTTACATCTAGACAACATTGCCATACACTATAACTCAGAAGATTATCTTTCGAAACACCAAACCACAAATCCTCTCAACACAAGAAAGAGACCAACACCATCAACTCTCACTCAAAACTGCAAGTTCTAAAAAAAAGCTATAGAGAAACGTAGAGCAAAGACATTTCTCCCAAAAACCTCTATAATGCACAGTTCACACACTGGTGAACATATATTTCTTTGTACATCGATCTAGAAGCCCAAATTCTAGATATAGAATATTTGATCACCTCTAACCAACATATTTGAATGAAACAAGTAGATCTTCAACCTAGAAGAAATGCAAATCAAATCTAGAATGCACCTCTACAACACAAAACAATACTACAACAATCTCTCTCAACCACTACACAGTTCACACCAATGACAACACAAGCTTGTTGGCATCAATGACAATACATTCATACTTGCAAAAAATTGTTAGTAGGTTCCTAGACCCATCTTCTATCATAAAATCAATGTTTGGTTCATACGAGATGCTAGCATGATGTAGGGATGTCCTTGTACAATGATATTTTCCTTGGCCAAGAGCTCGCCAATTTGTCTAGGATACCTCTACAACCTACTCTTTTGGTTTGTGAAACTCTCCCATTTTAATTCTACATAAAACATAAATAAACCTCTTCATCAATTTAACTCATCTCATCACCTAACTTTTGATCCCTAAGGTAGTTGAGGAACATTTCCCCTTGAGATCTCATCATTTTGAGGGTGTCAAATTTCATCCTCTATAAAAGTACAAATAAAGAATATTGAAGGAAGCATAGCCAAGGCCAATATCATATACAAATTTTGTCTTCAGTGGTCCAACCTCACTAAGAATCTAAAGGATCATATTACACAGCTAGAGGCCCAGATAATATAGGTTACATCTCTCTATAGCCCACTACATGACATGTATGGAGCTATCAGGGCATAAATAGAAATTTATATACACACCCAATTGTAGCAAATCTAAGAGAAAAGGGAATAAATCAAGATGCATATAAAATAGCTTAGGGAAACCATCAACATCAAATTGGCACACTTAATTGGAATCTTGAGAGAGCTAAAAATGTAGCACAATAGATACAAATACCCACTACCTTGGTGAATGTAGAAGCAATGAACATAAGCACTCATGGACACATTAAAGTCCTCCAATAAGAAAAACAACAATGGTATACTGCACTTGTGCAATTGAAGGTCATATTCAAGCATATTCTCCTAGGGAACTAAGCAATGTTGGATGTCTTGAGGACAAGAAATAATTTTAAAAGGGGAGATGATGTTAGCAGGGT
Source organism: Sequoia sempervirens (assembly GCA_007258455.2). Lineage (NCBI taxonomy): Eukaryota > Viridiplantae > Streptophyta > Pinopsida > Cupressales > Cupressaceae > Sequoia > Sequoia sempervirens. Next base: position 86,489,274 of record VDFB02281492.1, read on the forward strand.
ACAAGGTAGAGACCGCAAGCTACTGCATAGGACTTGCCGATCTTAAGACCAACAAGGAAGATGGAGTAAGAGGTACCCTATAAGGGTCACATCTCTCTAGAAGAAAAAATATGAATATATGTATGTAATATATATAGGAGATAGGAAATAAGCTAAGGATATGGATATGGAATAAAATATAATACAAAGCAAATACTAAGACCTTCCATTGTATCTATCATATGAATCTATAAATATATGGAGTTATACGGATTGAATCAATGTACATGTATTATAAATAAATGTTGTCTTTACCTAAGTTACATATGGAATGATGATATATAGTTTTCCCTTTTGCACTTACTCTTTTCTCTCACTATGTCGTCTGGAGTATAAACAAACTACATAAGGGGATAACTGGGTATAGGTCTTTAGACTATAATTCCCCATCTCCTCTTGCCAACATTAGTTTTTGCCTCTACCCTATATCCTGCTAACAATGCCTACCCCCCTTTCACAAGGATGATGCCTAAGAGTTGTATCTATATATTTTTAAGAAAATTTTCATTTGACTATTGTTAACTATCCTCTTTTCTTTTGCTATCGCTTCTCTTTGTACCCTATTTTTTCTTTATTTTTCTCTCTAGGGTCATGATAATGAAACCAATATTGGAAAGAGGAAATGGGGAACTATAGTACAAAAATTCATACCCTAATATTCATTATATACTCTTTTTATACCCTAGAGGATTCAGTGAGAGAAAAGAGATTGTGAAAGGGAAAGTTAGATCAAAATGCATTCCATATATAAAATTAAAAAGAATTACATTCATTCATTAACACACACATATATACTAATCCTTATATCTTCATATATATTATCATATATCATCTACAAGTAAGGTCTTAGTCTATGCTCTATATCTTATATTATTCTTCACATCTCTCTTATCTTGTTATATCTATTACATTCATATATTTGTACATTGTCTCTTAAAGAGATGTGACCCTTATAGAGCACCTCTTTCTCAGTCTCCTATGTCATCCTTAGGTTCCACAAGTCTTATGTAGTAGCTTGTGGTAGGATTTAGCATCACCCTATGACCCAACTAATACGACATAATCAAATAGGAATATGTGTGATAATTGATAGGCCAAAACTAGTGTAAATAATGAGATATATATAATATTAATAACTAAATTTAGTTTGGTATAAGTATCAATCTAGGGGTGTAAAATTGTGAAAGGTGTAGTGGCTATATGCATAAGGTTTGTAGGTAGTGAGGTGAGTGTGGATAAAATGCAACTAAAATATTAAAATCACTCTTTAAATTGCTACAAGAATTTGAAATTCTACTATTTTTTTTCGTAAATATTATGCAAGTTGTTGGAATAATATATTACATGAACTATGTAGATTGTTGGGATAGTCTGCTACAAGAACTGTGTAGGGTGCCAAAATCTTGTAGGTTTCTATAGGAACTATGCAAATTTTTGAAATTGTATGCGGCAAGAACTGTGAGAAAAACTATAATTTAAAACATTATCAAAGAAATAAGAAATTAAATTTATGAGAATTAATATAAATTATTATTATTCAACAAGCTATAAATTAAATGAAAAATAAAATGACTTTAAATAAAATAAATAAATTCACCATCATTTCATGAGAATGGACCCTCCTCTCCTTCCATGGGGTGATAGAAAGAATTTGTTGCAAACTCCTTACGACTTAGACAAACTGTTGTCTATTATTTCTTTTTTTTAAAACTGCATATCCTCTCTCACACCATTGATTATGTATTATATAAGAAATGAAACATTAATCATCTTACTAATTTTATGTAAAGCTTCTCAATGATCTCTCCATAAAATCATATTTTAAATAAGAGAATTGTGGAGAGAATCATGAAACTAGGATTTGCTTAACATGACATGTTTGTTTGGTTTTTTTCATAACAAAATAACAAATATATCAAATTTGTTTAAACAAAATAGTATGAACATTTATTTTTGGCTCATGGCCATAATAATAGGAAGTATAAAAAGTTATTTATGGCTAGCAAATATTGTGTTTAGCTTATTGCTATTACAATATAATATTTTTATATAACAAAAGACTAAAATATAACTCATCAAATAAAGTAAAAAGTGTTTATTGGCTAGAAATAATTTGATGGCAAGTGCACCCACGAGCGGAGGAAGCTTGTTGTGAAGTCTATTATTTCCACCTTTATTGACATGTTGGAATTATTTCTCAATATAATGACAACAAAGGTTAGTAAATACAATCTAATATTTAATTTCCATATATTTTACCTGAAAGCTATAGTAAATATTACTTATTTATATTTAACCATATGCAACAAAATTATTAAAAAGGCTAAGATATGATATGAATATGGAGAAAAAGGTGGGAATTACAATATAGAAAAATAAATAAAATATCAGATAAAACAAAACATAAATGCCTCTCATCAATAACTAAATGATAAAATTAAACTCAAAATGAAATCAACTCTAACCTTCTAATTGAGCATCAATAGCAATTTTCATCAAAATAAAATAAATAAAATTACAAAATATAAAACCTATGTCAATCATCATGATTAATGGAGTGGATATGCTTAAATTATATTTTGTATTTATTGCTTAGTGCTACAATATATCTACTTTTTCACTTTAAAATTATAAAAATTGAGGATTAATCTTGATCAAATTTATAGAATTTTTTATAGAAAACTGAATGGTGGAGATTTAATGTTAGATCATGAGTTTGATCCATAAATGGTGGGTGTGGTGGGAGAGATGGAAATTAATTTATAAAATATATGGAGATGACTAGTACCTAGTCAACTCATTTGGTTGGTGAGATGATAATTATTTAATTTAGTAATTAATTTTTATCTTGAGTTAGATTGATTGGAATTTCTATAGATTTAAGTTGATTTAATTGTGACTAATGCATATTTAAATTTTAATTAAATTAATTAAATAATAAATATTATTTAATGAATTTAATTATGATAAAATAATGAACATGAGATAATATTAATTATTTTAATAGATTAAGAGGTGGTAAGTGTATTAAGTGTTAATATGAGATGATATTATAGAAATGGTATATATATGATTTGATCAAGTAGATTATAGCTTCTAAAGATTGATTGTATTCATTTTCATTAGATTAAATTAAACTAGAAAATTAAAACACAAAACATAGAAAATTGTATCTTAGGAAATGTAATAGATTTTCATCCATTGAAAAAAAATATTTTAAATGATAATATAATCTTTGAATTTTGGAAAATACAAAAAATTAGATTAGTTTAGCTTTTGTAATATTTATTTATATTGCCCACGTTTATAGACCTCATAAATCTTGAAAACACCAAAAAAAATGGATCAATCCCAACATGAGACACTCAATGAACAATTATACTCATCCCTCTTCCTCATTGAACATTCACACTCAATGTGCCTTGGAGTGAGGGAAGATTGAATAAAATATATTTTATATAAAATCAAGGAAAACCAACGAACTCAAGAACACCTCACTAAAGTAAGAGTTCAAGAGTGAACATAAATCTTGTAACAAATTAAGAAAAAAATAAGGACCTATTTCATGAGAATCCTTTGAATCTAGGTTTAACTTATACATAAATTATTTTCATGAGGAAACTAGATCAAACATTAAAATTATAAGATAAATTAAAACTGTCAACTTAAATTTGATACAAAAATTAATTGCTCAACTTCATCCAGTAAATCATGAAAACATAACCAACCATCCATGCCACACATAAAAAATACAAAAGGAATACAACTATCATCCATGATGTAAACTAATCTTATGAGTGAAGAACAACCCATCAATTTTGCCTCCATTCAACTAGCTCTTTCCATGAGAGAAGGAATGACTATGCAAGTTCCTCTTAGCAAGGATGTATTTAAACGTGTTGATTGGAGTATGATTCATTAATGTTATGCTTGGGTTGATTGTAAGTAACATAGTATTTTCAACTATATTTCTACCTATAGTCTACTCTTCTTTTTATCCCTATCTTGATTTCTCTTATTCATTTGTAATTTATTTTATCTTTCATTTTTTAATAATTTTTTTTTATATCTAAACCAATAGTTTTCTCATAATAATATGGATTTAACAGTTTAAATTATTTTGATGACTAATTTTTAAGCAAATTTTAAATCCATAGTGCTCTAATGATTGATTTGTGTTTTTGTTATATTAATACTTTATTCTTTATCAAATTAATTTATTTTTTTCATATGAGAAATACCTTAGGGCATAATGAGGGAATAATATTTGGGAACACATAATGCATATTTTTATTACCTCACACAACATGAGTTTTCCCAACAATTCCTAGGGGAAATGAACTCAAGCCTTCATTATGCCAATATCACATACTTAGATACTTAGATATACATAGCATACATATATTGTGATATAATTGATAAATATAACAATCACTAAAATCAATTTCTCAACTTGAAATAAACATTTTATGCTACCCTAATGTGATATCTATATATATATATAATTATACTTTGCAATAGATGTTAATTAAACAAATGATGTGTGTCAAGTTAGATTAATTTAATCACACATACTAGAGCTAGGCAATGATACATAGAAGCTATATTAATATGTTCAAATTTGATTAGATTCAAGGATAACATGTTTACAATGTAGAAGTTGAAAAGAATTTAGAACATAGAATAAGTTGTGGAGACAAAGAACTTCAAATAAAAGTGCACTTTTGATTGTTATCACTATTGTATTAGTATCCTTACTTTCATTTAAATATCCTTTTATGTGTCAAAAGTAAATTAAACATGTATAGTGTTATAAAATCTAACAAAATAAATAAGCACAATAGAAAATATGTAATACTATTTTTTTTAAAATAAAAAATTGAAAGTACAAAGTGGGATCAAAATATGAAACTAAAGGACGATAAGTTGAATCCTAAGAGGAGAGTCACTATGCAACCTACATTTGGGATATGGGAAGGGTGTGATTACATAGGAGCTTCATCAAGTGCTCAAGCCTCTATTTAGGTATCTTAATATTATAAGAGAATTAGAATAAAATTGAAACATATGTGGTTGTGTGCTTATCTAAGTGTGTCTAGGTCTAATAGCTACATGTAAACTTGTGTCTAATTCTAAGGGCTACATGTGTGTGTACACACTTAGTCAAAGTGTGTTTAGGCCTAAGGTAAATGCTGTAAATAATAAAGAATCGTTCTATTGATTATTATTCTATTATGTGTGAAAATAAAATCTAGTTGATGATAAGATCCAAATGTGCCACTAAATAATATAGTACTAAAAATGCTATAGTCAACCAACAAGAAGGAAAAGTTAAACAAACCTTTTAAACATTATTAAAAAGAAGGGTATTATTGAGGAATGTAATAATTCTTGAATGATAAAAGATGAAAATAAAAATCATAGAATCGTCAAATCAATTTACTCAAGATACATTCTTTAAATTAATTTTTAAGGAAAATCATAAATCATAGAAGAGACTTTTTTCTAAAATGACAATTTCAAAAATCTAATGCTCATCATTTTTTCAAAGTGGAAAAAAAGTCTAGTAATACAAAGGTTACCAAAGGGATAATTTTCTTATCTTCCTAAAAAATAAAGAGAATACCAATAGAGATATACTTCTATATTATTTATAGAGATTAGTAGTGATAAAAAATAACTAGTAAACTTGTAAGATACTATCATGAATGATGCTTATTAGTATTATATTACAATAAGCATGAGATGATAAAATTTGAATATTGTACATGAAAGAATTTAACACCAATGAGATAAAATGGATGAACATTACTAATCTTTGAAGCCACTAGTGGAAGCATCTTTGAATAGTGAATGACTTCATCCTTGTTTACTCCAGAAGAACTAATCACTTCCTTGTGCCAAAAGGAAGATGCTTGGCTTGTCAAATAGTGATGAGGCTTAAATAATTTGTGGGAGAACAATCAACATGGAAAATGAACTATTATAGTGCATGGAACAACAACTATATTTTGGATAATGAAAATGAAAATGGATATGAAATTTTCTATGACTATGTGGGAAAATGTTACTACATCTCCTAGTATGCATGAAATAACAAGAAATGAACTACAAGAAATCAATAAAAAATTTAAGTATGACATGAAGAGTAATATGAAGGCATGAGAATGATATAACAACAATATATATATATATAGTTTTAAAAAACTGTTGTATGAATTTGAGATCAAGTGTGTGAAAGGGACTAAATGATATGCACTAAAAATTAACTTAATTCTAGCATATACGAAAATGAACAAAACCCAAAAGATATAAGTTGGGAAGAATATTTTTCAAATCTAATAAGATGACATCAAGCTTGTGTTAGAAAAGGATAGGAATTAAAATTATTTTTAGCTATCAAAAAATTGTTGCATAAAAAAAATTTGTTTTGTAGCAACAATATCACTTTAAAAATAGAAAGATTCATTTAAAAAAAATATATTATTTTTTGTGCAATAATGTCAAGAGGAATAACATAAATGATTTTGGTTTAAGAATGATTATAATATTGATGCTAAAAGAAAATAAATTTCTTATCTACTATAAATACATGGGATGAATGAAGATCAAATTTTTAGAATGATATGTGAGATAAAAATGTAATTAACAATAATTTTACTAAAGTTGTTCTTAGAAGAATCATTTTAAAGTTTTAATTTTTAAATTTAATTGGATGTTGAAACAACATCAATGATGTTTGTTTGATCATCTAAATGTCTAACATGACACAAAAATGATAAGATACTAGAAGATAATGAACACAAAAAAATAAATTTAAAGAAAATAAATTAGAAAAAATAGAATTGACACTCATCAAGAAAATAGACTAGGAAAGAGGGTTAAGTGATCCCTAGAACATGCTATGGAGATGAATGCTAAAATGAGTTTAAAATGTATGTTTGAAATCATGGGGTACAATTTTTGGCATTGCACCAACAATGAATATTTTCAAGACAATGTTAGAACACCAATTTTGGATATATTAATTACCCCTGTTACAAAAGTAAAGAGCACATTTTTCCTTATATATGATTTTTTCATTATCATAGCCTTCAATTCCAACCTCCTTATCATTGAAATTGATTGTAAGTTAGACATTTGTTTTTAGAAGGATATTTGACCATGTTGAAAAATCTACTAATGTTCTACACAAAAATGATAATTAGCTCAATGTTTGAACAATGGAGCATCTTGTCAAGGCCATAGATTTAATTCCTAATTGATCCTTTCAAATTGAACATGTTATCAAACCCTAACTAATTTTCCAAGCACAAATTTGTGACTTAAGGGCATGCTATAGAAAAATACATATTTCAAATCATATAGCATTAGTATATAAGTGGTAAAGTATCCCAACTTATGAGAGGCCTTAGATTTAAAACATAATAATATATTCCAACCAAGGGCCCACAAATATTTGCTTAATAATATCTTCCAATCGTGGGCCCATAAATATTACAATAAAAAAAAAATCTACTAATTATTATTTGAGACTTTCAAATACAATTTAAAATTAAAATATACTATTACACTTTCACCCCATTTAAATTTTAATTAATTTATTAAAATCTACATAAATCTAACATTGCTAACTTGAAACTAGTAATTCTTATAATATGGACCAAACCGAAGGACTTCAATAAAATAGTTTATATATATACATATATATACACACACATATATATTATACATAAATGCATGCATACATACATACATACATGCATGCATATATCCACATACATATACATATACATATATCTATAACTAAAATTTTCTTTTAAAATCCACATTTTTAACCCCTTAGTGTATCTCATTGTACCTAACTATTCTTTAGATTATGCACTTACTTTTTTCACAAATACATAGACTACAGGGTACATTTCTAAATTTTGTGCAACGTTCCATCATTTTATTTTAGTTATTTGATTAAAAATTTCTTATAAACAATTTGTATATTCAATTTGAAGATAGGTAGATAACGACTTACATATTAACAAATCAAAACTAACAAAAATATTTAAATTGATGTAAAAAAAATTGTTATAAAAAATATTGTACGAAACTAGGACCTAAATTTCATAGTCATCTTTCATGTCATGTCATTTGTAATAATTGTTACAAAATATATTTTACTATAATCTTGCATAAATTTTACTAATTTCTCTTTAAAAACAATTCTTTCACATAATCATCTTCCCAAAACAATTTATATTTCACAATATAAATTGGTAAATAAACTCATAGGACCTTCAGATTTAAACTATAAACGGATCGTAGTTCATACTCTTGAAATTCTAGGGACTCTTGAACTCAAGTTCGCTAGAATGAATCTGAAACTTTTGCGCCTGTTTAGTATACGCCCTTTTCAACAATTTATCATTATATATGTATATTTTATAACTTCCAAGCTGTTCTGCATACGTTAAGAATCCGCCACTCCAGCACTGTATTAGTGGAAAAAGAACAAGATTGAAAGAGTGAAAAAATCATAAACGTACGCCTCGTAATCTAAGTGCAAATATACGTAATATAACAAATCGTATGTATTCAATGCGTTATGGACGTGGAAAAAAATCTCTTCTCATAAATTAATATTATATATATTAAATTTTTTAATTAATTTTTCTCATTTTGATGATTGATCATAGGATGTGATTCGAAATGTTATGTCAAAATCTATTGTCCAATTAAATTCAAAAGCATTCCTAATCGCTATCATAAGCTGTGAAAACTACAGTATATCTGTCATTTAAATCAGATTTAATTATTGAACAAAATTACTGTTCTACAATTACTGTACAGTTAAATCTAAAAACATTCTTATCAATCATACTGTTCGACAATTACTATACAGTTAAATCTAAAAGCACTCCTAATCACAATCATAAGACTATGGAAACTGATTTATCTGTCATGTTAAATAGATTAGATTATTGTGAAAACTGATTTATCTGTCATGTTAAACAGAATAGATTATTGAGAAAAAGAAACAACTTACAACCCTAGTGCAACTCTTAGTGTAACTTCAGTTGACATAAAATTCAAAAGGAGAATGATGGGTGTGACGCATCTGTACACAGAGAAATAGTATTAAAAAAATACACACAATAGACGGTGGAGATTAAAGTGTCTAAGGTTTAGAAAACAATTATTACTGCTCCAGTTGTGTAGGGACGCTTCATTATTATTAGTATAATTAATGGCTGCTTTGAATAAACTGAAATGGAGCATAGACAAGGCGCTACATAGTTAACGGTCATTACTAAAAGAATGTACAAAATCGAGAGTGTCCGCTAAATTAAAATTTTGCGAGACCTAGTGGCCATCGTCAGAACGACGTCACGTCCACCGGCGGCGTCGGTGTCTGGGCCAGGGCTGCCCCCCCTTACATGGCCCGGACGGACAGGACCCCTTTTCACCCCTCAGTGGAAAAAGAAGGAAATTCCTCTCAACTCACACGTCCGGTAATAATAATGCCAATGCATAGCGATTGATTTGCAGAGAATATCAGTTAATTTGCAATGGATTGAGATGGATTTCAAGTGAGGGTTTCAGCAGGACTTCGATTTTCAATTTTGGTTTCGGTTTCGATCTCTCGATCTCGTGGTGCAAGAATTCGTGTGATTATTATTATCTGTGTGATTATGAATGCAGCGGATTGTAACGTAGAGGGTCAGGGCGGGTCGAGCAACGAGCCAGGTAGCTCGTCGTCGTCCCCAGGTGCTGTGGCGGCGGCGGCGGCGGCGCCGCAGCTGAGCCGCTACGAGTCGCAGAAGCGGAGGGACTGGAACACGTTTGGACAGTATCTGAAGAACCACAGGCCGCCGTTGGCTTTGTCTAGATGTAGCGGCGCGCACGTGTTGGAGTTTCTGCGCTACCTGGACCAGTTTGGCAAGACCAAAGTGCACCTACAGTCGTGCCCCTTCTTTGGCCACCCGCACCCGCCTGCGCCGTGCGCCTGCCCACTGCGCCAGGCGTGGGGGAGCCTTGATGCCCTCATTGGCCGCCTTCGCGCCGCCTATGAAGAGCACGGGGGGAAGCCCGAAGCCAACCCCTTTGGCACCCGACCCGTTCGTTCTTATCTGAGAGAAGTCCGTGAGCACCAGTCGAAAGCCAGGGGCATTGCTTACGAGAAGAAGAAGCGCAAGCGCCCACCACCACAACAACAAAATCCGCCGCCGCAACAGCCGCCGCAGCAGCCGCAGCCTCCGCCGCCAGGAGGCGGTGGCGGCGCCTCGTCCTCGCTTGCGTTTCTTAACCAGAGTTGATAATTCAAAGAGGTGCGCACGTCTTGTGATCTCTAGTAGCTAGCTAAGTATGCAGCTATAGATTGATAGGTTGTTTAAATACTTAACCGTTTGGCTGCTAAGCTATTAGCTATTTCTATGTTCTATGTTAGGTGAAGTCTATTTCTGATCAATCAGTATAGATGGATGGCCTCTGTTTTGTATTCTTACTTTGTCTCGTCATCGGGCGCCCACCTTTAATGGCGCGTGTATTGATGATTTCGTGTTGAAGTAAATAAAGATGCAATTACTTTGTATTTCTCTCATAAGCTTCTTTAAATAGAATTTTTATCTAGGTTTTAGATATGGTAGTAGATTGATGATGGGTACCGTCGTGAGCTAATTGTCTGCAACTAACGAACAGCACAGATGCATTAACATATAGGCGCTGCTCGCAATCGAAGTTGGTTTCTTTGAAACTATAAAAGTTCTTTCAAACCATAATATAGCTGGTTCTTGATTAAAGTTGGGGAACCCTCAATTCAAGGAATTCATTTCAGGTGCTCAACCTTGGACAATTTCTAGTTACACAGTTAACCTACCCTAACTATGTGTTGTGAGAGCATTATGGATGGTCGTTCATAGCACGTACACTTGTGAAAGATTAGGGCTATCCCGAATCATGTTATGCTTGCCTAAACCCCTTATTGGGATTCTGCAAGTGGAGATTACACTGTTATTTATTGAGTTTAAGGAATAGAATGAAGTTGCAGATGGTAGGTTTTATTTAACATGGATCGAGTAAAATTTATAAGACTTTGGAATCTCTAATGGCATGGATTGGGTAAAATTTGTAAGACTTTGGAAGCTCTAATGACATGCTTCTATTTGTGTAAGTGTCTCTGTGAGTAATTCAAGCTTCTCTAGCTTCTATTTGATTGAATGTTTGGTTGTTTGATGCTTCAAACAAGCCACTTGATACTCTTCTCTTAAAGGGCCAAGCTGCTTAGCATAACAATACCCGTTTCTTAAGTGGGTATCTCATTTTCATGCTAAGGTTAATAGACAAGACGGGCTTGGATAGCATAAAAATATTCAGAGGGGACAAGGCGGGGCATAGATATCATAAAAAATATTCAGAAGGGCCAAGACGGGGCGTAGATTGCATATAATTATTCAGCCGCTTCATTTAGTGTTTGGAGGCACACGATTGGATTGTTGTTTGCCTTATGTGTAGGTGATAAGCTCTGTGCAGTTCAGATTGCGGTTGACATTAAAATTTGTTAAAGTCGTAGGAGCTCTATGGAATATATATGGGTATGAAATAGGATGTTAATGGAAAATTCCAGTTACAGACAGGAAAGTCTCGATTAAGGTAAAATGAACCATTCCTCTAGAGTTTCTTATTATTCCCTTAGGGTTTAAGGATGTCAACTGTAAAAAGGCGAGTTCATTGGAATTCAAATAAATCATGAGAATGTTCAGTCTAGTCATGAGATCTTTCCATTCTGGAGTGCTTATAAATCAAAATCTTTTGAAATTGTTAAGAACTTAACAGAAGTTGCAATGTTCTAAAATCGTTAAGTAATAAATATAATTATTATGTTCAAGAAGTGTATTTTGGGTATAATATTTAAATCTTGATAAGATAGTTTTTGGATTCAATTGTATATGTTTTTCATTTGAGGTTTCAGATCACATTGAGTGATCTATCATCACTCTCTTCTTTCTGATGATGAATCACTGAGTGTGATCTGAAACGTTGAATAAAAAACATACACAGTTAAATCTAGAAACTGTCTTATCAATACTGCATGAACTGGAGAAAACTCAGACCAACTATATTTACAACTTGAATAAAAAGTATACACAGTTGAATCTAGAAGCTGTCTTATCAATACTGTATGAACTGTAGAAAACTCAGACCAACTATATTTAAAACTTGAATAAAAAATATACAAAATTGAATCTAAAAAATGTCTGTAAAAAACTCAGACCAACTATATTTAAATCTCTCGAATCTGTCTACTATTCCTTGATATGCCAAAATTTTAGGGTTAAATTCGACATTCATCAGCTCGGTATTTCATATCATACGGTAAATATCGACAACAAGAACGCCGACCAAAAGCGGTTATGACAAAAAGAAAAGCATGACACACTGAAGCAGAGATCTTACTCGTTCATGGAGCTAATCTTGTTCATTGCATTCTTCGTTTCAATTTCCTAAACATACGAGGTTATGGAATTGTCAGGCAAAACCAGAGAAGGGGTTTGATGCCTCGTGCAATTTTTGGGTGGTTTAAAACATGCAGTCGACATTAAAATGTACGTAAATTTGTGCTTCTTAGCGCAACAATTAAGATCGACGTTGAGGTGCCTTGTGAGCATTTGTACCACCCAATAACAAGTTTCCAACAATAAACAACAATTTAACACCGATAACAGCAGAAGTACATGTCTGTTCAGATGTATATAATTTTGCATCTTTGACTCTATTTATTAATTAATTGAAAATAAAATATATTTTGTATTATGATTTTTAATTAATTAATAAATACAGTCAAATATGCATTCTGTATTCTAATGTCTGAATAGAGAGTACTATGATATTTTGCAAACATGTACATATGTGCGCGATATAACTCTATTTGTAGTGTTGTCTGTATTCAGATCTTTTTTTTAAGACAAAAATGAAGTACCCACAATTATATAATACTATCTGTAGTCATGTATATATTCAAATCCTTTTCTGAGGACAGGAATGAAGTACCCACAATTCTAACTTTCTCAACTTTGTCAATAAAGTTATGATATACAATTGATTATAATCATTTAATTCAAATTTTCACTTATAATTCAAAAAATTATTTCTGAAATCAACTGTAGTACCCACAATTATATAATACTATCTGTAGCCATGTCTATATTCAAATCCTTTTCTAAAGACAGAAATGAAGTACTTACAATTATAATTTTGTGGACTTTGTCAATAAAATTATGATATACAATTGATTATAATCATTTAATTCAAATTTTTACTTATAATTCAAAAAATTATTTCTGAAATCAACCGTATTACCTTATAGAATAACAATATTAAACTAAAAACTATAATAACAAAAAGAGCAGCTGAAATGTGCAAGTCAAGCGTACTAGGCATTAATTGCGAGGAATGGAGAACTCAAATCCATGCCTGCCAAATCAAGGACAAGATATTAAATTTTCCTTTACCAAATTGCGTACAACGATACGGGGCATTTAATTCAAGGTTTGACATTAAAATTAAAAAAATACAGAAGAAAACTTGTGGATGAAATTTTAGGTTTCAATGAAAATTAATGCGTGTGAACTTCTCGTTCATATTTTGCAGTTGCGAGTAGTTGTGATAATGAACCATCGATCAAAATTCAATATATAACCATGTCAAAATCTTTCGTCACATTTTCTGTTCCACCAAAGAAAGAAAGTTTCAGGTAGATGTCACTCTTACCAGATCTGAGCCCAAAAATCCATAATAAACCCATGACGCACACAAAATGATGACCCGTTAAACTACCAAATTGCCTTTGCTCTTGTCATAAATTCCGGTCTCTTCATATTTGTAAAGCATGATTACGCATTTATATGAAATATTTCTCCACCGTCTGAGCCCAAAAATCCATAATAAACCCATGACGCACACAAAATGATGACCCGTTAAACTACCAAACTGCCTTTGCTCTTGTCATAAATTCCGGTCTCTGTTCATATTTGTAAAGCATGATTACGCGTTTATATGAAATATTTCTCCACCGTCTATCTAATCGGAAAAGAAATCATCTCCGCCATTGTTTTATTGCTTGGCGAATCTTTTGCTCCAGTGCAATCGTTATGGGTCTGCCCGTTTCGATTGTCTTGATTGGACGTAAAACTTATTTTGATTAGTGCAAAATATCATACGCCCCCTTAAAGTGGGGAACATGAACTATTTAATAAAGTAGCCAAATAGTTTTCAATTTGACCCTTTGTGGATGCGGAGGCCCACCACAGCTACGACATACGTAATGGGTTCCATTCCACAGTAATTTACAATGGGAATCACAATGAATTTTCACTTATAAACAGTAAAAGTTTTTTCTGATTTATGGAAGCTGTTGGCCGAGATTTGTTGGCTGGTAATGAAAAAAATGGCGAGGGGGAAGGAATAGGTAGTTGAATAAAGTTTAGTACCTACCTACTTACAATCATCTTTATGCAAAACTTTATATTAGCGGTGATTGCTGAGACAGAATATTCACGTACACATCAGGTGCATTATGAGCAAGGACGATGTGACTGAAAGTGACCTTGTTTTCAAATGTAGAAAATCGTATTTCAGATTTTGGCGTCCTTTTTCACGCTACTGACATGGAAATCCTGACTCGAAATTAACATATATCATTTTCAGTCATGTCAAGGAGCGAAAGAGAGAGACAGTACGTTCATTAGTGGCTGTTGAACGTTTCTTGCAGGCCTATACAAAGTTTTCATCAGAGATCTACTAGAGTCTGGTCTTTTCTTATTGCAAGTACTCGTAGTTATGGATATGGGATCAAGTTTTTGCAATAATAGTGGTGCGTAAGCTTGTCATGGCATGCAAATCAATGATAAAATGCCCCATTGATTTCAGTGGCCAAATGAACAGTCCTCCACTGTCAACTACTAGGTATAAAAAAACTTATACACTCGTGAATAGTAGAAATCTCGTATCTGCTAACGCAAGAATAGCGTAAAGATATCCGTCCATGCAAGCACATTGTAGACGTAAAATACCAAACTAAGAAATCACAAACTCGTGTACTGTTTAAGCTGCTCAGATTTAAGCAGATGAAAGATTGCTTATTCTAGATTAAATTGCGTAGTAATTTTTCATCAATATTTTGGATCACAGATCATCATTGAATTGATCTGATTGATTTAAAAAATAACATGTAGGTTAATCCAGAATAAAAAATCTCAGTCAATACACTGTTTGTTATTTAGGGTTTTGGATTGCTCATAAGTTCTTTGTTGACTGTTTGTTATATAGGGTTTTGAATTGTTCATAAGCTCTTCTTTCTTGGCTGTTTATTATTTAGGGTTTCGGATTGCCCAACAAACTGTGATTATATGAGTAGAATGTTTTTTGAATCAGATATTAGGTTAGAGTGGAATTCTTTCAATTATTGAAGTACAGTAGTTTAATCTATGGAGTTCAATTACTGAAAGATGAAAGCATGTTTTTCATTGCATCATCTATCAAGGTTAATTTTTTTTAAAGTTTCATTCAATCTTATATGACTTTAACAGATTAGATCTTCTATTTATAATAACTTAATTAAAAAATAACTTTAAATTTAAATATGCTCTCATAAAACCAGAAATATTTCTATAATTTTTTTTTTTTTCAAACAGTCGGTAATGGCGTCCAAATTTGACTGCCCCACGTAACAAACATATATTTTTATAAATTCAGATTTCCTTCATATTGCAGCAATCTTTCTGGACGCTCTATCCAATTTTTTGGAGTGATTTGTCTTAGACGAAAATACTGTATTTGAATGTATCAAGTAAATACAGTGATAGAAGCACAAGCATCCTTTTCGAAACGGCTAAATTTGATTTTGCTGAATATTTCATTCTAAATTATACATTTTATATTAAAAAGTAATATAGGGTTGAATAATAAGTTGATTTTTTATTATATAAATATTTTGAGATTCCCTATGCGTTTAGCGTTTAATTGGGAGAAAATTGTGGGAGAGCTCTAGATGATGACTCTAGCATTAATAATTAGTCTTATAGTATTAGTTGTTTTTAATTAAAAATAGTATTATTATTATTAATTATTATCTTTAGATCAATATAGATATTTTTAATATATGTTATGATGACTATTCTTGTATTCAATTATTACAATATTATAAATTAAAAATTAATCAAAAATTTACATATCATATATATGTCTGATATATCTAATTAGGATATTTATCTCAAAGATGATGAGATAATTATTTTTTAAATGTCTTTTTTTTTGTCATATATATTATTATTGGGAGTGATATTAAAAGTATTACAATTAACTCTTAAATAATAAGTAATATTTTAATTATTAAAAGTAATATTTTTATCATGATGATGGATCATGGAGTGTGATCCGAAACGTTGATGGAAAAATCTCCAACACAATCAAAGCCAGAAATAAAATTGATAATATTTTTATGTTTAATTATATTTAAATCTCAAAATAAATGAGTTATTTATTTATTATCTTTTAATTTCTATAATTCAAAACATAGAGATTGTAATTCATTGTTAGCGTTTTTAACTATAGAATTCTCAATCAAGCTATTTAAATAAAAATTTAGTCTCAACAATATACAAGACATTATAAATGAAGATTTAAAAAATATATATTTATAATAGATGAATATTTATTTTGTTTATATTTAATAAAATCAAGTTCATTATAATTTTTTAAAATGGTTTGATATAATTTATAAGAGTAAGTTGTTAAGTCTTCTCAATAATTATTTATGATGATTCTATTTAATAAATCTAATTTATATTAGTTTATCTTTACAAAATTAAATATTATCTTTAATCTTTTTTTTTTTTATGGAATCTTTTTTAAATATACATTTATGGTAAAAAAATATAATTAGATTTGGAAGGATGACATTTATATTTTTTTTTCTATTTGTAAAATAATTAATATATGTTATGACGACCATTCTTGTACTCAATTATTACAATGTTATAAAATAAAAATTAATAAATTTTTTACATATCATATATATGCATGATATATTTAATTAACATATTTATCTCACAGATGATGAGATAAATAGTTTTTAGATTTTTTTTAGTCACATATATAGAAGATAATAATGTTTATTTGTATATACTTAATTAAGATATATTTATGCTAATATATTATTGTTCTCATCAATATTATATTTTTTATTTTTATTTAATTTTAACAATTAATTTAATAAAATATTTTTTTAACTTGAATTTTGACATATATCTTGTCCATCAAAATAAAATATAACTAAAAGAAATCCACCAAAAATGAATGTCAAAATATAAATTTCACAACCACTATTGCCATGTTTAAATTACATAGAGATATAATAAGTAAATTTTTAGCATTAGCAAATAGCTAAAGTTAAGAAAATAAAATACTTAGATTCCTAATCATCATTAAGTGGGGTATGACTTATGAGAAAAGTATATAGGGGAAATTCTTATTAATTATTTCTTCACTACTTTTATAATTTATCTATTGACTTCTTTGTTTGTGTCGGTATTTATTTGTTTATTTATTTGATTCTTTGTTTCTTTTATATTTGTAGGATATATATATTATTTTTACATTTAATTATGTTAGTTATATTTTTAATTGTTTATCTAAATATGTTATGTTTTATGTTTATATATAGGATGATATTCTATACGAGAATATCTTTCACAACTCATCATAAAAATGAAATAATTAATATTTTTAATATATATCAATATTATATATAAATTATAATTTTAATAACCATATATATAAGGTGGTGGCTCATTATTTGTCTACTTCACCTCATCGAGCTACTCCTTCACACTTAGTTGGGCACTCTATGGAGGAATCCCCCCAACTTATCCTTGTCTTGGGGACTTGGAGGATAATATCTCTTGGATTGTTGTTAGGAGGAAGAAGGGTCTTCCTAAATCTATCTCCCAAACTAATGTTCAAGTAAAGCTTGTGACACTAAATAGGTTCAAGTCTAGTATTGTTTAAGTGGGGCCTTGAAGGACTAATCTATATCTTTTTTGGTTGTGGTTGTATGAGGTAGCTTAGTTGTAAGTACATCTCACTCTTCTTAGTCTTTTTGAGTAGTTTGTTTTGTCCCATAGGTCATGATACTTGTTATTCTTGTCATTTGACTATTTTTTCATACAAGGGTTCAATCTTTCTCAATCTCATTTTTTGCCAATATCGAAGCCAATCATATATATACAATGGCTACATTTTAATATTAATCTTTACTTAAGAAATATTAAAACCTTGGCATATCATCTAGAGATTTAGATATAAAAATACATTTCATCTATGCTTAAGGTAAAAAGTGGTCAAACCATACAAATACACTATAATAAGTTATTTTACTTGAAACCATGTGAAATTATCTAATATATTGCCAACCCATGTATTATGAATTATTGTAATTGAAATTGTATAATTTTTTCTAAAGAATTTAGAGAATAACAAAACTAAGTTGGAACTATATATATGTATGCATTTTATGTGAATATATATTTTTAGGGAAATAAATATTTAAGCTTGATATGTTTAACAAATAACAAGTAAAGAATGCAATAATTGTATTTAATAATTTGTAAGGTTAGAAGGTAATTAATGTTTTCATGTTGTTGAGCGTTAGTGCTCTTGATTTATTTATGTTGAAGTGTTTAATGATAAAATTAGATTTTAAGTATCAAATATGGGTTGAGGAATTTATGGTTTATTTACCTATGATAATATTTAGACACAACTATGTATAGTTTTGTTATGTTGTGAATTAGCTTGTATATCTCTATACAATTTTATTTGTTGTTATGCATCTCTAAAACTTATGCATCAATGATGACATAATTTGTTTGAACTTGGTGGTGCTAAAACCACCTTAGATAGCCTATTACATTAGCACATTGATATGTGATGTTTTCTTCACATCGAGTTAGGTCCCTTTGTTTATTCCACAAGA
Organism: Sequoia sempervirens; assembly: GCA_007258455.2. NCBI lineage: Eukaryota > Viridiplantae > Streptophyta > Pinopsida > Cupressales > Cupressaceae > Sequoia > Sequoia sempervirens. Next base: position 86,508,337 of record VDFB02281492.1, read on the forward strand.
TTTAAAGACACAAGACTTACAAATGTAGTATGCTTAAATTGTAGTATATGTTGATGGAATATAGACTATTCTAAATATCATAAATATCACTTAAGATGCTTTCATATTTGATTATAAGATTATGATTTTATTCTAATATGATAATATAATTCTAAGATGATTTATATCAAGTTATAGGGTTTATCTTTAAATATGACTTTCTAGACATGAAATTTATATATTTTGGCACACATGTTGATAGGTAAGTGTTTGATTTGGTGAAAGGGTTAGTAGACGATAAGTCAAAAATGAGTTTAGATTAGGGGGACATGATCATAGATGTGGTTATGCCTAGTAATTAGAATCATATCAATGATATAGTATAATATGAGAATTATTATGAATTAAATGGGTCCAAATCATCGGGGTTCAAATGATTGATATTTGATGGATTTGTTGGGTTTTGACAACTTATATGTAAAAATAGGTTGAGTTGTGTATTAGGATGACATATCTTAAGACAAGGCCAAAGTGAGTAATAGGGAAAAGAGCAACATATGCACTTTTCTCCTATACAATATTATCTTGAGATTATTTCAAATATCCTCTTTGCCTCTAAAGATTTAGGGAAATATTGCAAAACTTATTTTTTTATAATGAATGTAATATATCATTTCCCATTGAGTAAATATTCTTGTAGTGAAGTTAATTAAAATAATATACAATCCCGATCTCACAATAACAAACATCCCTATATATTTGCTTGTTTACCAATTATTCCAATATATTTTCTTCCTAATCTTGATGATAGATCATAGCTCGTATAATTTTAAAATTTTACAATTTAAATATTCATCGTTTTTCTGGAAGCATTATCAATTTTACTAACTAGTGATATATCATTACAATAACTAATAATAAGTATATTGTCTTCCTCACCATATAATATAATGAGTGCATAATATGTTGTCATCTAATATAATAATAATTAAATTATAATTTAGCATTAAATGAACAATTTTGAGACAATGAGATTTATAGGATATTAAAAACTATAATTGTTGTAATTATAATATAATGAAAGTTTATAATCGACATATAAATTATTTTAACTTTGATAAATCTTATATAAGCTAGCACCAACTAAATGGTTTTAAAGTCTCTCTTTCCCATCCAAAAGATACATTTGTTATTAGTAGCACAAGGTAAAAAAGTGTATTTGGTAACACCATTTGACATACTTTTAAATGTTAGAGAAATATTCAATTGTTAAAAAAGTGGCCACATGGAATTATAACATATTTTAGATTGAGGGTTATTTATACATAATAAGTGTATATTTATGAAAGAACTTTTTTTTTTTGTATAAACACTAAAAATATTACATTGTAATCCTTAGTAAGGTTTCTAGGGATAAAACATCTAAAACTACTAGAAATTTGGTGAGTTGGATTCCTCCTCTAAGTGAAATGCTCAAGATTAATTTTGATGGGGCTTCAAGGGGTAATCTAGGAAATTTAGCTACTTTTTGTATCACCAGATATTGTAATGGTATTTTTATCAAGGAAACACAAAGATTTTTTTGGGTGGCACTAATAATGAACCATGGGATTAGGAAGCCATTCTTGGACTCAATAAAATTTCTACTAGTGGGGAAAGTAGGATATGTCTAGAAGGATATTCCATGATCATTATAAATGCTATATACAAGTGGCACTCTCCTAACTTGAATATCAATAATATCTTAAAACAAGTTTGAAAGGGCTTTGATTCATTAAAAATAATGTCAGTTGAACATTCAATAGCTCTCTCTGTCACATCCAAATGATCACATAACACCATTGAAGATGGACGACTCTTGCGAGTAAACAATGGTAGCAACTTCATCTGCATTCAAAAAACACATTGTGCCAATCATGACACTTGGATACACCTATTAGACCTTTTGACCCTTGATTTATTTTTCCTAAAAATGCATTTAATTGACCAACAATCAATTGGATCGCTTTAATTCATGAATGTGTCACTCTAATGTGATACACTACCAATTATGGCTCTTCCAAATGAATATGGTGCACTGTCTAACAATTGTGTTGCTAAAAAACACATGTGGTGATATACCCTAAATTGTGGTGCCACAATGCACTTGCAGCTCAGAAACACTTGTGGCCCGTAGACAATTGTGGTGCCGCAAAACAAATGCATTGCACCTAGAAAATTGTGATTCTAAATCCTACGATTGCAGCGTTTGCTACTACAAATGCGATACATAATTTTGCATCTCATTCATTCCTCGGTTTTGAGCCCTAAAATCTAGCCAAAAACAAAAAAAAATCGAAAGGAAGGGGTACATACCGCATCACCTAACCCCTCTAGCTGCCCAAAATTTTGCACACAACATTTGCAATGAGATGCCTCTAGAATTCCTACCATAGCTTCATTTCTCTACTCTAATTGCTCACTCCTCTCCTCTCAAATTTTCAAAATCACAATGTACAAATGAGGAAAATGACCCCCCAAAGGCATATTTATAGACCTTTCATAACCTAGTGGACTCCCCCTTCATAACTAGATGCATTGGACATGCACCTAAATTGTTATGGAGGCCCAAATTGACCTATAAACATTTTTTTTCCATCTATGCACCTAAATGACTAAAATCAAATTGTTAGAAAATTTGCCAATTTTTTCAAAATTTTGCTAAATTTCCCAAGGGGGCACCACACTATCCCACTATCACTAGGCATATTGGGGTAGGTCCTAAACATGATTTTTTGAATTTTCTTTGACACAATGCTTAAAATCACATTGTATCAAAGATGGTGAAAATATAGATACCCAAATTATCCTAGCCTGAGTAACACTTTTACATTAATATTCATCCTAGTCCTAATGATTAAATAATGTTCAATTATTTAATTATTATCTAATTTTATATTTCACTGTTAATTAAATGATTTTATATTATTTAATTAATTCACTTTATCTTTGTTCTATTTTGATTAATTAAATAAATTTTATTTATTTATTTGTGTCTTTAATTATCTTTATTCTTTTAATTTAATTAAATAAATTAATATTATTAATTAGTAATCCATTATCCCTTTTTAAATTAAATAATTACTTTAATTATTTAATTGTCCACTTTCCCTACTTCGAAATTAAATAATTACTTTGATTATTTAATTATCATGTTTTCTCTCAACATTATCCACTTCAACAATAAACAAAATTAGTTATTTTATTTATCTAATTCCCACTTGCACATTTTTTTAATAACTAATTCATCTAATTAATTATTAAACTCATGCATTTCCACCTCATTCTTGACGAGAACTCTCTTCCAATCCACTAACTAGTCAATGTTAGTCTATTGATTAGTCAAATCACTTCACTCCCATTTAGTGTGAGTTAATGAAACAATCAATTCCTCATGCAAAAAATTAACTAAAATCATGCAACCAGTTGCAGGTAGTTAATTGATCAATCAATTCCTCTCAAGGATTCTTGACCCTTGATATCTTCAATCCTTCTTTTGATCTTGATCGTTCATCCAAATCAGACTTTTCTATAAAATAGACCTTCATTCCTCTTTGAAGGCTAACCACAGATCTTCAAGATTTTGTATTTTTTATCATATTCAATATTTATTTGAGATTGAAGCAATATAGTGCACACAAATTCTAAGAGCAAGGGGAAAATGGAGAAGAGCAATGAAGGTCATTCAAGGATAACATAGGAAATAAGGTATTATTGTATTGATTTATTGTCTTCTATGTTGTATTGTGCTTCATTATTAGAATAAATTGAGAATCGCTTGAATTATGATAGTTAGTGGTTGCTATTTATGATTCTTGCATGATTTGTACATCTCTTTTCTAGTCATACACCTATAATAAATGATGTTTTATTTTCTTTTCCTCATCATATAAATGTAGATTTCTACCATTGAGTTTTGTTCCACTTTGGTAGTCAATTATTTTTATAATAGTTCATTTATAGATTTGATATCATAATTATAGTTGCTTTGTCATAGATTTAATAATATTTAAGATGTAGATAATGTTGGATGAAGAGTACATGAGATACAGTACTTGAGATACATATTTAAATTATATAGACACTTAATTAAGCATGCAAATAAATCTACACATCTGAATGAAAGATTGATGAAGAATGTCCCTAACAAATTAACAATTACAAATGGAAAAAGAACAATAGCTAGGATTTAGATATCTAGAAAGCACACTTAGATTGAGATACAATCTATTTTGATACCATCAATTAATGATAAAAATTCAAATAAAATTGATAGCAAATAAGGAATGGTAACCAGTTAGTAGCTAAACATAATAATTCTCTAAAAAAATGAAAATTGAATAGAAAACCAAATCAAAGCAAAATAAGGAGAAAATTGAGAAACAAACCAAAATTTTCTACCCTGTCCAATGAATGCAAACTTGAAAGTTCAAGGATATAAGTAGGAAATCTCTCATTCTTACAAATTTTAACACCTTTCAATAGAAAAAGTTGAGTTGTTACAATCCTAAACATTGTATATTTGTCTTAATATTAGTAATAAGGAGTTTGAACCTCTTAGGCTTGTAGTCCAAATGTTTTTTTCAAAAAACTAATTGTTGATGAAGTTTTCCTTCCGCATGCTCAATGGATATAATTTTATTTATTTATTTGAATCGTCACACTTAAAAAACTACAAGGTTTGGTTTTATTTTTTATAATATTTAAACATAAACCCTTTTGATTAGTTATAATATACTTTTCCTTGAAGTTTTCATTCAATTCTTGTGAATTATTGTTAGCTTTGGTGGTAAGTGATATATCATAACTTCCATTTTTCTTACCACATAACACAAAGAAAACAATATGAATGACACATGAGAGTAGATTTAGAAAATTCATGTATCATGGTAGCACCCATTGAGGGAGGATGTCTATCATCATGTGTAAAGTGCTCCTTGTGTGTTTCTTCAATCATATTAGTTAGATCATCAGGTACATGCACATCAAAAAAGTAAATTTATTTAGCACAATTCCCAACAAGGTTGAATAAGCGCATTCTTTAATGTAACATTGTTTTACATTTAAAGCTTGCCAACCCATGTGATGCATGAGTGCTTATTTCTTTTCAAAATTAAAGTTAAGCTCTATTTTTTTAATTAAATTGTTATTACCTTTCCCTAACATGATATTAGCTTTAGTTGTGATATTTGATTTGTCACAATATTTTTTCTCGTTTAAGTTTAAAGTTCATTAGAGAATATGATCATTCAAATGATATTTTTTAAATCCACAAAAAACTCAATATTATCATAAGTTTTAAAGTTAAATAAAGAGCAATCATTTATGTCTCCCAACCAAGATATCTCACAAATATCTTATTACATCCTATGGTTGAGATCACCCAATTGAGAAATAATAACACCATCTTTAAGACAAAGTAAAAATTAACATGTTGAGTATGCAATTTTTTTTGTGCAACATTCACATTTGGTTCATAAAATTTTGACATGTAGGAACCAAAAAAACATCAATACCTTTTCTTTCTTTTTTTATAAAAAGAATGTAACTCTTCAATTAAATAAATATCTTTATCATTTTCTTAAAAAAAATCCATTATTTTCATAAAATTCATTAGTACATACCTTTGGATGGTTGTCCTAAAGTGTACCAATATTGCAAGTTGTTACCTCTTTAAATTTAAGCTCCATTGGTTAATTTTTTGATTCAAAGTCCGTCTTGAAAATCATTTTTTTAATTTATTTTCTAGCTGAAATGTGTTTATTTACCTCTTCACTCAACAAAAGAAGACCATGTTCTTGACTCTCAAATTATTTTTTGTTAGGATTAATTATTTCTTTGTGAGTCATGTCCATTATTATAATGTTGAGGCATACAAATTCACCATTCTTGGTTTCGTTGTGAAGGAAAAAATTGCTATGCAAACTTAGTTGTTGAAATTCAACTAATAAAATCCAAGGGCTCTCATGTCATGTTTCAATTTCTCAATTGACCTTGGAATATCTAATGCAAAACTCAATATGGTTAGTTGGCATGGTTTGGGTGTAGTCTCAATGTGTTGAATTATTCATTATTATTTGTTGGAATGTACACAATTTTTGTATTGTCATCATTATCTTCATATGACTTCATGATAAAGTCCACTTTATTTTCATGAATATTTGTATCTTCCATTGTGCTATATCCATTGTTAGTTTCATCGTTATATTCATCACTAGACTCATAGATTTTCCAATGGAATCATTGGGACAATAACATGATTCATGTTATATATTAAAGGAAAATAATTTAAAAAAAATTGGTTACCTTGTGGTGCTTGTTGCATCATCAAACGTTGTTAAGGGTAATTATTTTTTATGTCTTGGTTGTGTTTCATACATGCTTAGCTGATAAAATGTCTAGTTTAATGGTGATGAACTGCAATAGATCTAATTTTGTTGTCCTTATGTGTGGTCATTTCCTAAATGGGATAATGTTAAATCTATTTGAAAATCTCCTTCCATGATGATGACTCTCTATGTATATTCCACACTTATAGTAAATGAAAGATCATATCCTTAGAAATAAATTAACAATTAAATTTGATTAGGCTTATTTATACTATTTACACATTCAATTGTTTAATGCAATTGAGTGAGTTGGGCAATAGGCTCCCCAAGTTGTCTCCTTATTTCTACAATCAAAATGAAAATGTTCTACCCAAATTGTGTAAGGAATGCATCTTCTTATTCTACCTATGAATGCATGTAATTTGGCATGAGGAATGCATACCAATAAAAAGAGTAATCATGAAATGTGTTTATAAAAATAATACAAGAAAAATCTCATCATTTATATGTTTTTTAATCATTAATCCTTTGAAATCTTGAGATGTTCAACCACATCTTTCCCAACACTAGGGGAGTAGCTAAGAAACTAGTTAGATGCATTAATTGGATTTTGGCACAAAAATCCCTAGGCAAACAGAAAGGGCTCACCATCATGAAAATACCCCTAATCTATTGGAAATAATATAATAGACAAACTGACATAAATTTTCTTGTGTATTTATAATTTATAATTTTATAATTTTATAATTCTTTTAATATTTTTTAGCAAAATAATAAATTTTTACTTTAAAGGAAGGTGGATTGAAAATTAAAATTTTAAAATTAAACTATGCTAATTCTCTATCTTTCTCTAGTGTCATTTTTGTTGATGTGATTTTTTGACACACTAAATTACCTACAAGCCATGACTTGCCCATATAGTAGAATGACAAAGGTTCCCCTTCTTAGAGGCTGTATATCCTCAATACTTTTTCATTAGTTTTTTTGTGATGCTTACTAGAATCCCTCAACCAAAGAGCACTTTGGCTAGTCTATTCAAGAGGCTAAAATGAGTATAAAGAATCATTCAATTGAAATAGGGGTTTAAGTAAAATTTGGTCACTATTAGCCAAACAAATGTCATATTTCATTACAAATTAGATTAATGATTTTGACTTTATCCCTATTAAACTTCCTACAAATGATCTCCAATATTTTTTTTTTTAGAGTGATGAGAAATTTAAAACTACTATATACTCTTTAAAATAAAAATTTAATCATGTGAAATTTGAATAGCCGCATGCTAATGTTTGTTCTTTTTAAAAATGATTTAATTCTAAAATTCTAGAACTATGAATGGCATGTTAATATTTGTAAAATTTAATATTAAGAAGATTAAAACAAATTAAATTTTTTTAAAACAACAATCTACCTATTAAAATTATAATTTATAAGCATAAAATTTGAAGGATTATGAACAATGAGGAATGCAATTTAATTTTCATTTTGAACAACAAGGAATATGATTTAAAAAATTGCCTCTAAGAAGTCAAAATCTTTGTGTTATATGACTAGAATTTATCATAAAAAAACTAAAATTAAGACTAATCTACCATTTGATGTAAAAAGTGTAAAAAAGGAGGGTGGAAGAAAGGGGTAAAGAGAAACCAAAAATAAAATCCAAGCACGTCCCTAATCCTTCCTACATGCCATTTAATAACTGAAAGAACTTGATGAGAACCAATCTCCATCAAATTTGTTGCTGTGATTCCATTATAAGATAATCTAATCTTTAAAGAAAAGTCTCATGCATGATTATTGGTGAATTAGAGTGTGCATAGGCATGTTCACTTGACCACAAAAAACACCTTACCATTAGTGGGGTATCAATGTTTTAAGTTCATCCACATTCATCAAATTATGCGCATAAAATGAAATAGACAAAAAGTAGATTTGGAGTTTGAAAAACTTCATTGAATAGAAAAAAAGGTATGAACGGATATATTTAATTCAAATCTTGATATTTCTAAACCCAACATATTTTTAATATTTTACAATAAACTACAAACAAGTATATATAGAAAATTTGGAAGAGAAAACAACCTTTACCTCCAAGACTCACAAAATGACAAAAACAACTAAATGTGAAAGAGTCATTGGATATGTTTTTCATATCCCATCCCCCTTCATATATCTATGCTCCTTTCCATTTAAAACATTTTCTGTTTTCAAAATAATTTCACATTTCAAATTCAAAACAATCACATTTTTAAGTTGCCTCTTCCTTGTCACTTTCAATATTGTCAATTCTATTTTCCAACTCTTCTCACAGAATGCATAAATAAGCTTATGATGGTTCAAGAATATTGCACCTGTTACACTGCTTTCTTAAAGACAACTACTCTATCCCCATTTGCTTCTCTAGCATTTGACAAATAGAAACAACCTTCCACGAATAAAATTTTCCCAAAATATCAACATCTTTCTGTTCATATAACTTAGCCAAAGTTGTAGATGAAAGAAGAGGAATATCAGCTTTACAAACTTCCTTTAAGATCCTTCTCCAGTTGTCATCAATTCGTTTCACACATCCTCTCTGTAAACGCTAGATATTGAACATCCTTTGGTGTAACAAGATGAGTCACTTCTATTTGAACAATATGTTACATTACAACTTGTAATTTGAAAAGCATTCTAACTGAAGACAATTGTGCTCATATTCCCCTTTATCCTAGTTAGTGCTCTTCAAAAACATGGAACCATACCCTTATTGTAGGAAAGTTGTTAATCTTCCATTGCTGAAGAATTCTAGTTGTTGAATTGAATTCTATTTATCAGTCCTCTCCTTTAATGACGTAAATGGTGCCTCGAAAACTTTTAGCTTGTAATCCTCCAACTGCTCTGAGGTGGTTCTCTATCCAAAATACTTCTTTCTACATTGACTCTCTTCACTATGTCCTTATATTGATCCATTAGTTGGCACCTAAAAGAAAGACATTCGAACAAGATAATTGTCAAAAAATTCTTCTCCCCTGTTTTAGTATGTGATTTCTCCAAATTTATAGGAAGAAATTTTGCAACCACATCCCTTTCATCCTTTTTCTTTTCTCCCGTTGAAGGTTTCGCTATATTCTGACTATAAGTTATCTACACACAAGACCAAGAGTTCTTGACCAAGGAAGTGGGTATGGCTCAACCCTTGATTCTGTAGCAAAATCAGACACTTCACTTCTAGATAGTGTATTTGCATAGTTGATTTCCTTACTAGGTGTCACAATGGTAGGTATTTGATCGCAATCTTCAACCAACACTTGTGTTGCATATTGTGAGAGACTTACAACCACCAACACTGAGTAACTTCTTTTATTAAAAAAAAAAAACAGAAACAAAAACAAAACTGAGTACCTTCAAAAAAAGAGTAATCTATCATTCATTTTGCACCTTGGGCAAAGCTGAATACCTTCAATTGCACACTCTGGATCAAATTCAACACATAGACCAGATATCATTGACAACAATTCCTTTGTTGTAACTCCAAATCGTATTAAGCAGCCATCCCCATCCAAAAAAACAGTCGCATCTTCATCAATACAATAGAGTGCCCTATCATTCCCATAGATATTGCACCACCTTTCGTTCCCCTCTGTTCCTTTTGGAGTAGAATTGTTCCACTCAGCACTTACACCAATTGTGTCGTAGACAGGAACACATGCTATGATCTCAAATTGGAACTTTGAGATTAGTGATAACTGTCCAGTTGTCTATGCTTTCACTGTCTATTTCGGTTTCGGGTAAATTCACCGTCGAAAAATTCACCACCATGACAAATTTATCTCATGGAAAATTCATCACTAGCAATTCACCACCATCGCGTTAACATTTTTTAATATATATTTCCAAGACCTTGAATTTTTTTTGCAAAAGAATAATTTCCACTGCATTAATAATAGAGATGAGTGATATTGTTGTATAATTGGTTTACTAGAATAAAATAAAATATATTGAAAAATGTTTTCATTTTTTATTATCATAAATCAATTATTCTAATTGTATATGTCATGAATTATCTACGAGATGAATTGCTGGTGGTGAATTTTTCACGAGATGAATTTGTCATAATGATAAATTGTTGGTGGTGATTTTCCTAGAACCGTCAATTTCATGAGATCAAATGCTGTTACTTGTTTCTCATCCATGGTCAAAGTAACCATAGTAACATCTGCATTAGTTTTTCCTATGTGCCTGAATGCATATGTGCTATATGGATCATCTCTAGCCAAAATCAGAATCCTATTATTGATTGCTCCTTAAAAAGCCACAAGGTTTGCCTAATTGCATCAGCTATTTTCTAAAACTAATTCGGATTCTTTGGAATTTATTGTGAAGCAAGCATTTTTGACAAATCCTTCATTTTTATAGTCACCCACATTGCCCGGGAGAGATGATAGTTGCTTCACTCTTCAGTCCGCGACCTCTGCACTAAAAATTTCATTTCTTTTCACAAACAGTTCACATGCTTATTTCATCTAATCGCAGGACCTGCTGTATATCACGGTTCGGGATACATTTGTAATTTGTTTTTTGATTGGGTATTCTGGGATTTTGAGCCTGTTTCACAGTTGCAACTCGGGAGTAGGAGAATAGTTGTAATTTGCACTTGTACAGTGTATACCAAATTTCGGGAGTCAATTAGTAATGGCATATGTTAATTTGCAATTTTTTCCACAGAGGTCGAGGTTTATCTATAAATATGCAAAAGAAACATTAGCCTTTCATTATTAATTTTACATTAATTAAATATTAAAATTAAAATCTTAGAATTTAATTGTAAATGTATGGAACAGATTAAAACTCAAATTTTAAATGTTGAATTTTAATGTATTTTAAATTAAATAATTAAATTAACATATAATATTTAAAATTTGAGATATTATGTGATCAAAAGTGAGATAAATTTCCAATCAAAAAAAAAATCAGATTTGTGATATCATATAGAAACACATTTGCAAGCACTAAAAAGATTGTGACTGAATCATCAACATGATAAAGTGTCAAAATGCAAAATGCAATGCGATAGCAAAGGCCAAATACGACGAGCAAAATAATGTGACATCTAAAATGTGTTAGATGAAATGTGAGAAAACAACATGTTAGTATGAATACCAATGCAACCACTCTCACTCAACCAAGGATGAGAAGGCTGCTTAAAATACAATTGCACGACACTCAACAAAGAAGGGCCCCAATTTGATGAAATTAGGCATGTTTTGAGGGGTAACAAAGAGAGTTTTCATATATTTTGGGAGTATTTTTTAGTATTCTATTTGTTATCATAGTGTAGACATCTAAAAATGACTACTGTATTTTATCTAAATCATTGTCATTTCTCATCATCGTCTCTTGTCAACCCCTTCAACTCTATTAATTAAATAATTTTAGCCAACACATTTTTCTCTTTAATTAATTTTTATTTTATTTTTTAGTTATTTCTTCAATTCTCTTCCATCTATATTAATTTAATTATTTAATTAAATCATGCATTCTTCTTGTTAAACATAATTAAAGAAAATTCCTAATTTCCTCTAAAATTAAATAAATTATTTAATTTTACTTTTTCTCTTAAAAATATTTCTTAAATATATCATCACCTCATGCAAATGAATTAAATATATTACATTCTTTCATCTCTAAATTTAGTGAGCTGACTGAAAACCAACCTCACTTCATGCTCACTCACTTCTACTCCACTCATTCACACATTCAATTACTTGATCCATGTAACCACTTAACTCCACATCTTAGTGCTCTATCTTGACACATGTTGCTTGCATTTTCTTTTTGATCTCTCAACCCTCTTCATCTGTTGATCTATCTAGTCATCCTACATCGTTGATTAGATATCACTAAAAGCTATAAAACATTCATCATTTATCCATTCAATCTCTCCACAAATCTTGATGAATCTTGCATTCATCTTGCACTCAATTCACTATCAAGGTTATGCTAATGTTATTGAGTAATCCACATACATTTATCACAGCATTATCACACACAATGGAGTAAGATTAGGCACATCAATTGGTGGAGGTAAAATTTGTTGAACATAGGTTATCATTGATTTCAAAAGTTCTTGTTGATGTCAAAGGTTGTTGTCGAAGATTGTTAGTAATATCAAAAGTTCAATTTGATCTATGTTGGTGGGATGCAAAATCAAGAAATATACATTATTAGTTGTTGAGGAGTGTTAGTATGACTATTGTATTCTTGCAATATCATGCTTGCATCTATTCACTATGACAGTGGGGGTCTAGAAGTCTGTATCAATGTGTTTCGGTTTAGTTCTCAAGTTAGAGAGATTTCTCTAGCAATACAATTATGGTCAACATTTCTTTCAAAAATGTAGTTTCGCTCTACGGTTTGGAAGGAGAGTATGCCTACACTAGTTTTATCAGATTCCCACACATATATTATGTTCTGTGTTTAATAGCTACAAAATAGTTAAGTTAAATTATCTTTGTTGTGATTGTCATGTAAACATAAGTAGTTCAATTAAATCCCATGCATACTAGCATTACCAAAACTTTGCATGATAGTAATGTGATCTTAGTTTGTAGTTCACAATTAGAAGCATTTAAAAGAATGCTCTTCGCTTTAAAGATCAACTTTATTTTTGCTGTTAAAATTTAATTTTTGAATTGTGAAATGTTTGATGCTACCATCAAAATTACTTTCTTGTTTGGAACTATTTCATTTGGGTTCTCCCTCCATTAAGTGATTGTTGTATGCTTGACTTCGAATTTTGAGCATTATTTTTACTCTTTACAATTTAGTTCTAAGGAAGTATTATATAATTGAATCAATTTTATGGCATAATGCTTATTACATTTAGCAAGCCATTTTATGGATGATGGGGTCATTTAAACAATTTGTGCATTTATAGAAATTAAATTGGTATTTAGTCTAATGTGTTAAAAATTATGAAATTGTTAAATCTTCTAAAATTAGTGGACTAAGTTGCACAAAAACTACTCATACACATTTGAGATTCATGCTATACTATTTATGGGTTTTATTCTTCATTCTTTCCCCTTTTTGAAATATATTTAACTTTTAAATTTTGTCAAATAGAGTGCGAGTTGTGTGTGTTTTAATTCAGTTTTGTTTCGCTGAAAATCAGCATGTTATAGAAATCTTGTGAGTTTTAGTTGCAAACCAAATTTTGTTTGATTGGTTAATTTTTATGCAAAATTATTTTTGGGTTTTGTTTCTCGTTCTTTCTCATTTTCATATCATATTTAAGTTTAAAATTTAGTTTTATATCGTGAGAGTTATCAGCGTTTATCTGCTACCCATTTTGCTATGATCAACAAGTTGAAATTTATAGAGTGTTTAGGTGTTTCGAATTATTGTCAAATTATTTGTGAGAGTTTATAATAAGATATAAATGTTTACTTCTTATTTTGAGTTATTAAAATTGGATTATATGATGTAGTTTCTCTTATTACCTTGTTCTATTTCATTAATGCAAAAGAATATGTATTAGGGGTGTACATTGACTATTATAAACTATGATAGAATGTGTGGGTTCTTTTGGTACCTTGCATGCAATGAGTCGAGCTAAATTGAGGGATATCAATCTGGTGGTACATGATAGTTATGTGCGTCATCTAGGTCTAGCCATAATATTTAACCTTGTGTAACATGCCAACCCTTCATTGAAGTAAAAATTTATTGTTTTCACTATGCAAATAAATAAACTATGTAACAAGCCAATGCAATAAAATTTTCTTTTCTTTATTAAGAATATACTAACAAATATGCCATCAATATACAATAAGGATTCCATTTCATTACAAAAATTTCACAAGTTAAAATAATACAAGAATGCATACAATTACATACATAACTCAAACAAGCTTTAGAACAAATAGCTTAATGACGGTCCAGGATCCTTCCTTTCAAATCTTGGTTCTTTTGTCACCTGCTATGGAGGAGAATAATCACTTAAGCACTTTTTCGCCAACCACAAACTCATATGCGGTCCCCCGCACATCTATCATATGATAGATGGCCCTTCCCTTCGACGAAGAGATTGGTAGAGTAACCAAATAACGACAACCAACTGAGCATAGTGATGTGTACTACATAACTAGAAATTGTAAACTCACAATCTAGAACTAGGATGTAATACTAGATCATGGTGAACTAACAATGGAGCTAGAGGCAATCACACTACTTTGGCCAAAGTGTTCTCATTCAAAATTCTGAATGAAGGTCATTCTATCACATGCACTACTCATGGCCGATTTGACCTAAGGCCATCATAAACTATTCATAGGTTCTTTCTTCAATGGATAATCTATCACCCCAAAGATAACCTATCATCATTTCTACAAACTTGGAATAAATCTACTTTAACAAAGTAAATACACAAGCTCCCTCCCATACTTGATAAACAATCCTAGGAGTAAACTCAAGCTAACCTAGTTAAATCAATAACTTAGCTAAGAGTAACACATATGCCACTCATGTTCAATCATAGATCTAGTATGTAATACTTATGAAAAACACAAACCTCCTATTACATGGAGTACATACAAGCACATAAAAAAAAACATAATAGCTTCTAATTCCTCTTCAAAACATTACTATCTTCCCTAAATGCAAGTACCCATAATAGACAATTCAAAGAAATCATGGAGAACAATATTTCAAAAACTAAACAATAAAATAAGAAATATCCTCATGCCTATTTTTGCTTATCCAATTAGTTAACTGCAATGTAGCTCTCCCAAACAACAACTAGCTTGATTGTAACTTCTCAGGAGACGTCTAAATAGACCTCTATCACTCAAGTTGATTAAATACTTCACTCAATACTATTCTCCCTCAAATATAACAAAACTCTCTCAAATATAACTACATAAGTTGATAATAATGCAAAGTGAAATGCTAATAGAATGCATCCTCAACAAAAGAGTTTTCTCTACTATTTATACAACAACAATGAGACCTCGTATGTGTGTAAAATGTGAGGAAACTTTTATTGAATCTCATCAAAGTTCTCCCAAGTGGCCGAGTCTTCTGCATACTGGTCCCACTGGACTTTTCATTGCAAGACTTCCCTATTATGCAAGCAAAGCTTACATGTTCTAAGCACCTTGAGGGGCTTGAGAGTTACCACTTTGAGGTTGTGTACCTGTAAAGTAGTCCAATCAATCACATGATTATAACCTGGTTTATAGTTTTTGAGGTAGGACACATGGAAGATGTTATGCATTCTGGAAAGATCTGGTGGCAAAAAAATTTGATAGGCTATTGGATTCACCTCCTTTAGAATCTCAAAAGGTCCTACATAATGTGGGGCTAAATTAGAAGAATTTCCAAATTTAATGGAGCTTTTGTGAGGTTTTACTCTCAACAATACTTTGTCACCTATGACAAAATTTTTGGGCACTCTATTGGCATCAACATAGCTTTTCTGTCGGTCGTTAGCTTCAACCAACCTTTACTTAACAATCTTAACTTGCTCCTCCATTTCCACCAATATTTTCAGCTCAAAACTCACTCTATCCTCAAGTCTATCCCAGCTTATAGGAGTTTGACACTTTCGACCATACAATGCTTCGAAAGGAGCCATCTTTATCGCAAAATGATAAGAATTGTTATACACAAATTCTACTAAGGGTAAGTAATCTTCCCACTTGTACTATTCATCCATGCAATACATTCTAAGTAGGTCTTCTAATACTTGATTCATCCTTCTAGTTTTCCCATCCTTTTCCAGATGATACATTGAGCTAATATCTAGTTGATTCCCTAGTGCAAAAAATAAGGTTTTCCAAAACCTAGAAGTGACTCATGCATCCCTATTTGAGATAATCTTCTCAGGAATTCCATGCAACCTAAACACTTCTTGCACAAATCTCCTTTCTATGACAGGTGCTCCATCAGTTAGATTCTAGGGTATAAAATGTGCTACTTGGGTGATCCCATAATAGTGGTTTACAATTTTTGGCCAAACTGGACACTGAAATTATTATTTTTAACTGAATCTTCACATTCGGGCACCTATAGTGGCTAAACTATGAGGAATTTGAAGATGGTGCAAACTAGAGTCTCATCAAATTTTGTCTATAGATTCTAAAAATATTTTTTTCAAAATTTTTGGAATTAAATTGCACTTTTTCCATCTCCCACAAAAATTGATTTTTTCAGAAAACAACAGTTTTAAAAAGTGGGTATAATGCATAACTTTTTTTCCATGAAGGATAAAATTCTAATTCTTTCAAATTTAGATTTGTAACTCTGATATCTAGTGCTTCCACCTGGTTAGATACTTTTTTATTGAATATTTTTTCCTTAATCAAGTTTCAAAGTCAAATGAATTACAATTCAAACATAGCGTGACCTTATAACGCGTAACTTTTTGTATATGTTAAAATTTTATTTTATTTTTTGTTGGATCAAGGACTTCAATATCTGGTGCACTCATATTTTTCAATTTTTTTTTTATAATCTTCTATTTTTCCACATGTGAAGAACAAAGAAATTCATTTTCGATGAAAAACCTATGTTTAATAAAACTTAAAAACAAATACATAACAAAACCAAAACATATTAAAATTATATTCATTGGATAGCTTGTTCTAAGGAATACCATCATCATTTGAAATAAATTTTAAATGAATTCATTTGATCCCCAAAAGCTAAATCAAAAGTGATTTTTTATCAGCATTTTGATAGGTGTAAAGGAGACACATTTATAGGTATGGTTTTAAACTAGCGAGGTTCTATCCAAGGGGGTTTGATCTAAGGTGATTTGATCAAACCCTCTTCAATTGGAATCCTTAAAATGAAACTTTTTAAGGCTTAAATCATTATATTTTCTAAAAATATGTGATTTCAGCTAAAATTTGTTCCTCTCAAGAATTGTAAACCACTATTATGACAGTACCCACTTTGATAAGCTTATCTACAACCACAAGAATGGCATTGTGCTTATTTCTTAATATAGGAAATCCTTGCACAAAGTCCATACTTATGACTTGCCACTTCCTCTATGGTATATCATGGGGATATAACAAGCCTGTAGGATGATGATGCTTTGCTTTCACCCTTTGAAACTCAAGACACCTACCCACAAATCTAGATAGTAGCATCTCCTTTCATCCCTTTCCAAAAATATAATGGATTCACATCTGCCATCATTTTTGTCACTCTAGGGTGTCTAGAGTATGGTGCTTTGTGTACTTCCTTCCATACCAGATTTCTTAACTCATCTACGTCAGGTACACACATTCTATCCTTATATCTAAGTAATCCATTAGGTTCAAAATGAAAACCTTCATACCTAGAATCTTGCGGATTGCTAGTGAGTGCTTTCTTTACTTGCAAGTAGTACCCATCCTCTTTGAACTTTTGCAACACTTGTCCCTTAAAGTTAGTTTGAATTGTTACTATTGAAGCAATATTTTGTCTTCGACTCAAGGTGTCGACAACCCAATTTTCCTTCCCTTTTATATAACTGATATTGAAATCATAATCAACTATTAATTCTAACCATATTCTTTATCTAGCATTTAGATTAGGCTGAGTGAAAAGGTTAATTAACCCATTATGATTAGTTTTCATCTCAAAGGGTTTCCCTAACAAGTAATGCCTCCATATTTGTAACATTTGCATGAACCATAGCTACTAATTCCAAATCATGTGATGCATAATTCAACTCATAAGGTTTCAGCTTTCTAGATTCATAAGCAATTACTTTCCCATCTTGCATTAACACACCTCCTAAACTTTCTCCAAATGCATCTATGATAATAGTGAAGTTACCCTCAGGATCTGGTACTTTCAAGATTAGTGTGGTGGTTAACTTCTCTTTGAGTAGGTCAAAAGCTTCTTGACGCTTCTCAGTCCACTCAAATTTCTTCCCTTTCTTTTGTAAAGAAGTAATTGGAAAAGCGATCTTGGAGAAATTTGCAACAAAATTCCTATAATACCCAACTAGACCCATGAAACTTCTTACTTTTGACACATTCTTAGGTACTGGCCACTCAAGTACCACTTTGATCTTAGTTAGATCTACTAAAATTCTATTCATTGAGATTACATGTCCTAGATAATGTACTCTCTTTTAGAAGAATGTGCACTTAGAGAGTTTACCATGCAACTTATGTTCTCTTAAACGTTGTAGGACAATCTCTAAATGCCTACAATGTTCCTCCTCATTCCTAGAATAAATAAGAATGTCATCTAGAAAAACTAATACAAACTTATCTAGACAATCCCTAAATACACTATTCATCAAGTTCATAAATGTTGCAGGTGCATTCATTAAACCAAAGGGTAAAATTGTGACCTCATAGTGTCCATATCTAGTTTTGAACGCAATTTTAAAGATTTCTTCATCTCTAACCCTCAATTGGTGATATGTAGTTCTCGGATCTATTTTAGAGAATATGGTGGCTCCCCTCATTTGATCAAAAAGATCGTCTATGCTTGGCAACATATACTTATCCTTAACTGTAGCTTTGTTAAGCATACAATGGTTGATGCACAAATGTAAAGTACCATCCTTCTTTTTAACAAAGATGACTGACACTCCCCAAGGAAAAACACTTGGTCTTATTAACCCTTTTGACAATAGTTCATCCAATTGTGCCTTAAGATCCACCAGCTCGGTGGTTGTCATCCTATAGGGCACCTTGGAAATAGGTTCAGACCATGGAACTATATCAATTGAGAAATCAAATATTCTCTTCGGTGGCATGGTAACTCATCTAGAAACACATTCAAAAAATTTCTCAATATTGGATACTTCTCCATATTCAACTTTCCAGTTTCATCTATTTAACCATCTTCTAACTCTTGAAAGCTTTGGAATTCCAAGTTATTAGGTAGGGAAAACTTTAGTGGTGAATCTTTGCCAATTGGCAAATTTTAGAAATCGTCCAAGTTGAAATTGGTGAATTAATCGCACCCAACAGGGTGTCCAAATCGCTCAAATTTTACGAATTATCAGTCCAATGCATGTTCATTTGCCATCGATTTTTTTTTATGAGGCATATTTAAGCAAAAAATTTGCCATAACAAACTACATGTTTCAAATGGACCAATTAATATTTTCGCCTGGAATCTCGGAAGCATGTAATAAAATACCTACATATTTGCCAATACTATTAAAACAACATTGTATCATGACTCATTTCGCCAATTAAAATTTATAAATAGTTGCTTGTGAAGACCCATTTCGCTAATTAAAATTTACAAATAGTTGCTTATGAGGACCCATTTCGCCAATAACATTAAAAAATAATTACATTTGAGGACACATCTCGCCAATTGTCGTGACACCTCCATGCTAATCGTAGGGCCATAATCACCTTGAAAATTACAATGTATCATTGTATAAGCATGCGAGATTCACCAAATTTTGAATATACCATTTAAAAATCCCACAGAATTTGCCAAATATGGATTGATATAAATACAATCGAGATTGTCTTTTATTCTTTTACAAATTTTGTTTAGTTCTTGATTTAGAAGTTGGACAAGTGGAACCTTGAAGTTGATTGTAGGCAAGTTACAAGCTTACAACATAGGCATTCCTGCATTAACAAATAGCACGTCAGCGAAAACCTAAAATTAAAGGTGAATGATCATTTCTTCATAGTGTTATAAGATTTCTTTATCTCTTTTCCATTCTTGCTTCAATCTTAAAGATGATATTGAGCAAAGAATGAGATCTATATTCTCTATCCTTCTTAAGCAAGAAGACATTTTTTTCCAACTTTTATTTGAAGTGAGAGATCAATATGTCGAGTAGTAAGGGTAAGAATCCTTAGGGTGGTGAAGGGAATGGGAGGCCATCAAAACACACAAAATGTAGAGGTACCATATAGTCTTACTTTGGAATTGGAAATGCTTCTAATCCATCAGATCAAGATGGAGCTACATCATCAACTCTTCCACCAAATATTAATGAAGAAGACATTCACAATACCTCACCGCCACCAGAAGGTCAAGGTGAGATTTTCATTGAGTTAAATGTGTCAAATGAGGATAGAAATATCGTAGAAGATGTTCCAAGGGATACCTTGGTTAGCCAGAATGAGATAATTGACTTGGATTAGGATGATGTTGGTAGCAAGAAAAGAAAAGGAAAATCAAAAGTGGGGTGCGAGTGGGAAATGCCAAGGAATTTTCAACTTGATTGGTTGTCAAAGTACCCATTCACTGTACCAGTGGGGAAAGCAAACAATGTTGAAAATGTAAAAAAATGCATGTGTACGATTTGTAGTTGGAAATGTAAAATAGACAAGAAGTTGTAGCTAAAGCTTGACACTATAGAAAAGCATATTGGTAAATTTTATGAAAAACAAATCATAGACGGAAAGGAACAATCAGTCATATGATGGAAATCAAAGGAAGAATGTATTCATGTTAAGTATGCTACAAAATATGAAGAGCATAAGAAAAGAATGTTGAAGCTTGTTGCATGTCAAGGTACACTTGAGTCTCAATTTGAAAAAGAAATGGAGAGAGAAAATATATCAAAAGCTATTTAGATGAGTGTTATTTTTCATATTTTGTCTAGAGGGAATCCTATTATAGACTACCCATAATATTTTAATTTATTATCCTTTTTGGGTGTTCGTCACTTTCCTGGCTCGCATTGATCAGTAAACGCTAGATGGGAATGGGTAAATAATCTTACTACAGTGGAAAAGAAAGATTTAAGGGAAAAAGTAAAAGAGTCAAACTTCATTGCATTATCTTTAGATGAAGTTATTGTGGTAGACAATACTTCTTGAGTCTGTATGCATGTGTATACAATAACATGTCTACCAAGCTCATCTTCTTTATGTTCATAAAATGAAGGATGGTTCAACATCGCATAATTTATTTGAACTAGTCAAGAAATCTTTGAATGAAATTGTAAGTATGGATGACTTGACAATTGCCAAAAAGCTGGTGTGTGTAGAAGCTAATGGAGTTGCAGTGATGCAAGGTCAAAGAATTTGTGTTTGCATAAATTTACAAACTACTTGTGCATCATACATGCTTGGCATTCACTGCATGACCTGCTTAATGAATTTAGCATTCAAAATTGTAAGAAAGTTTCCTATAGTATCAAAAGTTTAAAATCTAGTCTACGAGCTCTACGTATACTTCTACTGAAGTCCCAAACGTTTTGTTGAATTTCAAAATTTTGTTGAGGGAATAACAACAAGAAACAAGCTTCTCAAGGATTTTGATACCAGATGGATCTCCCTGCATGGACCAGCACAATGAGTTCTTTTACAATATCAATCCTTGATTGGAGTAATGTATGAGTATCGCAACATAGCAAACAAATCTCCTAACCTCTTACATAGGGTAAGTGATATAGAGACACTCTTTACTTTGGCTAGTCTTCTCCCCATGCTGGATGAAATGAAAAATCTTGTGAAGAAAGTCCAAGACAAAACTATGTATATTTATAAATATGAAAAACTACATAGACATACATGCATGGCCCTCGCTCATCTATATCTAGATCTAACAAAAGAAATCCCAAATTATTTCATGTGGCAGCAAATTACTGATTTGAATAAGCTTGATAATTATTTATAGTTTAATGCAAGCGAGAAGCTATGTATCTATGTACGTGGATATGAGATACCAATGTACCATTGTAAGGCAGCCAGGCACTCTAGCATAGAAGTACCTATTAAAGAGGAAGATTTTAATAACATTGTTAAATCTATTAGTGATAATTTGAAGGAAATTACAAAATCTCTTTCCTTAGAGATTTATGAAAGATTCCCTCAACATGAAATACTTGAAGCCATGGGTATTGTGTATCCTCAATTCTGGGTAAACTGAGATAGCCTAAAATATTTTCATGATAAAGTGAATAGCTTGATCAAACAATTTTCAAAAAGTATAACATACAATAAGCAGACAATAGAAGGAATTTTAAATGCAGATAAGCTTAGACAATAGTGTAAGAATTTTGCAATAACTATGAGGGACCAGTATGATTCCATGGGCATGGAGAATGCCTTTGAATCAGGATCAATAAAAAAGGTTTGGACAAACTTAGGCCAGAGTGAAATATTGTGTGGTATGATATCATTTGAATATTTTAAACTTGTTGATTTATGTCAAACAAGGATATTGGGGTCGATGGAGGATGAGAGAGTTTTTAGTTCATTAGCATTTTTGAAATCAAAGTTAAGAAACAAACTAGACAATAATTTGGAAAATTGCTTGAGGATGAAAGGAACTACGTATAATGTCAAAAAAATTCCATTTAAGAGGGCACTCACAATTTGGAGGTCCACATGTGAAAGAAGAGGGACTGAGTTGTGCAACACTCCAATTCTAAATGCCAGTACTAGTGGCACTGACAGTGGCAGTGGGACAAATGACAGTGACATAATGAATGTTGAATTTGAGACGCAAGCCAAAGAAAATGAAGAGCAAACTCATAATCAAGATGACTCTTTTACTTTATCTCAAGTTGAATGTTAGTTTCAAGACCCTGACTCCATTTGGGAAATCAAAGTGAGTTAACATCTTTTAGGTATTTATACTGCACTTCATGAATCATTTTCCAAACTGTAGTTGATGGTATTTTATATTGTATTCCATGAAATTGTGAATCATTGCACTTCATGAATCATATTCCAAACTGTAGTTGATGATATTTTATATTGTATTCCATGAAGTGATATTTTATATTTTATATTGTATTCCATGAAATTGTGATATTTTATATTTTATATTGTACTCCATGGTATTGAATTTGATATGTGATTTTGCATCATTTTTAAAGAACAACACTTATTACACTACTTATAAATTCCTATTGCATTGCCATTCACACAGTCTTTGATAAATAACTGGGTGATCCCACAATACTGGTTTACAATTTTTTGCCAAACTAGACACTGAACTAATTTTTTCTAACTAAATCTTCACTTTCGGGCACCTATAGCGGCTAAACCATGAGGAATTTGAAGATGATGAAAACTAGTGATTTGTGACATTTTGTTTGTAGATTCTAAATATATTTTTTTTCAAAATTTTTGGAATCAGATTGCACTTCTTTTTCCATCTCCTTCGAAAACTAGTTTTTTTTTAGTAAACACCTTTTTAAGGAGTGACACTCACTGTATAACGCATAAATTTTTTTCAATGGAGGATAAAATTCTAATTTTTTCGAATTTAGATTTGTAACTACGATATCTAGTGCTTCCAATTGGTTTCGTAGTGTTTTATTGAATATTTTTTCCTTAATCAATTTCTGAAGTCAAACCAAGTACAATTCAGACATAGGCGGACCGTATAACACAACTTTTTTTTTTGAATTTATCGAGATTCAATTTTTTTTTTGTTGGATCAAGGACTTCAATATCTGGTGCACTCATATTTTTCAATTTTTTTTTGATAATCTTCTATTTTTCCACATGTGTAGAACAAAGAAATTGTTTTTTCAGTGAAAAACCTACATTCACAAGAAATAAAAATTAAATATATTTAAAATTGTACTTTTTGGGAAGCTTATAATAAGGAATACATAATTACAAAAAATAAATTTTAAATGAATTCATTTGATCCCCCAAAAGGTAAATCAAAAGTGGTTTTTAATCAGCATTTTGATAGGTGTAAAGGAGACTCCGTTATAGGTATGGTTTAAAACTAGCAGAATTCTATCCAAGGGGGTTTGATCTAAGGTAGTTTGATCAAACCCTCTTCAATTGGAATACTTTAAATGAAACTTTTTAAGGCTTAAATCATTATATTTTCTAAAAATATGTGATTTCAGCAAAAAATAGAATCTCCCAGAAATTGTAAACCAACTTTGTGGGATCACCCAACTGAACTTTTAGAAATTTTAATTATCCTTCATATTCCATTTGCTACTATAAAACCATTATAGTCATTACAAATCTGAATGCATTCTTAAGACTCGACATTAATCTATCTCTCTATGCTTGAATTACAAAAATTCTCTTACATGAGCTCAAAATTTTGCTTAACCATCAAAAGACCCGTACGTGTAATTGGCCGTGAATTCCCATTTATATAAATATGGGAGAAACAAGCATCGGGTCAAATTACAATTAAATTCACATTTACATTTGACATACATTTCATTTTAATTTCAACATTCCCCAAACAGTTATATTTGCACCTTTGAAGTGGGGGGAAAGCATATAAGACAAAAACCATTTTCATTTATTGAAGAAGATACACCCACCTTCCAAAAGGCATCTTTCATTCGTTGTAATAGCTTCCAAAATATCTTCCTTATAGGCAAAAAGTGTTAACCACGTACATTCCCAATCAACAAAACTATAAAAGCATAAGAAGCAATAGAAAGATATAAAACCAATCCATGTCAGCATTTTTGCCACCTATCTCCATGTTGGGGAGGGAACAATATTTTGCAATACTTCAACAAAAGCCTAATCTGTACTATTTTTAGGCTATGCATTGTTTCTCTCCCATTTGTTAAGCACCATGGTTGCAGACTTTAGGACCAAAATTACACTCACCATCCAACAAATGCAAGTCATTCCTCCAATACGTCCAAGTATTTGTTCTTCCAGGCTTCGAATTCATCCTCAGTGGGCCAACTAAAGCTCATGACTCTATCAACCTTTTTCCTATAAGGTGAATATTTAGTAACCTGATTGGCTTCCTTATCAAACTCTACCAAGACAATCTTTGCATGGGCTAGCATGTCCATGTTCCTCTTTAGTGTACCCATATCATGTCCTTGACAAATCGAAGCAACTTGATTCAAAATGAATTCAATGGTTTCTCTTCTCTAATCCTCCAAGGTTTTGATGTTACCATCACCCCTTAAAATGGATGGAAAGAGACCATGATGTGTTTCATGAAATTTTTTAACCAATTCCCTTATCTTGGTCTCCAAAGGTTCTATATTTCCCTTGAACTCCTGAATTTCATTTACAATTTGAATGGTGGTCTTAAGCTTTTCAGGGGAATTGAAATCCTAATTGGCTCCAATAGAGATCATTCTCAACTCTTACAACTAGGGATCCATGTCTCTATAAGTGGAATAACCTTCTCCTTATCATTGCCAAAATTATTTATAGGAAATCTCATAGAAGTATAGCTAGCATGAATGTTGTTCACTCTATTATTAACCCATCTATTTAAATGCTCCAAGACTATAGTGACAATCTTCATATTACTATCAAAGATTTCCCTATTGTGATTGTCACATCTCTCCTTATAATTATTTAACTACTTAAGCATCTCCTCCTTGCTGGCACCTTCCTCTATCTGTGGTGCTCCTGATGTGTTTGGTTGCACCATTGAAATGGGTACATTTCCCATGTTGTATGTAACAATGGCCCATGAGGAACTTGTTGAAAGGGTATAATTAGTAGGTGTAGGCTCAGGTGAAGTAGTAGGGGAGGAAGCATCAGTTTGCGTTTGTTCTCCTGATTGCAAGTTTTGCAATTTATCCCTTAATAATGCTATCTCCATCTACAACTACATTTTTTATTGTTGGGTATGTGCAGGATCATCATGGAAAAAATAGGCCCTTAAGTGGCAAAAAATTTAGAAAAATCAGAGTTAGGCAACTTGACTTAAAATTTTCAATAAGTTATCTATATTATTTCAAAAATATGTAAGAATAGAATCTATAGCAAATTGAATGTAGTTTCTAAACTACTAGGTTTGGTTAAAAAATAAAAATCTATTTGGTGAAAATTTGAAATTTCAATGTAAGTACTTAAATTTGAGGGAAAAATAAGAAGTAGGTGTCTATTTGACCACCCTAACCACAATAAAATGATAATATTTTTTTATAAGATTTTAGATATAAGTAGAGGACTCATGTCCCGATGTGATCCATATTTTTATGTAAATTTTTTTCCAAGTAAATAATTAATTATGAATTTTTATTACAACTTTTTAAAAAATATAAAAATTCGTATGTCTGACCACCTTAACTTGGTCAAAACTTCATGAAATTCAATTTTTATTTTTCTAATCCTATAGTATGCAAAGCATAGAATGTGACACATGTTTTGGATTCAAAAGATGTGATACCGTTTGAAAGTTATAGATGTTTTTCAATTAGCCTATCAATCAGGACTTTAGTTGTAATTTGAATAGAAAATGAATAATAATTATTTATTAAATTCAAAGTAAAGCATAATTTATATTGGTGGAAAGCTGAGAATCTCCTTTAAAAACCCTTTTTGTTTCATCAATTTTGGGTAAAAAAATAGTCGTCAGCCACATTCCCATCATATTGCCACTTTTTGGCCCATCATTATCCTGCACATACCCTGTTCAATCTTTCCATAATCAACCAACAAGTCATTGTATTGCTATCTAAACTGATCCTTCTCTACTGTTACTGAATCTACTATGGCTTTTATAAACCAAGCAACATTTATTGACATTTTTGCTACCTCAAGTGTTGATGTCTCTGACACTCTCTTTATTATCAAGCCTCCCCTATAGTCTGGTGCAAGCTCTGCAATTTTAGGCTTTCTTATACTTGGAGCTAAGGCCCATATAGCCAATGTCTCCCACTATTCATTGAAGGAAGAACCTTGCAGTACAATTGTAGCTTCCTCTTTTGAATTATAGAGGGGTCTATCACACCTCTTTATCATATCTAAAGCAATGATATAAGATAGATCCCATTCTAGCAACAATAGGACACCATTATTTCTCACTAGCACTCTGCCTTCTGTTGTTGTCATTCCATGAAATTTAGCTCTCATTTCCATTAGGACCTGGGCTTTAATAGTTACCTTTGGAAACTCTGGGTGAAGACTTCTTTTCTTATCCACAATAGTAACATACTCATCCTTCTTTTCCCTATAGGAAAACTCCATGAAAGCTTGTGATTTCACAAATGAATCATCATCCATGAATCTTGTGCATGCTTCCACCTACACATCATCATTGTTAATTATCCCAGGGAGGTTAGCCTTGATCAACCTCATACCTAATTGTTGTGGAACAATCACTGTCGGTGCAGAAGGCATTCCCTATTGCATTTCTTGTCCAAATACCCAAATTTCCTGATTTGATTCTTCCTCATCATAATCCACCAAACCTATTGATTTGACCTATTTCTTTTTCAATGGTGGCTCTTTTGGTGGCAAGGTATGTTGTGATGGGGAATCAACATCTACAATTTCAGGCCTACTTGACCTTAGAGGAGATGGTGGTGGCACTTGTGGCACTGGAGAAGGATTTCTTTGCTCCTCTTGTTGAGAGGAAGCAACAGCTGCATCATCCTTATTTTCTTTATTCTTTCTCCTTATGAAAAAAATATTTTTTGCTCCTTAGGAGGCTAATATGTAGAACTTTCTTCCATAACAGGGATTTCTCCTCCACCCTGAACCTCTTCCATAGGGGCTTTCCCTTTATCTTGAATCATCCTTTCACCCTCAAGGTGACCAACCACTATTTCAAAATTTTGGAAAACATGTTCCATTCTCTAAATTATATTGGCATTTTTGTAAGAGCAATGAATTCAGGTTCCTTTTCCCTTACCTTTCTTTGCATTTTTTTAAAAGCAATCCACTTTTCTTTTCTATCATCTTGCTCCAAAAGATCAAATATATTCCTTATTACATCCTCAAGGTACTGGAAAATGTGTTCAAATTTGGAACTCTTGTTCCTTAACTTTAACCAAGCTATGAAACCCTCAAGATCATGATACTCCCTTGCTCCTTCTCTTTTTATGTGAAAATTATTAAGTATATCATTTATATTATTCCAACCTCCCTTAATCATTACAAAGTTAGAGAAGCATGTGTATGAAGGAAAAAGCATTCCTTTTCCCCGATCCTTCAAATCCTTGTTATCCACACTTCCCAACTATCACATCACTTCAAGGCACCCAATTATTTTTGGCACACATCTAGGCAATAAGTGAGGTGAGACAGTAGGACCATACACTCTCAATACAGTATATGCAGGATAAGGGATAACATCTCCCAAATTATGATCAATTCCCAATTCAAGCCTCCTATCCTTGGGTCTTAGAAGATCATGTAGGGCCTTAGGAATTCTTGGCACATTCATAGCCAAAGATCTTCTCAACTAAGAGGAAAATAAATTTCAAATACCACAGTCAAATTTTCTATCATCTTTGTCTAGGATAGTGGTCTAGCGCTAGACAGGAAATTCCATCTTACCCTCTACCCTATCCAATGTCATATTCTTTTCAAAGTAAGGTGCACCTTTGAACAAAAACATGTGCATGAGCAATGAATACCTGTCAAATCTTACTCCCATTTCACCCTTCTTTAACTTTACCAGACTCTCATGTATTTTCTCTACAAGAAACCCTGCATAATCATAAATTGTGCAATAATGGGGGTGTTGGATGTGGGCTGCCATATACATCCATGCCACAGGCATTATAGTGACTAGTCCATAACCAATAATCTAAAAAATGGAGTATAATGTTTTATGGAAATAAGGGAAAAAATAGTTAACATGATAGGGCTTTGTATCAAATGGTCCCAATGTAATCTTTCAACCCCCAATCTCTGCTAAATACTTTAGCAGTACATGGACCTTGAATGAATGCCTAGTCTTCTCATTTTCTTCTCTAAGATCCTTTTCATTGATCTTAACCAGGCCCTCACTCCACTGAGTGAGACTAAAAACATGGGCAATCTCCTTAGTGACTTTAACCATGTCAATTTCGTCAAAGGACCTCATAGTCCTAGTGGCTAGGTCATAATTGACAACTATTTCTTTTAACAAATCAATATCCAGGTATACATTTGGAACTGTCAATTTTCCTAAGTCAAGATTCCAAGAGTTACCAATTGGAACACCACAATTTTTATTTCCAAACTAGTTGCTGAATAATTCCCACCTAGTGCAAGGAAATGTGACATCCCTAATAGCACTATACTTTTCAGTCAAGCCCTCTACTACTTGTTTACCCCATAAATTGAAAAGCAATTAACCCTTAGGTTTTTCATTGGTTGAGGGTGGCAACTGGTCAGCTAGGTCCTTACTCAAAGCTCTTTTGGAAGTAGAGGCCTCCTCCTTTGATGAAGTTGCTTTCATTTTATGAGCTAGGACTCAAGGGTTTTTGTAAACTAGGATTTCTAGTTTCACAAACTAAAACCTATGGCTTGAGAAAGGGTTTGACATAAAAAAATGTAATACAAAACTGCCAAATTATTCGAAATGAACATCAAACCTTAAAATAAATGAAGAACCAAGAAAACCCTAGTGACAAGATGACAAAGAAAACATAATTGAGAAAGTTTTTAATAGTTTCAAAGGTGGTACAATATATCAACCTACTAGCTTGGAACGAGCTTTAAAACCCTAACTTTGGCATTGAACTGGCTTGAAATTGCAGTACGAGCTTCCTTGGAAGCGTAGAGTACTTTTATCAATTCTCAATTGTGCTTTAAAACAAGTTTTAAAATCCTTACAAGTTCTAAATTTGGTAGCTTGAAGTCGTATCCACTATTATGGCTTAGTCGCGTGAACCAGAACGACTCACTTGCCCTCAATTTCAACTTTGAATACTATCCATTGATCTCACGGTGAGATGAAAAGACCACCAACTCAGATTAAGTCAGCTTAGTTTGAAAAAGCTGAATGTGAGCAATCGTCACCATCATCCAACCAAAACCAGCCATGTGGAACCACTTCCCAATGATTGGCGGGATCCACCATCTCATTGTCACTGAAGCAAGAAACCACATGTCAACTTTCTTGCTTCCCTGTGAATCTTAATTCTCATGCAACTTCAATCAACAGGAAGAAGGGTAAGGGATAAGATTAAATCTCCCATCCTCAACCTATATGTGTCTTAATAGAAGCTCACCCACTCATGCACATAATCCCTTGGCACAACCGATGGACATGATTAAAAGATCCATTAGTTATTACAACACGTGCCTCTAGAATTCCCTTTAGTAACCAAAACTTTAACACCTTCAATCTGTGGTGAAATATTTCATTAATTTTCTAATGTTTCCTTTGTAGCTCAAGTGATGCCACACAACATTCTCCCATTTCCCTATTGAGAGATGAGAGATAGAGGTGGGTCCCCCACAGGATGGTGGGGAGTGGTCAAGATTAACTTATGTCATCTGCCTTCAACAATTGATCTCATCCGAATGGAGTGTTTGCTTCCTTCACCGCTCAGTGGGTCCTTCTGATAATGGGACACGCGTTATTTGCCTACTGTCACATGATATTATTTAAAAGCCAAAAGAATTTAGATGGTTAGGCGGGGAACACTTTAGATGCAGCCATGCCATTTCATCACCACCATTGATGTGCTCCATCTCACTGCCTACTGAATTTTCAATGATGTTAGGCCCTCTTGTGCAGAAGATACGTGGTGCTCACCCGCTAGTCCATGATAATATTTTAATGCAAAAAAAATAAAATGAGGGCGCGGGGAGCAACCAAGATGATTTTTTGATGATCAAATGGTCTTCATAAAATATGAAATCTACACATGTCAATTTTTTAGTTCATAAAATGGGGCCATGACTAGGAAAATGTTGGGCGAAGACATAAAACCTAAAGATGAAACCTAAGACCTAGAAAATATTTTAATAACTTGTTACCCACATATTATAAAGGCAATTTATTATTAATACAACGAAAAGATTCCTAGGATTCAGGGGCCAGTCAATAGAACAATCCAAAAGGCACAAGTCACAACTTAACTGATTGAGAACCAAAAACAAGGGGTCAATGATGAAACATAACAATTTATGAAGACATCAAACTTAGGGGTTTTTAGGAAGGGTTTTAGTAACACAAACCCTAAGGCATGACACTGAATAAATCTTAGGTATGAATTCAAGTCTGTAATAGGCATAATGGTTTTATAGTGGTGATGGCATTTGAATGAGAAAATGCATATTCTAGAACAAATTATCTCCTCTTGTATTTTTTCATATGAATTATTAATAAAATGATCAAGGATCCTTCTATTGGTCTTCAATTGTTTTGGTTGAATGTATGATTTTGCTTCTTCTTTAATTCAAAGAATTAATTAAAATGCTCTGATGGAATCATAGGTTTGTATGACTAAATTAACATATTATTAATAATTTTTTTATTTTAATTGTGTTAAAACTTAAACATGTACTCAGTGATTCATCACTTAACTCAATGCTTAATAACATATTAACAATAGTAGCATATACAACAATGAACATCAACAATCATTTAATGTGTATCTAGTCATTGAAACCAAGCTTTTTCTTCAAATGATAAAATAAATAATATAGATAATCGAACATCAACACATTACCGAATTTGAGTTATTTTATTGATTTTCACATGAAGGAATACATAGAGGCATTGGAAATGCAAAGTCTTGCTCAAAGAAAACTCTACACAAAGTTGAGTTAGAACTTGGAAACTCATATTATCAAATATCAAATCATTGTATCACCTTTTCTAGCAACTTCCACTATTCAAGTGGTGGAATTGTCATTTATTCTAACTAATGTTGTTTGACTTGAAGATTTGTTAACATTTCATGATTGAAATTGGAACCTGTCTTGAATTCTTCAGTCAATTTTTCATTCAAGGTTATCAGTGGTTTGATGGAATCCAAATAGTTCACCACATCTAGGTTCTGAGGAAACTAATCCAAATAAATCTTCCTTGCACCCTCCATCTTCTTTCTAAAATCATCCTTTCCAATGAATTTCTCATTTGTGTCAAAAGCCTCTAGCAAACCAAGCTCTGTGAAGTTCCTTACCTTTTCATCCAACTTTTTCATCTTGTTTGTAGCCAGATTCACATATTCCTTTGTTTCACACATTCTAAAACACTTTTGAATGATAGATGATAATGTCATTGAGGCAACAAGCCAATTATTAATCCCTTTTGATTTCAAATCATTGTCACTGGCTTTGTAGACTGTTTGTTGAACTTGATTTGCAGATTTCTCTAATGCCAACACATTTTTGTTGTCCACTAAATATTTTTTGATCTTCTTATAATGTAGTCTGATAGTATCAATCAATTAAAACAATTCACACAAATGATCAATCCTCTTCATTATTTCATCCCAGATGTTTTGTTTCATATGCCTCATTGTTTCTCTACAAAATGCAGATAACTTATTTTAACAAGAGTTAATTTCATTTTTTGCTTCCATCATCTCTGCCTCCAATCTTTCATTTCTTTTTCTCTCTTTCTCTAATTTTTGTTCCCACTATGCATTTCCATTCGCAATGCTTTGTCTTAATTTTTCTGAAATGGATTTTTCCTTATCATATTTCTTGTTTCTCTCATCTGGCCTTTGCTCCAGTTCATTCACTTCTCTCTCATTTTGTTTATCCTCTTTTCTTGTTGATGTAGAGGCAGATTTTTTTTTTTTTTTCTAATTCATTGCTCTTATTATCTGTTGGAAATAAGCAACACTAAGAGGGGGGGTAAATTAGTGTTCTACAAAAAAAATTCTTTTATCCTGATCTTTATTCCACTTAGCACATTTAATCAAAGTCAATATGTAGAAATAGAAAATAAGAAACCACACAACCATAACACAAGGATTTTTATGTGGAAACCATGTAAGGGGAAAACCCACGGTGGATGGCCAATCCACAATAATTTCTGAGTATACTCAAAATAAGTAATACAAAATGGGGAATGCACTTGCATTCAAGCTCACTGCCTAGAGCTCACTGCTCAGAAGATGGGGGCTCACTTCCATTACAATAGTTTGGAATTGATCCAAAGGAAAATGAACTAGATAGATAGCATCTACCAATGCTTGATTACAGTTTTAGTTTAGCTCTGGTGTCAAACTTTTTTCCTAATGATTGATATTGAACTTTTGCTTTGTTTTGCTTAAGTTTGCACAAAAAATATTTATGCACAAGTGAAACTATGTATGATATTGCTCAAATACACCTTACACATTCACAACATACATACACACACCTTCATCTATATCAATGATGTGACCAATCATCTAAATGTATCCGCTCACTAGGAATTAATCACCACAGGTCGGCTCAACAAAACTTAATAATATTTGCAACTTGTCGGCCCAAAACATGAATAATTTTGATGCGTATCTAAACAATTTGGCTACACAATAGCTAGGACCAATAATTAAACATATAATCTTGAAGATAATTAAAATAATTTGACTTTATATATCTGCTACACATATTTTACACTGAGTTGGCTCTATCTAGAAAATAGATAGAAAATTTCCTACTGGACCTTCAAAATCACATAGCCACAAAATCGATATTAGGAAATTCAATGATAAGATGCTCCATGTGCTTAACAAACAATTTTAGTGATCCACAACAAAAAATGATGATCCGAGGTGAAACTATCAAACTGGATACCTTGTTCCATGAGTACTCTGCTGGTAACACACAATTTTCCACTTTATTTGCCAGTGTAACTGAATGCATAACTATGGACCCAAATGATGAGTTCAGTTGCCATCAATGACAACACTAGAAGCCAAATACTATGTTCACTTAGGCTGTATGCCAACAATCTCCCCCTTTGGCATTAATGGCAACACTTAATGAAAAGTGACTAAGTGTCAAAACTGATAAGCATATTGCCAAAATACAAAATACTTCTCCATTGAAAAATATTACTCCCCCTAAGAATATTAAAGCATTTTTCATATCACACTCTCCCCCTTTGACATCAATGACAAAATTGGGGAAACCAAAATTGCAAAAACTATACATGTATATCCGGAGACTTACAAAAATTTGAAGATGTCTACAACGACATTCTTCAATCCTCCTAATTTTGAGTCCTAGATACTCCTCAGACTCTCCATAATGGTAATATAGCCACATAAAAGATAAGAAAAGGTTTATGTAGCTTCCAAACTTATGGGATCAGGAGTGATCACAACACTTTTTGCTTCTTTCAGAGTATTCACCATCACCTCAATTTCTGAACTTATTAGCCTCTTGAGTTCACTTACTCTGCTAATAACCCTTTCATTTTCAAACTTCAGAGTCTTTAATTGATCAAGCAAAGATATTACCTGACTATCTTGATGACACACACTATTGGTCAAAGGATCATAGGTGTTGGAAATAATAGCCAACTATTGTTCAATATCTTTTACCTTTTCTCATTTGCCTCAATAAATTTTGACAAGATTAGGAAATATTTGTACACATTTCCTCCTTTAGTTATAGCACCTTGGATATTTTATATGTATATTGCTAGTAGATTCTTGTCCTTGGCAATTAATTTGATTAGGATTCCAATTCTTTCCTCCTTAAATTCCTTTCCTCAAATTCCTTTTCATTTGAATTGAAGCTGAAACCTCAAAAGACTTGAAATGAGAATCTACAGAGCTTATTAATCTCTTCAACTCACCAGAGGGGGATCCAGATGGATCCATAACATGGGTAGGCATCAATTTCTAAGAAACACTAGAAGTGAGTTTCAACAATTCATTATCTTCAATATGAGATTTCAATATTTTCTCAATGGCTTTATCTTGAGCTATTTTGGAAACTTTTAACATTTGGATTGGAGATAAGGTGGATAAGTTGATTGAACTCTAATCAAACTCAGAATCTAATTCTACCTCCTACTCCAACAAAGATTCTTTTACCTCTTTTGGACTGATCTCTTGATCCTTTCCCTTGTCAATCTTAAATTGAGCTTCTGGAATGAATTCTAGTAATTCCATTTGTTCACCAGACACTTCTTTCTCTTCAGCTATCTCCTCACCTTGGACCTTAGTCACAATAGGCATCTCAGTGTTTTCAACATTAGGGGAAGTCAAAATATCCTTAGATATTGGAGGATTAGAGACATTCATGTTCTCCTCATTTTCATTTCCTTCTTATGATTTATTCACTTCCACATTCACTTCCTCATGACTTTGAGCTTGTTCAATATTGACTTCATCAATATTTACCTTTTCTTTTGACAAAAACTCTTCCAGAATTGTCTTGGTCTCACTCATAACAACATCAGTGTCACCAATCATGAGTTTATTTATTCTTGAATTGCTTCTGAATTCCTTTTTAACTTTTAAAAGAAGTAGATTCATTTCTTCAATCCCCATTTTTGGGCACAAGTCAGCAAGAACTCTTTTCCTCATATTTTCTTCCTCTGTTCTGGTACTCACCCTTCTTGATTCTAGAGCATTGTATAGGCTTGTGGGCAAGCTAGACATGATTTCAACTAGATTTTTATTAAAAGCGTTCAAATGCTTAACTACAGCTTCTTCAAGAGTCTTCTTACCATAATCATCAAAGAACTCATATAGATCATAGAGTGGCTTGAGATTACTATCAACTACTGCTGTATTTTCAACTTCTTCTACTGATAAGTTGGGTTTGTTGGTTTTGGACTTCTTATGGGCTTCTTCACTTTTTCCGAAAGGCTTCCTTTTGTTTAGCTTGACTGCATGAGTCCTAGTAGCCTTCAATTCTCTCAATATTTCTTTTGAGTCTTTCTCTTCTTCTTCATCTATGGATGCAGCTTTATAGGTTCTTGAATTTTTGTTTTTCTTTCTTCTTCTGGAGGCTTTAGCCTTATTTGGCTGTGTTGCAGGGGAACTCCTGGTTGTTCTGGTGTTAGGAGCAGATGTTCTCAGACTAGCTGTTGATGCCTTTTCCTTCTCCTTTACTGTTTTAGCTTCATCTCTTTTCCTTCTGATTTATTTCAATTTTTCAACTAGAAGACCCATTTTCTCTGCAAGGATTTCTATTTCCTTTCTTACCTTTCTGATTGACACTAGATTCCTCAAATATGAATGTACTTGAAGGCTCTTTTTTGCATAGGTGCCAAACCTTTCTTCATTAGGATCCAATGGAGAACTCAGTAGATGTTCTGCATACATCCTTAGTATATTCTCATCCACTTCATAGCCCATAGGCATGATCTAAACAGTTCTTGGATCAGCCACTTCCATGTGACATTGATCAATGTCCAACATGAAGAATATAAAATCTTTATACTGTTCCACTATGGCTTCAGGTATCCTCTCTCTATCATGCATCTATTTTTGAAAGATTTTGAAATGACCCCATAGGATTGTGTTGTGGGTCTGCTAGTCACCAAGACTACATAGCATGTCCCAAATTTGTATTGCTACTGGAACATCATTTCTCCATTGAACTTTTCCAATGCCTGACACCTCACTTAAGAAGTAAAAGTACAAGCATATTAACAGGTTTTCAAACTTGAACACATTTTTTTTGTCCTTAATTTTCTTCAGGTTCTCCAAGAGTTTCCCTTTGAGAACTTTACATAGATCATAATCCTCATTTTGTTTGATCATCTCATATGTTGTGTAAATGACAGTGCCAGAAACATAATTTTCTCAACTCGAATGGTAAATCTTATACCCTATGATCATGGATGCAAATCTTACATCAACCTCGGAAATATGACTTATAGTCATTTCCCTTCTGTCCTAGTGTGAGCCGGTCGCTTTAGTGACATCATCATTCTTTATCGACCTCAATGCTAGAAGTCTGCTAGAAGAATTTAAGCCTGCAACTTCACAAATAGCTTCCTTGGTAATTTTGAATGGTATATCTAGCCACATAAATTCATCATGCACTCTGCTTAGAATATATGGAACCCACTCATCCTCCTCAAATATGGGAAACTTTGTGAATTGCACAAATTTCTTGTCCACTAGGGTTTTGAATTCAGGTTTTACAAAGAAATTTTCTTGCACTATGTGATTTGAATATAATTTCAATAGTTGCGCACTACCCAAATCTTCAATGTTCGCATGCACATAAGCCCTAATATCTTCAATGTGTAGAACACTATATGACACAGAAGAAAATTCTCCTAAGGGCTTAGTGTCTACCAATTTATATGGATGGAATTTGAACTTAGGGCACAACCTATCCTTAATTTCAACTAAGAGAGGGGTAGACATAATTGTGAATACACAAATTTACAAATTTTGCTATAAATACCTTTCAGAGGTGAAAAATGGAAGTCGATTACAGATTCTCTTTTAAGCTTGAATCTCTTCTTTGCTTTGGAAAGGATCACCTTAGAGTACTTTGAACTTCTTTCTCACGAATGTAGTGTGACAAATGAGAGTGAAATTGGTTCTTTTATTTTCATCAAACCTGACTCTTTACTTTTTGCAATAAATTCCCTTGCCCTAATTCTATAGGATTTCAGACTCTTTATTTTCCATGGCAAACAATTCTTGCACGGATCTACAATAATATTCATTACTACCTTAGATTCATTCCACAACAACTGAAGAATATACGATTTGTTACTAGACTCATCCAAATTCCAGTACCGATCACTTGTAGGGGGTTTAAAGGATTTTCTTGTCATCTCCCCCTAATGCAGAGACCTATAATTAGTTTCTAGGGGTATTACTAGGAGAGGCTTTTGGTGCAGATCCAATTTCTTATGTAGAAGGGTTCTTCTTTACCCATTTATTTTGCATCTGCTTCTTGATCTCATCATTAGTGATCTTTCCTTTTCTCTTAACATCTAGTTGCTTGTTCTATTTTATCAGACCTCTTCTATTCCAGCAAAATCTAGAAGGATGGACAAATTTTTTGCAGCTATAGCAAACAACACTTCTCTGCTTAGGCCAATTGTTCCACTAACTTTTTCTTGATTTGCATTGGTTAGCAATATGTCCAAATCTATTGCATGCATACATTTGACATCTCTATGAGGGTTATGCATCATGGTTCTACATTCACTTGAATTGTGACCATACTTGTAACAATTAAAGTAATAACTTGAGAATGATGGTCTACTTGTGTTCATCCTACTCCTACACTAAGAAGCCATATGACCAATTTTTTTTCAAGTATAACAATAACCATTAAATCTTTGAGCATTAGGTTGCCTTACCAGGTTCCTTCTAGGTTCATTCATCCGGTCTCCTTGTCTGAATTTTCCTTTTCTGGAATTCTTTTGTCCAGAGCTCCTTTGCATAGATTTGGAGCTTTCTCCTTCTTCATATCCAAGGCCTTATTTGTCACCATCAGTTATTTGTCCCTTGATTAACTCATCAAGTTTGGTTGATCTTACTTTGAATTTCTCCTTGAACTCATTTGCAGTAGCAAGTTCATCCTTGAGATCATCAAGCTGTTTTACAAGATTTTCTTCATTGTTCTTGGATTGCTCCAATTCATTTTCTAGTCAGCTGCATTGTTCAGACTTTTCTTTCAAGGATTGTGCAAAATTTTCTTCATTTCTCTTTCTATCCTCTAACTCTTTAGTCATCTTCATCATGATGGATTTTGTCTCATGCTTTAGGGCAACATTCTCTTGGGAAAACTTTTCACATTCTTTTGTTTTCTCTTTTAGAGCTTGACTAAGTTGTTCATCTTCACTAGTTTTGTTCTTCTATTTGAGCTAACCACATAATTCCTTCCTTTTCTCCCTTGATTCATTGATCTTGTCTTTCAGTGACTGCATGAATTTTTTGCATTTACAAGATTTTCTTATAGTTCCCAGATCTCATATTTTGACTGGTCAAGATCATCCATGGCCACCATGAGTTGTTGTTGAAGACTACTTGTATCCATGGCTTTCCAAGATCTCCCCAAGCTATTATACTTATTTAGAGGAACTAGCTCTGATACCAATTGTTGGAAACAAGCAACACTGAGAGTGGGGGTGAATTAGTGTTCTAGAAAAATTAATTCTTTTATCCTGATCTTTATTCCACTTAGCACATTTAATCAAAGTCAATATGTAGAAATAGAAAATAAGAAACCACACAACCATAACACAAGGATTTTTCCATGGAAACCCTGTAAGGGGAAAAACCACGGTGGATGGCCAATCCACAACAAGTTCTGAGTATACTCAAAAGAAGTATTACAAAATGGGGAATGCACTCTCATTCGAGCTCACTGCCTAGAGCTCCCTACTCAGAAGATGGGGGCTCACTGCCCTTACAATAGTTTGGAATTGATCCAAAGGAAAATGAACTAATAGATAGCATCTACCAATGCTTGATTACAGTTTCGATTTAGCTCTAGTGTCAAACTTTTGTCCTGATGACTGATATTGAACTTTTTCTCTGTTCTGCTTAAGTTTGCACACAAAATCTTTATGTGCAAGTGAAACTACACATGATATCGCTCAAATACACCTTAGACATTCGTAACATACAAACGCACACCTTCTTCATCTATATCAATGATGTGACTGATCATCTAAATATATCCGCTCACTAGGAATTAATCACCATAGGTCGGCTCAACAAAACTTAATAATATTTGCAACTTGTCGGCCCAAAACATGAATAATTTTGATGTGTATCCAAACAAGTCGGCTACACAATAGCTAGGACCAATAATTAAAAATCTAATCTTGAAGATAATTAAAATAATTAGACTTTATATATCTGCTACACATCTCTTACACTAAGTCGGCTCTATCCAACAAATAGACAGAAAATGTCCTACCAGACCTTCAAAATCACATAGCCACAAAATCAATATTATGAAATTCAATGATAAGATGCTCCATGTGCTTAACAAAAAATTTTAACAATCCATAGCATGAAATGATGATTCGGTGAAACTATCAGACCGAATACCCTGTTCCATGAGTACTCTTTTGGTAACACACAGTTTTCCACTTTATCTACCAGTGTAACTAAATGCATAACTGTGGACCAAAATGATGACTTCAGTTGCCATCAATGACAACACTAGAATCCAAAAACTATGTTCACTTAGGCCGTATTCCAACATTATCTGTTGCTTTCCTCTTTGCTTTCTCATTTGCTAGGTCTACCTATAACTTTTCTATTTGATTCTACAACCTTTTTTTCTCTCTATCTTGCTTTAGCAATGGTGTGTACACCAATTCACTGTTATTCTTTGATACATTAATTTTTTCAGTATTTTTGAGTCCATAAAAATCCAATTGTAAACTACTCACCTGAAATTTAGATCGATCCATCTGATTTTCTAGTTTATTTTGAACTGTGGGAACAACAATCGTGTACTCCATGATTTATTTATTTTTTTAAAATGTGGGTAATACCATGGTTGTTGTAGGCTCTAAAGTTATAGTAGACACACTCTCCATCAGTTGCTTCTTGTGCTGCCACAATAATGGGTTACACTTTTTGGGACATCCTAATTCTTTCCTAAAATCACATATTTTTGGAAAATATAATGATTTAAGCCTTTAAAGGTTCCATTTAAAGAATTTTAATTAAAGAGGGTTTGATCAAAGCCCCTTAGATCAAACCCTGTTAGTTTTAAACCATACTTATAATGGAGTCTCCTCTACACCTATAAAAGTGCTGATAAAAATCCACTTTTGATTTACCTTTTGGGGGATCAAATGAAGTCATTCAAATTTATGATTTGCAAGTATGTAGCCCTTATTATAAGCTTCCCAAAAATTATAATTTTAAATATATTTAATTTGATTATTATATTTATTTTTTATTTCTTGTGAATGTAGGATTTTCAACGAATATCACGGTCTTTTGTTTCCAACATACGAAAAAATAGGAAAATAGAGAAAAAAATTTCTAAAAAATACATGCGCACTAGGTATTGATGTCCTTATTCCAACAAAAAAAGAATAAGTTAATTCAAATGCATACAAAAAAAGTTATGTGGGTTGAAGTACACCTCTGTCCAAATTATAATTACTCTAACTTAGAAAATTAATTTTAAAAAATATATGCAACAAAAAATTATGAAAAAATATCCATGCACGAGATATTGAGGTGACAAATTTGTATTTCAAAAATTATAATTGTATCCTTTCTACAAAAAAAGTTATGCAGGCCGAAGTAAACATCACTTTTTAAAAATGTTGTTTTGTAGAAAAAATAAGTTATTAAAAATTACATAAAAGGATTCACAATTTTTTTTTTAATTCTTTAAAAAAAATATAATTACAATCTACACACAAAATCTCACAAATCACTAGTTTTCTTTATCTTCAAATTCTTAATGGTTTAGATGCTATAGGTGTAAGAAAGTGAAGATCTGGTGAAAAATGCTGATTTCAATGTCAAGTTTGGCCAAAAAGTGTAACCCATTATTGTGGGATCACAATATAATAATTCTTTTTTATACAATTCTGATTTCTTTTTAAAATCTTTAATGTAATCAAAACTTGGGGAGGTCAGAACAATGGAATGCTTGAATGCTGAAGGAATAGGAGTACTTGTTTTTGCTAATGTTGTTGCAACTACACTAATTGGAAATGGGGGAGTAATTGGAAATAACTCCTTTGTGGTGGATCCTTTGGTAGTGTGATTTGGACTTGTCAAAATCCCTTGCCTCTTCTGTATGCCTTGATCACTCGGTGTTTGTGTGCTATCTTGTATTGTTGTTGTAGCACATGTTGACCACTTTTAGTACTACTACTACCCATACCATCACCACCAGTGGTAGTTCCAGTTGCACTAAGTTCTCCACCATGGGCATGTCCTAGTTGTGATTGTATTTGACCTTGAGGATTAGGATTTAAAGCTCTAACAAATTGAATTGTTTTGGATTTACTTGTATGCCCTTGGTCTACTTTTTCACCTCCAAGGCCAGATTTATCAATTGGTTTTCTATACTCTACATCTGTTACCATCCAAGGGCCTTATCCTTGGGACCCCAAAGACCACCTTCATAACCCATTTTTTTAGCTATTACCACTCTTGAAGTATATGCTTCTTTTGTGGCCTCACTTAAACTAGGTTTAAAATTGACATGGATTTGTTCTTCCCTATCGTCACTAGATTCATCATCAGTTTTT
Organism: Sequoia sempervirens; assembly: GCA_007258455.2. Taxonomy (NCBI): domain Eukaryota; kingdom Viridiplantae; phylum Streptophyta; class Pinopsida; order Cupressales; family Cupressaceae; genus Sequoia; species Sequoia sempervirens. The sequence continues at coordinate 86,550,420 of VDFB02281492.1, forward strand.
TGATCTTCACGTTCATCAAGATGCTCTATATTCCACAATTTGGTAAACTCACAATATTCTTCATTATCTCCAAAGTCTGCAAGAGCTCTTGGATTACGTAGCTCCTTCCTCATAGACCAAAAGGCGGTAATTTTTTACCGTGATCAATTTTTAGCTGTAACTTCCTTATCTAAAGAATCTAGCATTTTTACTCTACTGTATATTTTATCACTTTTTTCATAAAAAATGTTGTACCTCCTGATTGTCTTTTGATGCAATGCCATAATTTTTGCTAACAATTGTTCAAAAGAAATACCTTTCTTAGCAACACTTTTCTCCATTGCTATTTTGACCTCATCCCAAGAGATCTTGTTTCTCAAGTTTTCAAGCAAGGGTTTACTTTGATGTTGAATTCTAATTGCAACATTCCTATTGGCCACAATCATTAATTTAATGGTGTCACATGGATCATACTGCCAGTGACAGATAACATCAAAATTAAAAAATTTCAAAAGATCATGTGCCACACTAAATGCTTCTCTCAAATGTGAACCCTCCACATGAAAAAGTTAAAGAAGGAAATAAGGTCTTCTTCTATTTATTGAAAAAGTGTAGTTCATCAGCACTCTTCATCTACCTTACATATTCCAATGTAAAATCCCTTTCTATCACATGTATTGGAAGTTTGTATCGATCTACTCCTAATCCATAAAATCTTTGCACAATATATTCTTCCATTAAGTACCAATCAACCAATTGTATTTGTTTTCCTATTTGAATGCAATTTATACATGACATAGGGAATCTAGGCATTGGATTATTTGTAATTGATTGATGCAATGGAGCCAAAAAATAGTCTACAAAATGATTATAGTTCCTTCGAGAATCATGCATCCTTATCTTAGTGGTCCAATCATATACTGGAGCCATTTTCTTTTCCTCAACATTACTATAGGGCTGAATTTGAAGCTTGTTGGTCTAAAACATTCCACTAAATTTGAATAGAAAAAAATAACACAAGTATGTTGTGAACCTAAATGTATTGGTGGAACCTCATTTAATCATTAAAAATTGTTTATATATAGATTCTATAATGTGATCAATAAATTTATATTTGACATGTGGAACACCATAATGGATATTATATACCATTTCAAGGAGGCTTACACCCACTTCCCAATTGCTATCTAGTCTAAGGAAAAATGCTAGCATTGAAATAATATCTTGAGCCCATGATCTAAAAATTTTAAAACGATAAGGAGTCTTATGGTTACCTTTCAAGTTGTTTCTTTCTTGATCTATTTTATCTAGGAGAATATTTTAGTCCCTTTCATCCACTGCTTCATAACCACTAGCAAGATTTTCTAGGTTAATGTGGATGTTTCCAAATTCTTTAGTTGTGAACCCCAAAACTTCTCCAATTCTTCTGCATTAATTGATAAAATTTCTTTTTTTGCATCTTTATTTACAATTGTTCTTTTTTTATCATTATAATTATGGGCACAGACCATGATAAATTCTGGGCAAGAGAAAATCTCATGCAACATCATGCGCCCTAATCCAGTTACCCATGGTGCACTGAAACTATTAACTTGCATTTGGTTTGCAGCCTTATTCTCACATGAAAATAAAAGTTTTGGGGTAAGCCTACCATAGATTTCAGGATCATAAATATCATGGTATTCATTAGTGAAAGCTGAGGTTTTAAGCAATCCAAAATAATCTATTTTTCTATCCAAACTTGCTCTACCTTTCCCAACAACTTTGTCTAGTCTACTAGTGGTGGTAGACATGCTTATATAGTGTGAAATTGTGAATTCTATCTTAAGTCCTTAATTTTTCTTAAGTCTCTCAACCCTAAACCCAAAGTTTGACAAAATAAGATTCTAAGAAATGATGAAACATAGCCTAGGAATTTTTTCTTTCACTTACCCAAATTTTAATTCTTGAAAAGATTAATATTGATAGGCATGGACTAGCTTTGTTGGAAGTGGAACCCAAAATTTCCTTGGTGTACTGTAATGAGAAATCTAAAATCTCCCCATGTGCTGACCCTCTCACTTAAAAATAAAATCACTTAGCAATAGAAATTTTTCTCTTTTTTCAAACATTAAAGTGAATGAAACATCAACATGTTGCTTCTAGACTACACAATTAGTACATGTTTGTCCTACATTGACAGCAAATTCTAAACTATTGATCTTTGTAAATATAATGGTTATAGGGTGATTTTAGAGGTTTAAGTTCACAAGCCTAGTGCTCTGTGCATTTCATTTCAAAATGCAACTACAACCATCCATCAAATTTTCATTGAACGGTTGAGTAATTTATGATATAAATAATAAACATGTATTTTAATGTTGTTTTAAACTTTAGTGCACTAGGATTGATATCAAGGCCAAGGGGTCAATAACTTAACATTGAAAAGGACTTAATAAAATGAATAATGATATCATGAATTGGGGGAGAAGGTTAATGAAAAATTAGAAATCAATAACATTCGGTAAACCCTAGCAAGAGTGACAACTTTTAGTGTTTATAATGTTGTTTTCAATTTGATGGCAACTTTATTTTTTCATTTGTATTGCTTTATGTTTTAAATCTACATGCAAATATTTCATAGATAGATAATACTTAATTTCTTAAAGGAAAAAAATATTATTTGAATAGAGTCATAGACACTGAACTCAAAAAATAATTCTTTACTATAAATGAATAACAAAGAATAACACAACCATTTATTTTATTACAACTAAATTACAATGTTACATTATTACTTATCTTCTTAAAGATGAGTAGAGCATGCAAGTTCCTGTTTTGTATAAATGACATATGTCACTTTACATAGACACAATTGATTCCAAGTTGCTACTTGTGACAATAGATTACAAATTGATTCCAAGCTTCTGCCAGTGACAATGCAATACAAATGTGGCTCTGAAAATAAATGCAAAGGTTCTACATTTATAATATGCTCATTCTGACCCACCAGAGCAACCCAAAATGACACAATTTATTCCAACCTCGTAGTGGTGGCTATGGGATCCATACCATATTACCAAACAAATAAATTTGAGAATCTATAGGGCTTGCCTACCATGCTAGGGAAATGGGAGCTATGAAGATAAAAAATGTACCTATTGTTGGAAAGTGTTGTCATTAATGTCAAAAGGATACTATTGGTGTTGGTGAAATGTGGTCATTGATTTCAAAGGTACATTAATGTGCAGTTTCAATCATGCAAATGCAAAGGAAACTATAGTCATGGTGGATCAATTTACATTCTTCTATTTCTTCATTGACTTGCTATGATAGGTTTCAGGTTACCTTAAGTGACAACTATATTGATAACCTTGTATTGGTGACCGGCCCCATCGTCTAGGTTGGCGATGTCTTGGATGTGCATTGGGATGATTTAGACAGTTTGAAGAGAGTCATTTATCCATCTCTTTGATCACATGATTTGGAAATGGTTTAGTATGAGCTGGACACATCGACTAGAGTTTAACCACTCTACATGTAATAATAGCATGTTTTCTCCACATCAGAGTAACATACATCGGTAGAACCCTTAAGGCCGTCTTCTCGATATGGCGAGGATCATGCAAGTTTGGTGGGACTGAGCAATGATGACATCAAATGGTGTATAGGCAATAGTAGCCCGCATGCCCACTAAGAATTCAGTGGGACCTGGTCAAGACCCACAAGGAAGCAGGGATTGGTGGAAAGTATTCCATGTTGGTCAATATGTGGCAATGGGACCCATTGATGATGGTGACTATTGCGCATTGTAGAAACCTTTTTGGAAATTGGCTTTGTGTTTAGTGATACACAATGAGATTAAGTGAACGGTATAGATAAAATGGTATGCAATCAAACAATGATCACTGTGTTTACTCCCATCGCAGTAATGAATGATGAAACTTGAAATGTTACAATAATATGCAATGAAGAATGGGTATTGCTGAAATAGAAGATAAGGAATTAATCAAAGTAGTGATATAGCGATGATCACTACATCACTAATAGGAAGTTGTGTTTGCTAACTCTACAGTGATATGGTGATAAAAAATGAAACAAAAAGTTGACTGATGATGTGCATATGGAAGGTGAATAAAATGATGACATGTGGCAATCGATTATTTGTTGTTTTTGCATCCTTGTTATAAAAATAATATTCAGTCAAATGAAATATTTGACAATAGAAATTTACTATGTAACCCTAGTCGTCGAACAAATGAAAAACAACATAGCTAGGGAATGAACTCTTGGCACAAGAAGAAGCAGGGGTTGGCATGATTTATTATGTAAAAAAACACAACTGTGAATGCATTCAATCTAATGGAGGAGTGGTGGAAAAGATTTTTACATCAAAGAACAAGGGATGAGATCGATCCAAGGAGGAGGATGATCAAATATAATCTGGTGCACATATTATCAAGAAGATATCCTGTAAGTTTTTTGCTAAGTTATTGGATGATGATGTTGATTCTAAGGAGAAGAAGAACACACAATTTGAATTTGAATTCAATGCAAAGAAAAATGGTGAAACGACATACAAACCCTAGAGATAGCCCACCAAAAATGAATTTGTTCAGTTTTGAATTGCAATTAGGGATATAGTATAGTTTGAGTTGCTTCTTGAAGATGACATAATTTTATATATAGCGGTTTAGAGATATGAACTGGTTGGTCCAGTGAGTGAAGAGAGAATACAGTCAGTGAGTGAAGTATGTTACTATATAAGTGTGTCAAATCTAGAATGTAAAATTGAAGTTGTTTATAGTAGTGTGAGAGTGAACAAAGACAAAAAAAAGTTATGTACTGAATTGATGCATTATAGGTTGTGTGGAACCAATTTATGCATAATTGAAATTTGTATATTTGTAGAGGTTGTAGCCTCATTGTATTGATTTGTAGCTCATATTAGGGGATTGTAATCTCCTTGGAGTTGTAGCTCCTAAAGCAGGGTGTTGTAGCATCCTTGAAGTTATGGCTTCTAAAATAGGGAGTTGATGCTTCCTTAGAGTTGGAGCTCTTAAAAACTGTAATTGAACTTCATTGCTTGTGAGGATGGATTAGGGCAGTAGATCCTAGCAACATTTATCGCCGTGGTTTTTCCCATTTAGGGTTTTCCATATACATCTGGTGTTATGTGTTGTTCATTCATGTGCATGTGATTGCTATATCGGTTTATGCTCTAATCAACACATTGAGTATTTTAGGAATTTATCAGCTTGAGAGTTTAAGGATTAAAAGTTATAATATCTATTGATTCACCCCCCTCTTAGTAGGTCATTGTGTTCTAACACCTATCACAACTTCTATGCATTTGGATAGCTCACAGTGAGTTTGTAAGTCCATGGTTCCTCTTTGAGGGCCTCTATCAAAATGGAGTATGAGAAGTCATTGAATTTGAATAAATAAGATTAAAATAATTATGTGGGTGTATTCTCTGTGAAAACACATATTTCCATTATAGCTCCTCATCTTGGTTAAAAACCTATCTGAGAAGTCAGGTTAACTAGATCAACTCCTTTCCAAATCCACCCATTTTGAACTTGAAGGAAATTGGTCTTTTACTTTGTAACTACATAACTAGAGGTAGGAGAATTTAGAGTATCCCTTATAATACCATATCATCTTAGTTGTGTCACAATTTCAACCAACTTATCAGTGCAACAAAATTTAAGTATTTCTAACTAAAAATCAATCTTGGTCAAACATATGATTTAGTAAGATTCATTCTAACTGTAAGATACTTCCACAACTTTTTCAACTAAAATTGTTGGCTAAAAATATATGGAGCACCACTATGAGTCCAATTTAGCAAAAAATTAAAATTATTTGAAAAACTTGAAGTTTCAATAACTCCTACTAATGTAAATAACATTTTTTAAAAAATTATAAAAATACCCTTTTGTAGATCCATAAGTGTAGTTTTCAAAAATATATTTATTTTAATAGTTTAATCATTATTTATATTTTATTTTTTATTTTTACTAAAAGTAGGTTATTAGCACAAAATATTAGGTTGATTACCATGCTAAGGAAAATTACTAAAACTTATTAAAAAAAATAAAAAAATATGATGCACTAGATAAAAGAATCTATTTCAAAATCTTTTTTTTTTTTTTTATTTTAGATAAATATTTAATATGAAAGTTGATGTCTAATGGAAACAATCATTTTTTGATTGACACACATTTTAATATTTATTTAAAAATATATATTTATCAAAATTGGAAAAAAAAAATCCATGCACTAAAGTTTCAAGTTATAAATACACGCAAAAAATTTGAAAGAAAAAAAAAATTACTATAAAAAGTTTGACATCTCATGCAACTTCATTTTTCGGCATTTTATCAACAGCTAAACTATAGTGTTAATTTATTAAATATTAGTTTAAAATATATATATATTTTTTTTCCAAAAAATACAAACATGAGATATACTTTAAAATACATATTTTACTAGTTTATATCATATCAAAATTCAAAAAATATATGCCACCTTTTACTGACTCAAGTTTAAAAGTTGGATTAGTGTTGGTCATTTCCTTTATAAAGTGTGACACGACTTTGTGCTTTTACCCAACCACATAACTAGAGGTAGGAGAATTTAGAGTATCCCCTATAATACCACATCATCTTCTTCCTTATTAACCTTACAAAATGAAAACCCTTATGACAATTTAGAACATTGCACTCAATAGTAAAGCCTTTAGCCTTCAATGAATGATTTTAGTTGTGCTCACTATCCCTCTTTATGGGCCACCAGAACCACTACTAGCCTAATCCCTATTTAATTACGAGTCATGTGAGGTTGGGTATAATGATAATCACACAAACCAAAAAACCAGCTTAATTGATTCATGTAGCTTAAGTCTTACATTTATAATTAAATTTTTTATTTTGATCATTTGATTAATGACATCATCATCTATAGTATGTCATGCAGTTTTCAATATCAAGCTATCTAATTAATATCTTTAGATGTATATATTGCATTAGTTTGTGGTACCACAACCACACTTTCTTCAAAGAAAGACAATCCGATGGATATGCAGAAATTGATAAAAAAGAAAGCATGTGCCATGTGCCATACTTTCTACCATTTTTCAATATCAAGTTATCAAGTCAAACATTTTTCTCCCTTTGAATTAGAAATTTAGAAGAGAAACCTAATTTTTAATATTTGATAACCATTGATCTTTGATGAACTTAACATAGCTGACCGTTAATTCCATCCTCTTTGCAATTGAAATATTCTTTGTCACTTAGCTTGCCCTCATTCCCATGCATCTCCTTCATTAGCTTTGTGGCCCCCACCACTCTTTACAAGCTGGTAGAAAATCCATCTGTCAGTAACCTACTTTCCCTCTGAGATTTGTAAGTATTAGATCAATAGTCATGGGCTAGCAGGAAATGACCCAAATCAACCCGATGACCATCAACTTGCTTCCCCTTTAACCAATAGGCCAGTGCCCATAACATATATACTCCTTTTGCAATAGATGGTTGAGATTAAAACATCTTGATGAACAATTTTGCACGTGCTCATACATCCTTTTAGTAGCACGTTGTTTAACCTTTCATAATTTCCAAGAAATATTTCACCAAATATTCCCATGCTCTATATAGTTTTACAAGAAGTGGTGATGATGCCACGTGGTTCATGCCTGCTATCCCTCCACAAGCCCAGATCTGAAAGTGGTTCCCCCATGAGCTAGAGGGGAGCGACTGAGATTCATTTTTTAGAGCACATCTTAACCATTGATTTGATCACATTCAACCATCGGTTCCTCTGAATAGTGGTAGGGCTTGCCATGAGGGTGAACAAGTGTCACCTACGGCTATCCCTCTGGCTTATTAATATTATTATTTTAATCCCACAACCTAGCAGGGAACTAATGAAAATAATTCACCATGAATTTATTTATTTTTGGTTTGAAAATATTTTTGAATCATTCACAAAATTAGCAATAAAATTTCAACCATTGATTTTTGGAAATCTAATGGTTCTAGTGTTATTCTGGAGGTTTGAATTTGCATGTCTAGTGCTTCAAACATTTTCTTCCAAAATGCAACTATAGTTGTCCATCAAAAATTCATCAAACAATCATGGGTTATATTGATTTGTGTTGACATCTAGCTTCAAACATAATGAATATGTTGACACTTGTCCCCATTCCAGACACTTTATGAAGGAATTTGAATGTGTGGAATTTTTTTCCCAAAATAGAACAATATGTAGCCTTTGATATTTTTTCCACCTATGCTATGATTTATTATCGGCATACTAGTTTATTTTGCTAATGAATGTTTCTATTGGTTTGAGATTATGTTTAATTCGCCAATGGTTTTCTTTCTTCATTTGAAAAAATGTTTAATTTTCCAATGAAAATATATATTTTGGTTTGAAAACATTTTTGAATCACCAACAAAAATATTTTATTTGTTTGAGCATAGCTTTATTTCTCTAATAGAAATATCTTGTTGGTTTGAAAACATGTGTTTAATTCACTAATGGAAATATTTATTGGTTTAAAAATAGGCTTTAATCACCAATGAAAATATTTTATTGATTTAAAAAAAATGCAATTTGTTGGGATTTTCCATAGACTTCTAGTGATTATAAAAGATTCACCAATTGAGATTACTTTTTCCTCAAAAAACAAAAAAAATGCCAATAAAATTAATATTTTTATTGGGAAGTATACAAGATTCGCTAAGATTTTACACCTTCGCTGAGGGGGGGTTCTTAAATTTATCCCTGACAACCTATGTTTTAAAATCTCCCCCTTTGTCATTGATGAAAAACAATAAAATGTTGGGCCACCAAACCAACAAGCTACACACAAAGATATTACTCCTCTTGAGAATGATTTCTCCCCCTTGGAAGATGTAGCATTTTGAGTTCACTTTATCCCCATTTGACATCAATGAAAAATTTCAACACTTTCGTCCCCTCTATTACTAATCACTGCAATCATATCCTACAAGTTGGAGGACAATAACTTCAAATATGGAGAAATGTGGAGGATTTCTCTGAATCTCTCAGACCGTAGCAACATATCCTTCATTTTTTTCATTCTAAAAACTTCTATGATAACTTATGTGATCTGAAAATAGGAACATACATGCTTCACACTTTCTTTAGATAATCTACCAAACCACACAACCAAATCCACAATGGAAAAGAATTGTGGAGCATTTCCCATAACTCCTTTAGTGCAACTCCCCTTGAGTCGATACTATTCCACTTCTGAAAATAATTTTGTAAGACCACTAAGCCTTCTTGTGGTAGGGATACCAAGGTCCCACTCAGCCTATGCTTCCTCTTGATTCAAGAGGAAGGAGAAACAACTCCCAACTTCTACCAGAGAAACTAAAATGTTTCCTTAGGAAGTGGTTTGTGAATATATCTACTAGTTGCTCCTTTGTCTCAACATACTCCAAATTTACCTCTTTCTCTGCAACCTTCTCCCTCGGAAAATGATACTTTATTGCAATGTGTTTTTTTCTTGAGTGCATCATTGAATTCTTTAAAACAATTATGCCACTAGTTTTATCACAAAGAATAGAGATAGGTTCATCAAACTCAACCTTCATCTCCTTCAAATTCAGATTTGTCCATAATACTAAGTGCAACATGATGCTGCAACAATGCATTCTACTTATTCTATAGGTAAAGAAATTGAATCCTATTTCTTACTTAACCAGGACACCAAATTTTCACCAAGAAAGAATGCTCCACCACTTGTGCACTTCCAGTCATCAATACATCGTTCCAAATCTACATGTGTATGCAATCAAAGTGAAAAATTCACTCTTTGGATACCATAGTCCAAAATCCTCAGTAGCCTTCAAATACATGAATATTATCTTCACTTCTTTAACATGAATTTCTTTAGGTGCTTCTTAAAATATGGCAACCATTCTAACTACTTGCATTATATCTAGTCTAGATGTTGTCATATACAACAAAATACCAATCATAAATCTATACAAGGTCTGATTTTCCAGAGAAAATTCATCACCTTTACTCAACTTGCATCCTATAACCATAGGTGTTCCCATCGGTTTGTAATCTTCCATCTTGAACTTACATAGCATATCCTTTATGTACTTATTTTGGGAAATGATTTTTTTTGTTTAACTGTACAACCTACAACCCAAGAAAGAAAGATAATTCTCCTAGCATTGACATTTCAAATCCATTCTACATTTCCTTCTAAAATTCCTTACACATGTCATCAATATTTCCACCAAAAAAGATATCATCTATATAGACACAATTATCAATAGTTGATCTCCTTATACACACACACACACACACATCCTCTCCAACATCCTTATTGATGCAAGTATCCATCCAACCTTGAGCACCAAGCTCTAGGAGCTTGTTTGAGTACATACAAAGCCTTCTTCAATCTGCAAACATAATTTGGACTGTTAGAATATTGAAACCCTTCTATTTGTTTTTGAAAACTCATTTAGTTCCAATTACATTATTGCCTTTAGGTCTTGGGACAAGTTCCCAAGTTTCAATCTTTGGGATCTGATTCAGTTCTTCCTTCATAGATTTTATGCATCCTTTCTCTTTGCTTGATTATTTGTAGGGCTAAGGCTCTATCTTTGACAATAATGCAAAGTATACTTGCTCACTTGTTCTCTCAAGTCTCTTTCAAGTCTCAACCCCATTGTCTTTGTCTCCTATGATCTGGTCTTCAGAGTGATTCATTTGAACATACTTTTGTTGGAATTTTTGTAACAACTTATTTTGAATCTTCAATACTACTATGAATTGGTTCTTCATCACCTTCTACTTCTAGAATACTAGTAGATTGAATAGTTTCATCAACTCTCATATTTTCACTTTCCATAATCTTTAATATTTTTTTGTAACATCTATGTGACCCAAAGGCGAATAGGTCGGTCTTGAAGGGAAGGTCAGTCCCGAAGCAGGGCTGGTAGGGTTGGGACTGACTTGAGGCGTATCTATATGTTGGTCCTGAAGGGCGGTTAGCTGTCAACCAACCCCACTGGGGGGTGGGAGGATATAAGGATAGGGCTTGGGTGAGAGTTAGGCTGGATTAAATGTGGGAGGAAGATAAAGGTGACGTCCTGAAAGACTAGTTCAAGAAGCTATTGTGGGCCCTGATTGCATTGTTCAGAAGGAAGGTTCACACTTTCATGCCCTCCTACTAATACCTAACCAATCTTGAGCCTACCTAACCATTCTAAGATACAATTTTCTATGTTGTGTTTTAATTTTCTAGTTTAATTTAATCTAATGAAAATAAATGCAATCAATCTAAGATCTAATCTACTTTCTCAAATCACATATACACCATTTCTATAATATCATCTCATGTTAATATTTAATGCACGCACCGCCTCTTAATCTATTAAAATAATGAATATTATCTCATCTTCATTATTTATCATAATTACATTTATTAAATAATATTTATTATTTAATTATTTTAATTCAAATTTAAATATGAATTAGCCACAATTAGATCAATTTAAATCCATTGAAAATCTAATCAACCTAACTTAGGATAAAAAATTACTAAATTAAATAATTATCAACTCACTAATCAAATGAGTTGACTAGGCACTAGTTATCTCCATACATTTTGTAAATTAATTTCCACCTCTCCCATCACACCTACCATTTATGGATCAAACTCATGATCTAACATTAAATCTCCACCATTCATTTTCCTCTAAAAAATTCTATAAATTTGATCTTAATCCTCCATTTTTACAATCTTGAATAGAGAAAGTAGTTGTTGTAGCACTAAGCAATAAATATGAAAAATAATTTGAGCATGTCCAATCCATTAATATCATGATGATTGACATAAAAAATGGAATAAATTTTTTATTGAATTCAAGAAACAATCATTACAAAGAGATCAGGGTACCCGAAGGCACCCAAGAGAGAAAGCAAAAAACACCCAACCAAGATAAAAACACCAACCACACCGCCACAAACCCTTATCCATCCACATCATCAGCAATGACCTTCTCCAATTCATGATGATAATCAAGGGATAACTATCCCCACTCCTCAATCTTCCAATCATAAGCATGCTCCAAAGCCCACTTAGCCAAATAGTTAGCAACCTTGTTCCATTCATGTGAAATATGGGAAAAAGAAACCACTTCCAATATAGAGCACATTTGTAAAATCTGTCGAACCACCAAGGCAAGCTGCCAATTAACCTCAACAACCTTTTTCTCATGCAACAAATTAGCAATAATCTGTGAGTCAGATTCATAGATAATCCTACACCAACCCAAAGCACAAGCACACTCAATAGCCCAGAGAATCGCCAATCCCTCCATAAGGTTGTTAGAATGTTGCCCTTTGTGAATGGAGAAAAGGAAAATAACTAAGCCAAAACCATCTCTTCCAACTCCACCAATCCCAGTAAGCCTAGGATTACCCCTAGAGGAGCCACCCATATTGATCTTAAGAACATCCACCAACCATCTTCTGACCATTTGAACCTTCTTTTTAGCCTACCTACCTCTTTAGACACAGGCAGAGACAAAATTCAACCCCTATAAGCACAGTCTATTCACAATCTCATCATCTATTATTTCTAAAGGAAAAGACACATCACATTTGGCTTCCACCATCTCTTGGATCATACCAACAATTATGTGCCAAACCTGTTGAACCATCAGCCTATCCCCACAAAAAAATCCTATGATTCCTTTCCAGCCAAATTTTCCAAAGGATGAAAGTAGGACCAATGCACCATCTGATCTGGAGGAAAGAAGCTTGAGAAGGAGATCTTCCTAGACTACTCCAGAACTCAACCAGGGAAGAAGCATGAACACAAGGATGTTTCCAAACACCACACCATAAATGTCAAAGCAACATAGAATAAGAACAACATAAAAAAAGTGGGAAGAATCCTCCTCACTACAACCACATGGGACACAAATAGAGGGACCCTGAAATCCCCACTTCCGAAGATTATCCCAAGTCAAACATCTATTCCAAGCCAAAGTCCACACAAAACAATTACACTTTGGCCATGAAAACTTGTTCCACACATGCTTGCACCAAGGGACCTCCACCCCACCAAACTTATGAGCCAACAACTCCTGGTACCCGCTAGCCATAGTAAAAGCACCCTTAGGATCTAGGGTCCAAGCAAGACTATCCTTATCCCTAAGGGAGTTGCATTGTCTACCAACTAAAATATTTTGAAGTTCAATGCAATCCTCCTTGAACCCATCCATAGGGCAATTGCAAGGCTCCTTCTACCTAGCCACCTTCATCTGCCCACATGGATAAGAAGTCTTAAAATAAATCACCCTTAACCCCTATTACATATCCAAAACAAGCCCTCCTTGATCAAAGCAGCCCCTTTCTTAAGCATTCCCAAAATCATAGAGCCTTTCCCCACCAGAGGATAACTATGGAATCTCCACCTTCAAAACCCCCAGAAGGTATTTGTGAGATAAAATCCTCATCCAAATATGATCCTGCTCCACACACCACCTCCAATAAAGCTTTGCAGCCAATGCCAAACCGGACCAGATTGACTACCATAATTCAAGACCTCCAAATTACTTTAGGCTACACATGATATCCCACTTCACAAGGCTCCACTTAGAAGAGGACAAGCTGCCAACCCATAAGAATTGTCTAGCCAAAGAATCCAAATCCTTCATAAACCCAACTGGAGCCACCTGGAGCATACATTTATAAATAGGAAGGGCCTGCACCATTGGCTTAAGAAGCTGAACATGCCCAACAAAGGAAAACCATCTATGAGTACAATGATTAACCTTCGCATGAAACTTGTCCAAAATACTTTTCCTTGACTCCCTAGGGAGACTACTAGAAGAGATAGGAATGCCAAGATACATTAAAGGGAGATACCTAATCTGAAACCTCAAGATATAAGCAACCCTTTGTTGAATAAGTCATGGAGTTTTGAAGAAGAAAATGGAAGATTTATCTTCATTAATCAATTGACTAGAAACAACAAGATAAGTATCTAAAACCTTGTGCAAATTCATGGCTTCTCTGATCTTAGCCATACCCATCACAACAATATCATCCACAAATTTTAGGTGATATTGAGGAGGCAAACCATTTCCCCACACCCAACCCTGAATAAAACGAAACTCCACATTACGTTTCACCAATCTTCCCAGGCCTTTAGCAAGAATAATAAATAAATAAGAAGAGAGAGGATCCCCTTGATGAAGGCCTCTAGAAGCACTAAAAAGAGAGGAAGGCTCACCATTTATCAGCACTAAGAAAGAAGTGGAAGAAACACAAGACATAACCCACTAGACCCACACTTCAACAAAACCAAAGGCAATAAGAATTTTTTGCAAAAAGGACCACTTAACTCTATCATATTCCTTTTCCATATCCATCTTGATGAAAATATCCTTTTCTTTCGAGTTTTCCATAAAATGAATGGTTTTAGTAGCAATGAACACCTCATCCAAATTTTTTTGATCTTCCACAAAACCACTCTATTCCTCAGAGATAAGCCATCTAAGCCATTGCTTCATCCTTTCAGCAATCAACTTGGAAATGATTTTATAAACAACATTACATAGGGAATTAGGATGAAATTGACTTAGCTGACCCGCCCCCTCACATTTTGGAATGAGAGAAAGGATGGTAGAGTTCAAATCCCACAACATCTACTTATTCCTTTGAGATTCACAAACCACTTCCAATAAATCCAACTTAATGATATCCAAAAATTCCTAATAAAATTCAATTGGAAAGCCATCAGGGCTCGAGGCTTTCCCTTTCTTCATCTAGAAAATAGTAGCCTCTAATTCCTCTAGCGAGATATGGTCCAAAAGATGCTAATTCATCTCCCCAGTAACCAAGTAAGGGATACAAGAAAAAACTTGGTTTTCTTTTGCCAAACCATCCTAAGAATCCTCTCTAAATAAAGAAGCAAAGAACTGTGAAGCTTCTCTAGACATATCCTGCCAAGAAAATAAATGCTCACCCTTGCCATTCACAAAAATAAGCATATAATTACCATGTATCCTAGCTTTCACTGAAATGAAGAAGAAAGTAGTGTTTTTGTCCCCCTCCTATAACCACTCAATGTGAGCCTTTTGTTTCCAAAAAAATTCCTCGCACAACTCACACTCCAAATCTTTCAAAGCCCTTGCCTCCTCCCTAAGTAAATCCTCTAAAATACCAAACTCCCTTATCTCCCGAGTGATAAAATCCAAGTCAACCTAAGCAACAATGTTAGCATGAAATATATTTCCAAAACATTGCCTATTCCACCACTTGAGCTGATATTTCACATATTGCAGCTATTTGGAAAAAGAATTCATAGCAGTTCCATGAGTAGGCCTTCCCATCCGCCACCAATCAACCATATGCACTTGCAAAGAAGAATCTCTTAACCACATAAGTTGGAACTTGAAAGAAGGGGAATGAGCAAGATGAGTTGAAGTAGAAAATAACTTAACAGGCTAGTGATATGATCCCCTCTAGTCCAAAATATCAGAGCTAGTAGACCACAAACCACCAATCCAAGAACAAGAAACCAAAAAATGGTCAAGTCTCTCAACAACACAATTCTCTCCCATTCTCCTATTGTTCCAAGTAAATTGACCATTATGAGGCTTAATGTCAACCATATTCAAGGAAAAAATGTTATCACAAAGAAGGAAGGTAGTAGGCTCCAAGTTCGCAATACCACCCTTCTTCTCATCGAGCTCAATAATAGCATTGAAATCAACCACAATAATCTAATGAAAAAAAGGAGCAAGGGTCTGAATGAAATTGATATGAGACCTGTTATCCATTGAAATTTGCACCTTGTTGAACCTGATGTTCAACACCTCAGTGTAACATGGGAAGACCTCTAAAGCTGTGGGTTTCTTGTAAACAAAGGTCAACCTCCAGAGAAGGCCGACTTCCTATGGTGTCACCTAAACTACTGATTTTGTAAAGGAACAAGGTAGAAGGAGAATGCTTAAAAATTAAAACTAATGAGAACATTATTTCTATGGTGATACACCTAAATGTAATAAGAGCTATGAACATTTAGACTGGCATACACTTGAATAAGGATGACTGACATTGAACTGCACAACGCGTTGCCGTAAGTTTATGCATGAATATTTTGTAAAAAGGTTGACTTGCATATTCTTTTAAGAAGGAAAGGTAATTTTCACAAATCAAAAGGGTCATATACAACTTTAAAACAAAATTTACAACCTGCATAACCATACTTTTGCAGAAAAGGCATAATACGTGAGACAAAGCTACATGGAAATAAAAAATATCTCACAAATAACTTGATCAATCACCTAACAATACACGATGCTGCAAGAACAAGAAGGCAAAATGAGACAATCAATGGTATCCAAGGTAAACACTGTATATCATGCTCCAAATGAGTTACACAAGTTTTCTAATCTGAGAAAGGACTGCTAAAGTCACAAACTTTTGAAAAGCATAAGAAGAACTCTCTTACAAAGAGGCAAAAATTCCATATATACAAAAAGTGTCAGCCCCTACCCTAGGGCTTACAAAAATGAGTCGGTTGTTGAACACATCAGCCCTCAGATCTTTTGGAATACAGTTAATGCATTCAATGTGTATCCCCGCTATCCATGTCGGTGAAGGATCGCTCTAGGAATGGTCTCAAGATCTTTTGGAATAATCACATTTAATGTACCAACCTCTGGCCTCCATGTTTACTTTAAAACTTCTTTGAAGAGTTGTCTCGAATCCACTAGAGCACTACCATTAATATCGATCTACCTTTTGCTAGTAGACCTCATAGTTGTCCCCGAGACTGAAGACTTCTTCTTTCTTTCGACCTTCTTGTGCTCAAGATTTTTTTGCAAATTGACCGCCCTAAGAGACAACATCCAGTTTTCATGTTAGATCCCCATACCATGTTCACCAAGTTGATTGATCACCTTCGATCTCAGAGTAGATCGATGTCATTTATGCTCTATTGATCTTCTTTCCACCAATCAAGTTGCCAACAGTTCACCTATAGCTCCTTTTGATTGGTTGAACACATTCCACATAAGATTCCCAAGCGGTCAAAAGCTATTTAGACTGAATCACATGTCAGTGAGATACTAATCGTGTCTCCCCAATGCAATTATACCTCCTAGCAGCTATCAGAATAACGTATGATGGTCGACAAGACCTCATAGCGAGTGGCCAGAGTCATATCGATATCCACGGTGGTCACCGAGACAATCACTATCGGCCAGACATCATGTTGATCTCAAGATCCTTCGGCGAGCTTATTTCATCTCAGGGAGACTCTATCCTGTCGGCCAGACGTCATGGCGAAGACCAACCAGTCAGCCAGGAGTCTTGGCGATATCTATAATCTTGCAAGCTACTGTCAGCGAGACCGCCCTTTGTCGGTGAGACATTACACTGAGTGCAAAACTTTCTTCGAGCTCATACCTCATTTCGGCAAGACCCTACTTGGTCGGCGAGACTTCATAGTGAGGACAAAATTTTTCGAGGGAACATTGTCGGGTCGGCCAAACATTATGCCGAAGGAAACCCCTTTCGCTGAGACTTCATGGGTCGGAAAGACCTTATGCCAAAGGAAAAACACTACGTTGAAGGGAGAATCCCTTGGCATGACTAACAACCATCGGTGAGGCATCTCCCCAATGGCACCTCCTTTTGCCGAGACCTCACCCGGGACCACCATTCCATGTCGGCGAGACCATATCGGGTCGGCAAGACTTCCCATCGAAGCCATCTTGTTTCGGTGAGAGCTCACTTCATTTCGGGGAGACATTGCTTGGTTGGCAAGACTTTTTTCTGAGCTCACATCTTTCGCTGAGACTTCACCATGTCGGTAGGACATCTCCCCGAGACCACAACCTTATACTGAAGGCACCATCCTTTCAGCAGGACCTCTTCCTGAGCCCAGATTCCTTCCCTGACGCTAACCTTGTGAATAAGAGTCGGCGAGACCTCCCAAGCGGGGAGATATATAAAGACTCATGGTGACCAAAAATGTCCCAATGACTTGAGGATTTCAAATGAATATAGCACAACAGTCAGTCGACAAGACAACTGGAGAGTCTCACTGACTTTTCTTCTTTGAGGAGTTCTATACTAGGTCCGACTGAGGCATACCTTCCAACAGACTTCCTTCATGAAACAAAATCAGATGTATGATTTAACCCTTGATGCAAATTTTCCTCCATTTTGCCTTAATGAACACTTGAAGACATAGATTGCCCTACCTGATTGAGCCCATAGGTGAAAATCGGGTAACAAGACCACAATAACTGCTTACCAGGAAAATCAATAGGCACATAGATGTTTGAAAGTAGAATAGTTTCCCCCGACTCTAGGCTTGAAGCAACCACAAAGATGGAAGACTTGGAGGACATCCATCAAAGAGGATGAATCTTCAATGGGTTCCACAAGAAATCCACACCCCCTACATTACCATGAGCCCCAATGAACTAGTAGTCACCCTGCCCCCATACTTTCAATAGATAACTTAGTCTCCTATAAAAAAAAATATCCAGAGAATGAGTTCTTACCAATTCATGAAAATTTTTTTGTCAAGGGCCACTATTCAGGCCCCTTACATTCCAACAAAGCATGATCATTTCAGAGGGTTAGAAAAATGGGAATCTAGGGTCTTAATAGATCTAGACTCCACCAAAGTCTCCCCCATCATCTTTATTTTTTCTAAGTCCTTTCTTGCAACTTTGGAAGGATTCTCAGCAACCCATTTTTTTGGTCTTTCTAAAGAAGCCCCAACAAAGGAGAGGCCTTACTATCTTTTATCGATTCAGATCCCACTTTCACCAATGGAGTAGAGATCTCTCCCTCCCCCATTTTTGTATCTGCAAGAGTCTCAGACCTCCCATGAACCACCAAACTTAGATTTGTTTCCATTTGCAAAGCACCACCCTCCTACGAAGTCTGGTCGTACTCTAGAATAATTCCCTCCTAAACCACTTCCAAAACACCCTGATCCATAAATATCAAACCCAAATTTACCTCCTGCTAACTGAGATCATCTAGAACCTTGAATCTATTAAAGGTATCACCTTCCTGATGCTCCTTTAGAGTCCTCTTTTGACCCTAGTTCCTATTACGAGCCTTAATAGGAATAAAACCCTTCGCACCAGCAACCACACCAGGAATGGGATCCTTGCCTTTATCGACCTTAGGAGGGTTGCAAGGAGGTTGAGAAATTTGAGACTCAAAATATTTAGACTTTGGGCATCTTCTCTGTAAATGGCCATACTCATGGCATAGACGACACCGAAAGGGAAATGTCTCATAACCTAGCTGCTGCACCCAAAAATATGAACCAACAAGAATTCCCAACAAATCTGGAAGAGGGTTATTTAAATCCATCTCAACACAAATGAAAGCAAATATCATTACCTTTCTATCTCGAGTTTGTTGCAAAGGACCCACTGGTTTCCCTAGCAACGAAGCAACCCCATGCAAGATGTCACTATGCCAACATTCAACTAGAAATCTAGGGAGACAGACCCACATCAGAACCCGATTAGGGAGCTCCTCTGAAGGATCAAAACTTGCATACCAAGGTTTAATAAATAAGCCAATCTGGTTGTGGAAATAAGCCCCACCTTCAAAAACACTATTGTGATCCACCATGCAATTAAAAGTCACCATGAAGTAACTGTTCACCAAAAAAATTATTTCCATCTCACCCTTCAGGGACCAAGTCCGTTGAGCCCATGAGTCCAAAAATTGGATTGAAACCCTCATTCCCAAGAATTTGCAGAGCAAATATGCTTTGAGTAATATTCAATATCGCTCGCAATCTATTCTGGTTGAATTACCAACATTGACCTATCTTTGGAACATTCCAGGCAGCCATTTATCTTTGGGATATGAGAACCTCTAGAAAACACAAATCATCCATTGCCCTAATCATTTAAAAACAAATTATTATAAAAAAAACTCAAAGATAGATTTAGAGAGGAAGCCCCAAAAGAAACACGAAAATCCATAAGAGATTTAACCCCCGATGTCTCCCCCAGAGCCATAACCGAGTGGACAAAACACTAGCCAATCCCCCTCCCAGGTGGAAGAGAACTGAGCCAACTAGTAAAAAATAAAGGGTAACACCCAATGCAAAGGAAGAAATCCTGCACACAACCAACCTACATACTGATGTGCCAACCAAGAAAGACCACATAGCCATGAAATAGAAACTGAGAAAAATGCTAAAGAAAATCCTTCCCCTACATGAACTTAAACTCCCCTCCAATGCAATACTGAGCAAAAACACTGATCTAGAATAGAGGATGGGCATGTAAAGGAAAGAAAGAGCATGTAGCCGCGGCCTCATAGGTCACGGGCTACAAATCCCTCGTTATTAGAAACGTCACCCAGTATCGGTCTCCTTCTCTCCTTGATAGTATCCAAATTTAATATTAAGGTTTGGACCTTGGTTGTTGGCACTAGAAGAAAGAAGTCCCACTAGTTCACCAAGGAGCCTCCCCTTAATATGAGGGTAAAGAACAAACTCCATTGTTCGGTAGAGAGTGACCCTGTGAGGTTTAAACCTTGGTTGTAATTTTATTTATTTTATTTTGATGCAAATTGGTATTGATGCGGAATTATAATGTGAGAGTTGATTCTATTTGGAGTTTTATTTTATCCTTCAATTATTGATAAGAGGCATTTATGTTTCATTTTATTTGATATTTTATTCATTTTTCTATATCATAATTCCCACCTTTGTGCTCCATATCCATATCAAATATTAGCCTTTTTAATAATTCCACTACATATGGTTAAATATAAATAAGTAATATTTAATATAGTTTTTAGGTAAAATATATGGTAATCCTCCAAATCCAACTAGGGATAGAGCCTTGCTGCTAGTCAAGCATCCATAGCCTTGACAAGGTTATCTCTGTAATTCCCCCAAACATAACTCTACTGCTACCTAGGCGTCTATAGCCCCGATAGAGATATTTGGATAGCCTTAAGATTTGATCCTTTATATATATATATTACTTTTGATATTTCATTGAGAACTCATTTCAACTTGCAAGTAATGAAGACCATTATTAGGTTGGTAATTACAGTGGTAGCGAAGGTTACCTTTTGATTTTTCATTCAATGTAAATCCCTTCATCGTTTCACTACTTCCCAAAAACTCATTTAATAATTCCCTGTTGGTGTGTATTTCTAGCTAAATCTTACCACTTTTATGTCAAATCCTAGCTAAATGTAACTTGCTATATGTTAGAAGATATGCATAAATTAAAATTTAGCAGCAAACAACTTAATCACCAAGTTTAAATCTTAATTTAGAGCCATTAGTTAGCACCCTTCCAATCAAATTTTATGGCAACTACTAAATACTTGGCTAGCAATCTGATTTGACGGCGCTGCACCACATTAATGGATCAAAAAGTTAATGATGACACTTAAATCTGATGGCATTACTCTTCATTAATTCACACACCTCAATGCACATGTATTATTTCTTTCAAATTTCTATGTGATGACATGTGCTACCTTACTGGCTTAATTTTCCTTTCTGCTTTGCACACCAAGTCACCTTCTTGATTAAAACAACTTAATAAAAATACAATGAAATGACCACCATTAATTTTGAAATATTTAACTTGCTTGATTCAAAATCTTTGTATTGGCCAAATTTGAAGCAAATTGTCACCAATTGTATGTAAAAACTAATTTGATTTAATCTTTAGCTATGGAGAAATTCATCCGGTTTCCACCTTGCTTACGATTTTTGAGACTTCAATCTAGGCAACTATGTACCATAACTTCTTCATGATTTTCTATAAATTTCACACTTCTTTTGAATTCTTCACACTTTTGCTTTGTCTTCTTTTGATTTTTCATTTTCTTGTTCTGGTAGTGCTTGCTTGCTTCTAGGTCATGGATACTCCAATTTTCCTAACTAGCTCTTGCCGCCAGAATATTTTCCTGGGTCATATCACAACTCAAAGGCTTGAAAAGGTTTTCCTCATTCGGACTACTAGTTTCAATGTGCCAAACTTGTGCTTAGTCCTTGGGGAACAATATGTGGAATCTAGAGCTTACTATTGGCTCTATTCCGACATGGCTTCTCGCTTTGTAGCATCGCTCTTGGATATTGGGCTTCCTGTTGAAGATGTTTGCTCAGCTGCAGAGTGGATAGTGTGGCCTGAATATTTGGAGAACTTGGATATAGTTCTATCTATTGCACATCCGACTATTGGAATCCCTTCCATGGATGATATTCTTCAGTTCCTAGAACATGGGGAATTGGTTCCACTTCGTCTAAATCTTATTGACCTCCATACTCCTAAATTTGAAGTTCACCGGGAACTAGCCTATGTAGGGTATTTAGCCTTGATGGATGAGGCATCCCAGATTGATTGAATGGCTACTCCTATTTGCAGCTTAGCTCCCTCTTTTTTCTTTTCTTATTTTTTTCTCTTTTTATAGCAAGAATTTTGATACTTCCATGTATATACGTGACACACACACACACATATAGCTTTGTCGTACAATTTAAAGCATTTATTTACTCTGTGGTTTTATCATTTTTTATTTCATAGCACAATGTTACAAATGTTTGATTTTTCTCTCATGTGTATGATAAGTTAAGTAGAATTTGCTAATTCAAAGGGCCAAATAGGAAAAAAGAAAGAAAACACAAGCAAAACAAAACCCTACAAAAGAAAACTAACCCTAATAAAGCAATTTATTTTAAGTTAAATGACTATTTCCATCATTGTTTTGGTATGAATTACAATAGGTTTATCCTTAAATTCACTTAACAAAATTTCAAATGTCCTACTATAAAAATATATTTGTTTAAATTTTCTACATTTAAAAAGCATAAATTCAAAGGTGTACTTACCAATAATGGATCATATGTATGAAAATGACCTCATTAAAGGTCGATTTCACACACTTCCTCTAATTCAGCAATACTCTACCTTCATTTAGCCCTAGTTCATGGTTTTCATCTTTACTTTGTCTAGTTCCATGAACGGTTGTGTCCATTTCTTGATTTTCTTCTCCTCTGAAAGTTTTTGTGTCCTCGGTCTTGTCTTCACTTTGAACTTTGTTAGACCAAGTGATATCACAATTTATATTGTTATTAGAGAGAGAAACAGTAAAAACTTGATACTTTGTATCTTGCATAAAATCAATTTTTTTTCTTTTTTAGTTTGTAAAATTTCAATTTGGAACAACAAAAATGCATCTCCCGCTCGATTTTCTCACTCTTCCTCTTCATTTATGTTTTCCACATATGAAGAGTATGATGACTTATCAATGTTATTTCCTCATTTTCAGTGCAATGTTTCTGATTCTTGACATTCTTGCTTGTCATCCTGCAAAACATTAATATTTTCCTTATAGCAATTGTAGTTATCAAACTATTTTGATATATCAGCTATTCTTTTAACATTTTCAATTCCACTAGGATTACACTCTTTTTCATGATTCAACATATTTCTTGTTAACAATCCCTTTCTTCTAGTAGTTAAAATTTCTTCCATTAATGAAATCACCTTACACATCCAAACTTACCCTAGTTAAACAAATTTCACAATCAAGTTCACTATGATTAGTTGTATCATGAATTCTACACTCGGTGACTCTACTTAAGGTGAATAAACTCAAAGGATGTAACCTCTGATTAAGAATTTTCAAATTTCATTTTTGAAATACCGGCTTGCATTAGAATTTCACCTTACAAGCTACCTTTTAAACCTGAAACCAATATAGATTCCTAAACAAAACACGAAGATAAATATATAAAGAAAAAAACCAAAAGATGACTCAGAGTGAAACAAAATGCACCGGTCCTCCTTCTAGTGCCAGTTCCTATTGACAATGATTCCATTCGCAGCAATAGTGCAGATAATAGATTTTCAAATTTTATTTTTGAAATACCGGCTTGCATCAGACTTTCACCTTACAAGCTACCATTTAAACCTGAAACCAATATAGATTCCTAAACAAAACACAAAGATAAATATATAAAGAAAAAAACCAAAAGATGACTCAGAGTGAAACAAAATGGACCGGTCCTCCTTCTAGTGCCAGTTCCTATTGATGATGATTCCATTCGCAGCAATAATGCAGATAAAGTCCTCACAAGAAAACTATGAAGAACCTATCTTCTTGAAACAATTAACCAGGGCAACCTCAAGGTGTCTATGTTATAGGAAAAAGGTTGACTTAGCTCAATCCCAAGTCTCTGGTAGTTAGGTCTTGACGCTACTAGGTTCACATCAAGGTATGATGTGATATTGCTGTTAATCTCAACGGGTCTATGGTTTATCTTATTTTCATTAAGAACGTCTCTAGTTTCGTTAGGAATCATAAATATTAGATACAAGATTTCCAGTTCAATCATAAAATAATCTCATGAAATCAAAATATTTGCAATAATATTTCATGAATTTCAAACAACTTTGTTATCACTTAAGTAGATTTAGCTTTAAGCATTTAACAATTTCATAGAAAATGAAAGCTTTTCAATAATTTCCATTCATTCATCTATTTTTTGGAACATTTTTGAGAATTTAAGCATCTAATCTAAAATAAAGCATAAAAAATACTGAAAAGCAAAATTTCTCCCAGTTATTCTCCACACATGCCCCAAGAGTTAATCAAATCAAAGAAAACTGCTTTATACTTCACTAGATTGCTTCACAGCTACATATAAAATGATGTGAGCTTTTAAAGAAGGTGGTTTTAGTTTGGAAATCGAGTAGGTTTTGTATGCACCCTTAAATGAAAAAGCATATAGTCTTGTTCGATTGAACTAACAAAACCAACTACAAAAGAATCATGAGATAGGAAGCTAACAAATTATCTTTGATATTGATTAAATTTTATGTGCATATAAGTTTTTAATCCAAATGATTTAGAAAATAGGAAAAAAAGAACAAAACTTAGAGAATTTTTGTCTCTTCTGACATC
This sequence comes from Sequoia sempervirens, assembly GCA_007258455.2. Taxonomy (NCBI): domain Eukaryota; kingdom Viridiplantae; phylum Streptophyta; class Pinopsida; order Cupressales; family Cupressaceae; genus Sequoia; species Sequoia sempervirens. The sequence continues at coordinate 86,575,386 of VDFB02281492.1, forward strand.
CACAAATTCTAAACTTAACTTAAAAAGAAGTATCCCCTGGACTTTTATAGAAGTAAGACACAGGTAGGATAAGACAAATACATGAGAAGAAATCCAAGTGATGAATCAAATCAAGGCATGTGGAATGTGGTGGCTGGTAAGAGAATTGCAAATAAAGTCAACGAATTTTAACCTCCATTTGTACGTTGAAGTCCTTTGGGTTTTTTATCTTCTTATTTTTAGGGTTCCTTCTTGGAACCAAACAAATCCACTCAAAAGTAATGTAGGAAGTTCCCATATATTCAAAATGATTAGGTGGAATTTTTGTTCCTACATTCAAGTTCAATCTTAGTTTGAACATTCCCAGAATGAATAATATCCAAAATGAATACACTCCTTTGCTACATGCTTAAAATACAGAGTCTTGATTTCCTAGTATCTGGTATTCCTTTACAATGAACTCTTTTCTTGCATGAGCCTCCAAAGTGTATCGTTGAACCTGGTAACACCATCAGATCTGCTTGCAACTTTAGTTTGCTTGACCGTCCATACCCAAACCCTACATCACAATTTGCTTCTCTTGGAATCACAAATTCCATCTATTAAATCCCTTTTTAAAAAACATTTCATAAAAAATATCATGTAAATAAAACCATCATTAATTCGTTATTATATAAATCCATCATAATAAAACGCTTTAAGAAAATCACAAATTCTTGCATAGTTATCCTTTTATATACCAGCTTACTGGACTATCAGAATTCTTAGATAACCTTAAAAATTTAAAACTTTGATTTGCATCATTACCCAGTACTTGGAACCCGGTATTCAGCTTTACCCATGATTTTACCATACTTTGATTTTACCAGAACTTCCATCTTTACCAAACCTCAACTATTGGACCAGAAAATTTTGCTCAACATTTGCATTACCTTTTTCCTTCCTAACATTCTTGGTTCCCGGTATCTAGTACCTGAAACAATTTGCATTATAGAGTACTCTTCTTTAAAATAATTCTCTTTGCTTTTCACTTATGGTGATCTTTTCAACTAGCTAGTACCTACCATAAGCGTTAGTTTTCACTTGTGGTCCTGAAGTATTACAGTCCTGGGATGTGTTGTGAGACCACACAATAGGTCCCACCTAAGAGGACTCATTCGCCCAAGGTGGCGAATTAGTACCACCTTAGCTTTTTGAGGTGGGTTTTTGGGATTTTCGACGATTTGAGTGATTTTATGGGATTTTTAAGTGAAATGAGCCTCAAGATCCAAAATAATGGGTCTTAGGGGCCTATAAATGATGATTTAAAGGTCATAAATGTAAGAGGTCCCAAAGTCTAATGTGAAAGTGTAAATAAATACACTTTACAACACTAAATTAAGGCCAAATTGGGTTTATTTAGCTAAGGGTCCAAAATCCCATGTGAATGTGTAGAACACATTACAACACTAGATTAGGCACACCTTATTTTTCAAGCCTCCTAAATTTAATGTGAAAGTGTAAATAAATACATTTTACAACATTAAATTAAGGTAGAGTTACATTTATTTATCTTTAAAAAGGGCCCAAGACATAATGTGGATGTGTAAAACTCATCGAAACACTAGATCAAGTCCAATTTATCATTAACCATTCCCAAATTAAGCAAGGGATACTTTTTCAGTGACTCCATTTAGCCCCCACTTTAGTGAGAGCATGAACTTGCTTCAAACTCACACTAAAGTAGACATTCAAGAGGGGTTCGAGTGTATCGATGTAGATGGTATAGGATAACAAATATTAAGGAAGTAGTCAAGCCCACAGGATCCAAGACCCTATGTCAAACTGGCATAAGCACGAAATGACATGCACAATATGCAACAAAACAAGATACATGAACATGCAATGTCAATAACTAAAAGAAAGAAAAATGAGTAAAAATAAAAATGTGGTGGATCAAGCTTCAACAAAGATGTGCTCACTCTGAGACCATGGAACATTAGGTCGTCCGTCTGGTGAGTTGTCCCAAATAAGTGGTTTAGTGAGAAAGTCATGCCAGTGTATCAGTTTCCCATCATACTAACCATACCAAAGTTATCCTCCTGATAACTTTGATAGGGCACCACAATGTAATGCTTTTTGTAAATGCTTTTGAATATCATGTGAAAATTTTGTTAAAGGGTATTTTTCTTTGTTCATGTAACAGTCTTCTTCTTAGGGAGCATTATGCCTAATGTCTCCAAGAGAGGACAACTCAAAAGTGTCAGATCATTGCCCATGGGATGCCTTGTTCACATCATTCCATGTCAATAGATCGTACACTCTTGGACGACACCAAACCCAATGACACCACCAAGAAGAGGACACATCACAAGAAAAAAGAAAAATCATGCCATGATTTTTTTTCCAAAAGATGTCACCTATGTATGCCCCCACTTTAAAGTTGTTGCTACACCATCACTATGAGAAATTGCTTTAAAGGATCCAATGATAAATGATAACATGAAAGAAGACATGAGAGCCAACTTGGAAAGCCCTATGCCTAGTCATATGTTTCCAAATCGAACTACATCATGGATAAGTATGCCACATGCAAGCCAACTTAAGGCATGTCATCCAAATCCCAAGCTTTCTCTTATATATACATGAAAGGTGATCAACCAGCCAAAAGAGACAACGAAAAAGAGACATATGAGGACAAGGCTACCCAACCTCCTTGCCCCCACTTAGTGCGGGACAAGGGTGATCCCAGAGCAGATGATGATGTGTTGCTCCTTGCAAAAAGGGAATGACATGCAATAGTGAGTATACTATGATCCTACAACTATTACATGGCAAGGAGCATCAACTAATGTTATTTATTATGATGAGCAAACAAAGTATCAACTTGATACATATTTAATGAGATATCTATAAGTTTCAGATGCATCAAAGTTAAAGTTGTCTTGGAAGAACCTTTTGTAATAGTGTTGACATTGAATGAAGACTTTTGTTTTGAGGGACAATAACCAAGATCATTAGTCATTTCTTGCATTTTAATTGTTATGGGGATATGGATACCTTGTTCTATAGCATCACATCATTTCCCAAGTGGCTTCATAAGTTCAAAACCTCTTCCATAAAGCTTTTTCACTTCTTTCGGATTCAATGGTTGTTCAACCTCACCAAAGTTTGTCATGTATGTTGTCATTTCTTCTTAAATGGTTGAAGTGGATGCTTTTTTAATTTTGTATTTCCATTACCAGTTTCTCTTTTCCCTTTTTAGGCTCTTTTGTTATGATCTTGTATTCTCCCATGAATATAGGTATGAAATCAAAGGTTTCTAAAGCATCTTCCAATAACTTTGTGGCTTCTTCAATTTTATTTTGTTTTTCTGTCTCTTGTACGAGTTCTACATGTGTGGTTGGTGTTAAGGGATATCTAATGTTCATAATTTCAAAGGACTTATCCTTAATTTCATGATCTCTTAGAGAAGAGGAGTCTAATTTCAATTCATCATCTTCATCTAAGGAAACCATACTACTATTGTTTGAAAGAAGTGTGTCAATGTTGTCATTTTCTTGCACCATGATACCTTCCCTAGTAGGAGAGTTTTCAAGAGAAGCAACTAGATGTTCATGAAATTCAAAGGTGGGTCCTTCTAAAATAACTTCATCACAAGTAAGGGGGTTATCAATGGTTAGACTATTTTGCATGTCAATAATGGTATTTTCTTTTTCAATATTGATTTCCTCATGATTCTCATTGATTGGATCTTGTAACACCATAATATCTTCTTCACCAATAGGACAGATATTGGGAGAGGGGAAAATTTGATTGTTGTCCATAATTTCATCCTTTTTCTCTAAGGTATCATTATCTTGTGCCATAATATCTACCTTAGTAGGAGAGCTTTTAGGAAAGTAACAAACAAGAGGTTCATCACATTCCAAGGTTAGATGTTGTAAAGTAGCTTCATCACAAATAGGAGAGGCGTGAAGAGAAGGATAACTATGAGTTTCATGGTTACCAATGATTGGAATTTTTTGTTCAAATAGGTCTTCCAAAATGGTAGGGGAATTAGGAAAGGGAGGAATAAGATTCTCATGAGTCTCAATAAGGATATCTTCTAACACTAAACTATCTTCTTCATGTCTAGAGAAAATATTAGAAGGAAAGGTTTGATTGTCATGATTATCTATATTTACATCCCAATGTCCTATGATGTCTTCCCAAGTAGGAGAGCTAGGATTGTCATAGCACTCAATTATTGGATCTCTTAATATCAACATATCATCCACACAAATGTGTTTTTTGTGATCATTCATGATTGTATCCATATTCACTAAAGCATTGTCACAAGTAGGGGAGGTGTTGGGAGATGAATGGATACTAGGTAAAGTAGTGGCCATGATCTCAACTTTGTGTGTCATAATATATTTTTGATGTAGAGCATCTACACAATTCAACAAAATTTAAGGGTACTTTAGTCACAAACTGAGAAGATCAATTAGAAAATCACCAAAATTTCACTTATCAAATCCATTCTCTTTCACTTGTTTCCATTTGGAAAAAAGACATCAAAATACCAAATCTTGTCTCTAAAATCTCAGTGAACTTAATACACTTTCATCCACATTACATTGATAGAAACAAAGCCACAACCTGATTAGAAAACTCAGTATTCATCAATTTATTTATCATGCACCAATTTACACTTCAATGTAACTTGTTTTCCATAAGACAAAAAAAAAAGACAACAAACCACATATTTTTGCTTCAAACCTTTTACTAGACTTCCAAGACACTTCAATCATAATGTTTTAGACTAAAATAAACTAGCATCACACTTCCATAACACTGAACCATCATATTATCTATTTCTTGCAGTCAAGACATCACTTTACACCTTGGGCTCACATTGCTCAAGACACCAAAACCACAATTTTTTCTTTCTAAACTTTCCAAAACCTTGAGACATTTTTAAAAACATCACTTTGACAGTTTCAAACCAAAAACAAACACCCATATCACTGTTTACTTAGTTTCACATTCTTTCTTGCAGTCATGACTAAAACCCTAGTAATATTGCAAAACAACTAAAACGGGTATACCATCAAGCCCACATTGATTCTCCACTGACCCCATACCTTTCCAAGAACCCATTTTAACCTTCTTTAACATATCAAACCACATAGTATGGTTTTTTTGAAAAAAACATCAGAATAAATGACTATCCGATGTGTAAAGGCTTTAAATAGTCCTAAAATACAAAGCACCTACCATCTTTTCAATTCCACAACCAATGATAACTATAGATAGTCTTAGATCAGACCATGAAACTAAAAAATCAACAATCTTTAGGTCCCCCAAGTCTTTCTATAAGCCACCAAATGCAAACCCTTGTTCTAAGCTTACCAATGCTCCAAATAAGGAGGGTTTAATGAAAGTTTTCCTTCCAAACCTCACACCAACCTACCACTACTTCATTCATGTTTGAATATGTCTACATATGCTCTAGGAACCAACTTCTAGCCTCCATGAATGCACTTTCAATAAATATTCTCTTGAAACCATCAATTTCTTGAAGAAAACTCTGAGATTTATGTAGGGAAACAACTTGAACTTGGTCTTTTCCACCTTCTTGCATATGCACACCCACACACACACTAAACATACACTAATATATACTTTATTTGACCCATCCCACTAAACTACTAAGCCTACATCGGTGGGATGGTGGTTTAAATGCTTAATAAACTCTCAAACCCCTATTTTAAGGGTTTCAGACCAATTTTTGGAAAGAAGACTAAATCAGGCCTTAAACTCCACAAGAACCCCTCAAATAAACTTTAATGGAAGGCTAACACCTTTCTTAATGAAAAAAAAAATGAGAGTACAACCCTATGAATTCTATACAGTCCGTACAAGATTGGTAAATAAGAGAAAAACACAAAATTAACAAAAATGGAGTGGTTTTATTACTAAATTCAATCCAAGTTACAAAGTCTGCCTTTTTCTCACCCTTTACAATGATTTATAGAGTTTTTACATCAGTTATGGCAATTTACTTTTCAAATTAAATGACCCATCCTTCCATTTTTCCACGTGACTTCACATTCTTGATTTTGTGCACTTTTTTTCATTTTTCCATTATTGACAACAATTGCATTTTTTACGACAAAAATACACTTTTTTTTTGTAATTTCACTACTTTGACCTCCTAGAGACCTTTTAGGGACTTAAATACATATGAAATGATCTAAACATGACTCTTTTACATTATTTTCTTGATGTCAATACAAATTTTACAAAATGCTTTTCAACACCATTAGGTGCTCCTAGACCACTTTCCAAGGTGGAAAACGAACAAGACTTTCATGATTCTCAATGATTGTATCTCCTATCACCAATATACCTTTGTCACTAATAGGAGAGGTATTGGGAGAATAAAAATTATGATTTTCATGATTGTAAATGCTTTCATTCTCTTGTATCAAACCTTTAGTGTATGATCTAGGAGAGATGAAGTCATCAATGGCTTCATCTAACATGTCAAAGTCATTACTACTAAAGAGTTTGAATGATATGCTTTCTCTAAGGTTAACCATTTTTTATTTGTTTCTTTTGATGCTTTTTAGTTTTTTTTTCCATTTTCTAATGAATTTTGCATGTAATCTAATCTAATTGAACTATTAACTAATGCTGAAAATGAAAAGTGCAAGAAACTAATTATATCCACAATTGCAATGAATGTAAATTATGCTACTTCTAATGATTTGAATGTAACAAAAATTTTGCAAATTGAAATATAAAAGAAATAACAACAAATAGAAGCTTAAAAATAGGAAATTTAACTTTGTAAAATGCAGTTCAAAATTTGCAAAAAGACTAATTGCCCAAGGTGGCGAATGAGTCCCAGTAGGGATTTTTTTCAAAATTTTATGATTTTTTCATTTGATTTTTATGTTTTATGATCCATATTTGAGATGCAAATGCAGATTTTGAATGATTTTAAGTAAAATAAGATGAAAAAATGTAAGCTATATGAGCTTTCACTAATGCAAAATTTGAAACCCTAGAATATAAATTAACCAATGCAAAGTCAATACAAGCTCGATCTAGGATGATGATGGACTGAAAATTAGAAAAGAAGGTATTCTAAATGCAAGTTCACCAAAATGGAACCTATGAAAATGGGGGATAGGGGGAGATCAAGTGCTATCACACCCACTTTCTAAGATGCTCCACTTAAGGATAACCCTAGAGATCTTAATGCAAAAGAGAAAGAGATCTTGCAATAGGGCTATTCTAGGGTCTGAATATGATCTAATGAGGGGTTCACCACCAAGTGTAAACTTGGAAAAGACAAGGAAATGCAAGATGTAACATGAAATGCAAAACCCTAATTGAATGCAAACTAACTCTAAATGACCTAGAAATGCAAATAAAATAGAACAAAAGAGTAGCGAGATGAATGGTGTGCACCTATAAATCTATAAATGACTGGAAGAAACTCTAAAACATTAGAAAATTTGACCTTTTGACCTACTAGGACTTATTTGCCAACCTAGGTGAATCAGTCCTAGATCAGGGATTCTGCACGAAAGCCTATTTCAGGAAAAAGGGTATCTAAATCTACAAATAGATCTGGTAAACAACTATAGTGGGACTCATTCACCACTCTTGGTGAATCAGTCTCGTTCTACCTTTTCGAGAATTAAATTTTTTAATCTGCACTTCAATACCTACTCTTTCCTTCCCAGTTGAGTTCCAAATCTAGCTCTGTGAAATTACCTACAAAATCTAGTATATAAAATTGATTTGCTAATGGGGGGTTTGCCTCAATCAAACCCCTAGTTTGGTAATTAAACCTTGATAGAAATAATGAAATGTGCATGAAAACTCTAGCCTTAAGTGTATCTAAAACTAAGAAATCTGAAGCATGATGTAATCCTATTCTATTGTAAAAATATGATGCAATAATGAAAATATGAAGATGAATAACTTACTTGAGGAAATTTCCAATCTCCCTAAATGATCTTTAATGATGCTTGTACCTTCCTTAGGATGAATGTAGAGTGATAATGGAGGATTTAATCATTTAGAAAACAAGTCCTTAGGCTTAGCTTGATGGCTAGTTGCATCTCCCTAACCTAGAATTCTTCATGATTCACCATAGACAACCATGATCAACCCTTAACAATGCTAGATCTTGAGTGAAAGTGAGCTTGAAGACCTGAAAAAATACTTTAAAGTTTCTCCAAGACCTCAAATTTGCTTGCTTTTGAAATTTGAATGCTCTATGAAAGCTTTCTTGAAGACTATTGATGCTTATCTCTTGAAAAATGCTTGCTCAAGTGCTTAGAATATAATAAAATTGACTTAGAAACTTTCTTTTATAGGCATTGACACCTAATTGACCATTATTTAAATCGCAAAGGCCAACATACACCAAAAATTTGAATTCAAATGGTGAATTTCCCACTCAAAATTGAAAAAGACCCGAAATGGGACTCATTTGCCACCCTTGGTGAATGGGTCCCACCTAAGGGGACTCATTTTCCCAAGGTGGCGAATGAGTTCCACCTTAGCTTTTTGAGGTGGGTTTTCAAGATTTTTAGTGATTTGAGTGATTTTATGGGATTTTTAAGTGAAATGATCCTCGACATCTGAAATAATGGGTCTTAGGGGCTATAAATGATGATATAAAGGTCATAAATGCAAGTGGGCCCAAAATCTAATGTGAAAGTGTAAATAAATACACTTTACAACACTAAATTAAGGCCAAATTGGGTCTATTTAGCTAAGAAGGGTCCAAAATCCCATGTGAATGTGTAGAACACATTACAACACTAGATTAGGTCCACCTTAGTTTACAAGCCTCCTAAATTTAATGTGAAAGTGTAAATAAAAATATTTTAAAACATTAAATTAAGGTAGAGTTACATTTATTTAGCTTTAAAAGGGTCTGGAGACCTAATGTGGATGTGTAAAACTCATCACAACACTAGATCAAGTCCAATTTATCATTAAACATTCCCAAATTAAGCAAGGGATACTTTTTCAGTGACTCCAATATCAATTGAATGCTACTTTCTCTAGTGTCTAAATTTTGGTTGTCAATTACTTGTTGAATATCGTTGATAAAATTTTACCTGGTTGTCTCCATTTTTTTCTCCTTGTTATTTAAAATAGCATATCAAGCATATGTATAGTTTTTCAAAACATAATTCATGTTTAGTGTGATTTGTTTAATAGGGTTTCTTCAAGGAAGAATTAAATTCCTTTGAATAGGTCATAGTAATATGGAGGATTCAATTGGATAAATAAGAAGAACCTAATAAAAGATAATTTTTCACATTTATTTGAATCATAAACAATATTGTGCCAGGTAATTTGAATTATAACTAGAAGGAAGACACATATCAATTTGAATTCTGACTCAGTTACCTAGAAAAGGAACCAATCAATTCATTTTCCAAAACCATCCCTTGTATCATATTCTAAAATCCAATTTAGATTTTTTGTTGGAGTGGAGGTATTTGTAGTTGGGAAATATAATTCAAAATCATATGCCACTTTGAAGTAGATTGAACAGGATGATTTAATTGAAAAAATTGCATAAAATTCACAATCTGCTCAACATTCACCAATTAGTCTTGAGGATTTAACATTCAGTGGTGAACACAAGGTAACACCCACCTAGGCATAGAAGAGCCTAAATTGTAGAGAATTCCAATCATTTTGATTCATTCCATTCGTTGTCTAATTCACTTGTAAAACATTGACATACTTTTAGGGTTTTGGAACCTGTTGATTTGGGAACCAACATGTGTCATTACCCTTCTTGTCAGAGTTTTTGATAAAAGGGGGATAAACGGGTTTTACAGGGACCTGAAACTGCGAAGTAACATTATAGGAAGAGACCAAAACAGAGGTCCGAAAAATAGAAAAACTACCAGAAAGATAAAAACCAGCATTAGCAGGCAGCAACAAAAAGCCTTAAAGAAACTAGAAAAAGGCCAGCAAACAGAAAAAGCTGGGCCCGGCCACAACTAATTCATATAATTCAAGAGCTCGTTCGCAACCTCTTCCAAGTCTGCCATTTCCTGAACCCCCTCCATAAAAATCTGAGTCATGTTTGGGGTGGTCAGGGCTTTCCTTTTTGTGCTTGATCTGGTACGTTTAGATATTCCAGCTTCCCCATCCTGGTCTTTCTCCTGATCAAGATCGACAATCAAAGCTCTATTCTGGGTTTTCTCCAGTCTTTCGGACATTACCCTGATGATAACAGAGTTATGTCTGGCAATTCTACAGTTTTGCTTGGCAATTTTTTTCATAGTACCTTTGATTTTTTCAATATCATTTTCGAAAGTGCTATCCTTCACATTGTAATTCTTCTCCGCTTCGAGCTGAATAAACCCTGCAACTTTGGCTTCAATTTCCCCCAGCTTGCTATGAAGAGATAAATTTTTTGTTTTCAGCTCACTTATTTTATGAAAAACCCATTTGGCAGAATTCAATTGGTCCCAAGAGTAGCTCTTGGCATTACCAACGAAGTCAAAAGGGGGCTCACATTCAGAATTGACCCCAAAAAACACCGACTCCGCACCTCTCAGGGGGGTAAAGTTCTCCTATTGGATATTCTAGGGAACGTGGGGGTCCTCAAGATTAACCCCGGCTACCTTAGCAAGAACAACAGGGGAGTCGTCGGGGTAGGAAACAAGCTTATTAACCGAAGAGCTAGAGCCCGCCAAATTAGCATTAGGGTTAGTGCGACCAGAGGCAGAAATAGAGCAGGTGCCAGAAGGTTGAGGGGAGCGGCCAGAGGCAGAAGGGGGGGCAGAGGAGGCGAATAGCTCTTGACACAATCGGGGGAAGCTTTGGTATTAGAAATGCTAGGCTCAGTATCATCTTCATCAAGCTCCAAAGGGGCTATAGGGTTTGGAAGGGCAGGCATATTCTGAAAGTGCTCATAAATGAGCCTTAAAAGACCCGTGTGAAGAATTGGGTATCTTTTAGGGCTTCTACTATGATCAGAAAAGCTATTTCTTAGGGAACAGAGCAAGAAGAAGGGGATAGAGACATGCACCTTATGCCGGAAGTGATTAAGCAGCACAAAGTGGTATCCATAAACCCTAGTGAAGTGGTCGTCGAGAGTGATGTACTCCATGATAACCTTTAACACTTTTCTCCATAATGCTTTTATAGTGTCCACTTCATAGTAACTATTCGTCGTCTTGACAAGTTTTTGCTTCTTCATTTCAGATTTGGGGAACCTCAACACAGCTTCGTCGGAGAATTTCCTATCTCTGAAGAATTTATGCTCTTCCATCGGAATGCCAGTCACCTCTACAATCAAAGCTTCATCAATCTGAACTTTCCTGCCAAAGAGGAGAACCTCCCCATTATTCCAATTCTTCTCAAAGAAATTTATAATCTCCTCCTTAGGGCCATGGAGTTTCTCAATGAACGGAAGTAAGCCACCCCTTCTTATTTTACTCCAAGCTTTGGCGTTCTTGGTGTGTGACTCAAAGCTGGTAGGTTCAACCCTCTTCTGTTCCCTGCCCATTTTTGAGATATTAGTTCGAATACAGTTACAGACATAAAACCTATTCCAGAAAGTTCCTTTGCTTCGCAGGACCCACAAAGTGTGCCAAAGTAAATAATTTATCAGCCGGATACTCTCGGCCCCATTATATCTTCTAATCTTTCTATTCATGACTCGTACCTTCCTCATTATTACAAGACGCCACCTTTTTTCCGTTCACCGCATCGAGCTCCAATAAAGCTTGGACATCGAAGTGGAGGTCAGTCTTTTTATGCCACGTGAGGATTTTATCACTCTTAACTCCCTCATTGGCAAAAAAATCCGCAACCGCATTCGCCTCATGGTAAGCATGAGTTATTCTTATTCTGTCGAACTTACTAAGTAAGGCCTTGGTGTCATCAATCCATTTTTTTATCGACCAAGCTGGCTGGGACCTACCACAAAGGCTATCAATTATATTTTTTGAGTCACCTTCAAGCCATAAATTTTTGCAATTAATTCCCGCAGCCATGTTGATTATGTAATAAGCCCCCGCCGCTTCCGCCATGTGATTGGTTTGGACCCCCAGAGGAGTGGCAACAGCTCCCATTAAGTTACTTTCCGAATCCCTTAAGACCCCACTACACCCAGCCTTTCCTGGGTTTCCTTTGGATGCACCATAGAAGTTATCTTTGGCCCATCCTTCCATAGGAAAACTCCAGCAAACACCGTCCCTGGATTTTTTGGTAGAATTAGGGGCCTTGGAAATATCCCATTTAATTCTCCATTCTCTAGCAATCAGGCTATCAAAAGGAGAAGAAACCATAGTCTCAACCTTGTCATCCCTGAAGGGGACAATAGAGAAGTTTTCTTTGATCATCCTAAGAATTCTCTCAAACAAAATTTCCTCCGAAGACTCCTTATCCCTAAAGATCCGGTTGTTTCTCTCTTTCCAAATTCCCCAAGTCACATGGGGGAACGAGAAGGCCCACAATTTTTTAATAAAGGGGTTGAAAGAGGGGGGTTTCCATTGAACAAAAAAATCCTCAACTGACTCCGAAGGGACCTAAGAAAAATGCCATCATTTCAGAAGCTTGTCCCAAACCAAGGAAGAGAAAGGACAATGGATAAAGAGGTGATTAACCAATTCAGCATGGCTTTTACAGAGGTAGCATCTATTGGAGATCATAAATCCTCTTTTCCTGAGATTATCCACAGTAAGAACTTTATTTTGCAGCAAAGACTAGAAAAAAATGTTAACCTTAGGTAAGAGATGCTTGATCCAGGCTTGCAACCATAGAGGGGGAGGGTTAAGAGCATGAGAAATCTGGGCAAAGGAAGAAGAGACAGAAAAGCACCCAGAAGGCTCATACTTCTAGATAAGACTATCCTCCTGATTTAAACAAAGTCTGATGGCATTGAAGGAGGAGTAAACAGAGACCATCACAGGGTTTATCAAGGGAAGATTGATCCACTTACCATCCCGCCAGTAGTCTTTAACAAAAAGGCCAAAAGTATCTTTACAAAACTCAACCCATCTACTAAGATTCCCATCCTGAGACAACAGTTCATCACGCAGCCAACAATCATCCCAAAATCTAACCTTGTTTCCATTGAGAACCTGCCATTTCAAACCCAGTTTAACCACCTTTATCCCTTCAGTCATGTAGTTCCAACAACTTGATCCTTTCGGGAGATTGGGATTCTCAATAAGATCTTTGAGGGAATTGTTATTCTGCAGATACTTGCTTTTAATTATTTCACTCCATTCACCAGAGGAAGAAAAAAGTCTCCATATCTGTTTAGCTAGGAGCGACTTGTTCAACAGTTTGATTTTTCTTAGCCCTAGGCCTCCATCCTTTTTGGATATGCAAACCAAATCCCATCCTACAAGAGGCATTCTTTTTCTTTCTTCAACTCCAGACCAAAGGAATCTCTTTTGAATCTTCTCAATGGTTTCAACATATTTGGAAGGGAATTTAAAAAGACTGAGAGCATAGATGGGGAGATTCTGCAAGGAAGCTTTAAGAAGCTGGAGTTTTCCGGCTTGGCTTAGGCGAGCTCCTTTCCAGCCAGAGAGTTTTTTCCCAAATTATCAACCAGAGAGATCCAAAAAGTATCCAGAGGTTTTAAACAAAGGGGAAAACCTAGATAAGTAGCAGGAAGGGACTTAATCTTGCAACCAAGAATTCCAGCTATCTTTCTCTGTCTTTGCAAAGGTGTGTTAAAGAAAAACAGTGAACTTTTTTGCTTATTTATCACCTGACCAAAAGCTCTGCCATAGGTATCCAATAGTTTCTTCATCTCTTTAGCTTCCGAGACAGCAAACCTTCCCATAAGCAAAGTGTCATCCACAAACTATTGATGAGAGCATATAAGATTGTTTGATGACGGTTTAAGCCCCATAATAGATCTTTGAGCAACCAATTTACTCATGTTTTTTCCTAACACCTCAGCCATAATCTTGAAAAGGATAGGAGAAATAGGATCTCCCTGTCTTAACCCTCTAGAACTCTGGAAGAAAGTGGAAGGGGATCCATTAATAAGAACCACCACAGAAGCATAAGTGATAAGTTGTTCAATGAGCTGTAAAACCCTTTCATTGAAACCATAGGATTTTAAGATCTTAAACAAGAAATTCCAATCCACCCTGTCATAAGCCTTTGAAATGTCAAGCTTAAGAAGAAATCCTTCCGATTTAGAGACCAAGAGGGAATGAAAATTCTCATGAGCATGGACAATAGAGTCAAGAATTTGTCTTCCAGGCACAAATCCATTCTGTTGAGGGGCAATTATAGAGGAAAAAATAAGAAGCAGCCTAGAGGTAAGCACCTTCGAAATTATTTTATAGAAGGAATTACAGAGGCTAATAGGTCTAAAACCTTCAAAATCCTACACTCCAAGTTTTTTGGGGATAAGGACCAAGAAAGTGGCATTTAACTCCTTCAGTAGATTTCTAGAATGGAAGAACTCTTTCACCGCCTTCTCAACATCCTCCCTTATAATGTCCCAGAACTAATGGAAGAAAAGTAAATTGAAGCCATCAGGACCAGGCGCTTTGCTTCCTTCAAAAGAGAAAACAACTTTTTTAATTTCCTCACTGGTGGGTATTGTTGTTAACATTTCATTGTCTCTAGAATTAACAATCCCGGGGATAGCCTCCAACAGCTGATTTTGATCTTCTAAGTTAATATCCTCTTTCTCAAACAGGAGATTCTTGAAGAATAGGATAGCTTCTCTCCTAATATCCTCTTCTTCCTCATAAGTTCTACCATCAACCACAATCTTATAAATTTTGTTAGCTGCCCTGTGTTTAGAAGTTGAAAGATGAAAGTATCTGGTATTTTTGTCTCCAGCCTTTAGCTAGAGAGCTCTAGATCTTTGTCTCCAAAATTCCTCTTCTCTAGTAATTATCTCATGAAGTTTTGAGAGAATCTCATTTTCCTTTTCCTTAGTTTCATTCACATAGCCTTCCTTTTGAATTTTGTTTTGGATTTCAGACAGCCTAAACTGAAGATCAGATTTGATTTGAAAGATATTGCCAAAAGACTCTTTTTTCCACTTTCTAAGATTCATTTTAACTTCTCTTAATTTTTTGGCAATTCTAAATAGGGCAGTACCCTTAATTTTAATATTCCACCATTTCCTTATTTCCTCTCGGAGGAGAGGATGGGAAAGCCACATCTTCTCAAAGCGAAAGGGAGTATTCCTCTTAATCTTTAAGGGGTCAGCAACGAAACTAATAGGGAAATGGTCAAAACCTATCCTAGGGAGGGTTTTCAAAGAGCAGCAATAATTTAAAAACCAGATATCAGAAACAAGGGTTCTGTCAAGTCTCACCTGGATCAAATCCGACAGAATTCTTCTATTCGACCAAGTGTAAGAGCTCCCTTGCAAGTCCAGGTCGATCAAAGCATGACTGTTGATGAAATCCAAGAGATCTTCTTTGCTTTCTTCATTAATCTGAGAACCACCAAACTTCTCACCCTGAAGGAGAGGTGAGTTAAAATCTCCCATGACAACCTAGGGGTCATTTTGAAAGATATTCTAGAAAGCAGCCAGCTCTTTCCAAAAAGCCTTCCGAGCTTTTTTACAGTTTGGAGCATAAATATTAGATTGGATCCAACTGAAATTGTCTCTAATATGAGTAAATCTAGTGGCAACATGGTTAGGACGAGAAAAAAAAGGATCACCTCTTATGACCATACAGTTCCAAAAAGTTGCAACCCCACCAGATGCCCCAGTAGAATCACTGCCCTGAATGGAATAATGCTGGAACAAAGAAATCTTTTCAACCTTTTCACTTAACATTTTGGTTTCCTGAATGAGGAGAATATCAGGCTTTTGGTCCCGAGCAAAATTGTGTAAAATATCCTGCTTGTGGGAATTATTTAGTCCCCTAATATTCCAGGATAATAACTTCATGGGAATTTAGGAGAGAGAAGGAGTTTCGGGATGGTTTTTTGGAAACCATCCGCAATATCTTGAAAACTATGGTGCTCTCTTATCAAATTTTTGGGTCTTCTTCCTTTAGCCACATAAATTTCCCCACAGTCTGCTTTTGCTCTCAATCTTGTTGAAATCCCACAGGGGGTGATTTTGATTTTGATCTTTGATTTTTTCTTCTTTTTCTTAGAAAGCACCTCTTCTCTATCTGTATCATCTTGACTATCTGATTCTTTGCTGGACTCCCATTATTTTTCAGAAAGGAATTTCTATTCCCAGGGGAGGGTATCCATGAGACCATTCCCGGATGGCAGGGAGTTACTTCTTTCAAGAATGCTTGGCTGGCTAGGGTCCAAATAAGTGTCTTTAACAATATCAAAAGAAGCCAGATCCAAACAGTATTCAGCACCTGGGTTATTTGTTCCGAGCGGAGACACAACCAGGGGAAAGCCTACCTCAAGAGAGAGACCCTAAGAAGAAATATCATCCAGCCCTGGCATCTCGAGGTCCTGGAAGATGGGGCTCATCTCCAATGTAAAAGAAACATTCGACTTGTTAAGGGATAATTTCCCTACTTCCCATTCCACACTTTCCTCTTTGTCCTGAGAATCAACGATAAGCTCCAGAATCAAAACTTGGGGGGTCTAGATGGTAGAGCCTTCATTTCCAGCTTCATCAAACATATTGTATTGAGAGCCATCCGCCTTGCTTAGAGCCAAGATCCTAGCAAAGCAATCCATTCCTTCTCCTTTATCCTGAGGACCAGTCTTAATCTCAAAAGCAAGAGCTTCAGGGGCTTGGGTGGTGGAGCCTTCATTTCCAGCTTCACCCGAGAGGTTATCAGGGGTTTCAACAATCTTTCCCACTATCTTTGTAACACATTTGTCCTCCTGATTCTTTTTCCATACCACTTTTGAGGCCCTTTTAGGTTTTTCTATTTCTTTTATAGCCTTAAGGGGGCAATGGTTCGCCTAATGACTAGATTTTCTGTAGTTGAAGTAGGTGAAAGGGATGGTCTCAAACTCAATAGCTTGCGACCAAGAGCTGAGTTTTGAGTGGATCTCCACAGAGGAGGGAAGATCTGCTTCCTGAGAGACACCAACACATATTCTGGCAAACACCAGTCTCCTCCTAGCAGCAGTCATAGGGTCAATCGATAAAAGCTCCCCAAAGGAGCTAGCTATCCCCCTAAAAACATCCTCATTCCAATATTCCAAAGGAAGACCATGAAGCCTAGCCCAAACCGGAGCATTCTCAGAGATGGAATCTAATAGATCTAAGTTTGAAGACCATTTCTTAAGTACGAGAGTTGATTTCCCAATAACCCATGGTCCTTCGCATCTTACAGCCTTAATATCATCCAAGTTCGAGAACTCAAAAGCAAAGAACCCTTTTGGGAGGGCCGCAACAGAAACACTACCATTTTTTCTCCATTTTTTTCTAACGAAATCCCTAACAATCTCAATATTTGGCCTTTGGCCAATGAATTTTCCAACCAGGGAGTTATCCATTATAGCGATATTATGATCAATAATCTCATCTGGAATAGAAATTGCAAATTTTCCAACTAAAGGGTTGGAGATGTTGCGCACAGGGGAAAAAAAAGACTTACCATTAGGTTTAACCCCAAATAGTGAGGTCCACTTCTTACGTTGCCCACCGATCATGTCACCAAACCCAGTTGCACCCTTGAGGTTATCTTTTGGACAGTCACAGACAGGAATAACAGGGGGAGGGACTGGAATATTCTTCCCCCTGGGTCATCCACACACTTTTTTGGGGAGTCCTCCCGTTCTGGCTCCTCCACGCTTTTCTTCTTACACGAGGCAGGCCTGTGACCCACCTGGGCCTTTGCAGATCCATCGCCATCACCCTACTCAGTACTAGTAGATTCAAAAAACTAGTTTTCCCGCCCAACACTTCGCTCCCGACCGCTCGCCATCAATTGTTGCAGGAATGAGATATTTGTAAAATATTTTACCCTTCTTGTCAGAGTTAGTCTGATGATAGAAAACACAATATGTTAGGTCTTGTATTTGGACCTTCCCTATAATATACTCCTCAATCATCCATGTATCCATTCTGTGAAGATCATTCCCTTTACTTATAACCAATGTCTCAAGTTCTCTTATAACAAAGTAGAGATTACCATGTTAGGAGACCCTGACCCTTTTCAATACTACAACAACTTGAATGGTATTTTTGAATGTAAATTACCAATTAATAGAGAATATTCACTTGATACCTCCTCACATTACATTGATCCCATGTCACTTACCAAATCTTCACTTCCTTCCATACCCCTTTCTAAACATAAGGTTCAAATCCAAGACAAGGGATGTGGAAAATATTCTATGATATAATTCTTTTGCATCAACAAGTTGTTTTCTTCTCCCAAATCTTATGGTTAACCAAGTATTATTCCAAAAGAATCAAAGGTTATTATACAATATCAACCTCCCAATACCTCTGCTAAATGGGGAGAACTAGACAACGATTCTGTTGGAGATGATATTTCTACATGGTTATACCAAGATGAAGACGATGAAGACAAAGTCTAGTTTCCTGTAGATCAATATGGTAAAGGATTTTCCATTATACAAAAAAATATATGACAGTCATAGTGTCTTAGGAACAAATAATCAAGGAATTATATAACCAATCCAACCTAAAAGTCTACCAAGAAATAGAGGGCTTGGGTACGTACCACTAAAATTAAATGTTCCAAGTACTAGGTTGCTTTCAAGTAGAGATGTTAGTATTTCTAATGATGTCAAGGTGTCTATGGATAGTGCTAATCTAGATTCTAACCCTTTCCATAACCAATATAATGATAATCAAGCTTGGATTGAGATCTTTTGGGACCCTAAAGACTCGTTAGTCCTTAATTTTTCCACTATCCCTCAATCTTTCCACACCTATGATAACCCTATGTTTGGTCACAACGTATATGAAAATCCCCCTTTTCAAGACCAAATGGAAAATGATCAACCCTAGACCGATTCTGCAATCCTTACCACATCAACCATATCTCTTACTTTATTGGATGTCGAGATAACATGCCTTTAATTCATCCCCAAATTATAGATTGGGACCAACCAGGACCTCCGAGTTTATATCTCTTTGAAGATGATGAAGCCATATCTAAGTTTATGGGACTTCAAGAGACTATACCAAGGGGTGATCACAAAGATGGATTCACCATAGATCTTGATGCTACAACTTACTTTAGGGAGTCCACTCCATCTTCTAGTCGTAAAAGTGAAAATAAAAAAGGAAAATAATAAAAAATAGGTCTTTGAGGCAACTGAGGATGGAAGATTGGATGTACTCCCCACAAGTCAGGAGAATATCCTTTGTTGGTGCAAAAATTAGAAGTCAATATTGGTACAATGGAAGATCCTTAAATTGTATAGTTTGTAGCCTCATTGACTAAAACATAGAGGCCAAAATTTGTGGACTTCTTTTCCATGAGATAGATAAATTTTTCCTGGTCCTATGCAAATATGCCTAGGTTGGATCCAGTGTTGGTTCTCCATCATTTTCCTCTTCATCCAAGTGCAAAACCAATTAAAGAAAAGATAAAAAAAATACATCCACAAATTGTCCTATTAGTTAAAGCAGAGTTAAAGAAACTATTAGATGTCAGCTTCATCAGAACAATTGATTATACGGAATGGATATCTAATTTAGTATTAGTAACTAAGAAAACTGGGGCAATACATATATGCATAGATTTCAAGGATCTAAATAAGGCATGTCCAAAGGATGATTTCCCCCTCCCAAATATTGATCTTATAGTAGACCTCATTGCTGGATATGAGATGTCCTTAGTGGATAGATTATTTGGATACAATTAAAATATAATCACCCCTAAGGATTAGCTTAAAAAAAATTTCACTTGACCATGGTGTACCTACTATTGGAATGGAATATTCCCTTTAGTCTCAAAAAAATGGTGGAACCTACTAGAGGTTCATGACCATAATATTTCATGATATGATCGATGTTCTTATGGAAGACTATGATGATGAAATTGTAGAAAAATCACTCAAGGAAAGGGAATGTAGAAATGCTTGATAAAATATTCACAAGATTAGAAAAATATAATGTTAGGATGAATCCAAAAAAGTGTGTTTTTGGGGATATTTTTGGTAAAATCTTGGGGTAAATTGTCTCCCGCAGAGGTATCAAGGTTAATCTGGTGAAGGTATGAGAAATAATAGATATGCCACCTCCATCAAACTTAACTCAGCTAAGAAGTATACAGGGACAATTATAGTCCATTCAGAGATTTATTGCTCAGTTGCTAAAAAATGTCACCCTTTTCAGCATCTCCTTCACAAGGGTGTTCCTTTTAAATGAACTGATCACTGCCAACAAGCATCTCAACTGCTAAAATATTATCTAATGTCACCACTAGTTCTAATGCCACCAATTCATGGGAAATTGTTGATTTTGTATATCCTAGCTACATCTTCAGCATTAGGGGCTCTTCTAGTAGAACAAGATGAAGGAAAAGAAAGATCTATTTATTATATTAGTCATACATTGGTGGCCTATGAGCTAAATTATACACCAATTAAATGTGCATGCATCACTATTGTTTTTTCCACACAAAAAAAATTGACACTATATGCTAAATCATCAAACAAATCTCATAGTTAAAATTGATCCTTTGAAATATCTTCTCAGTAAAATAATTCTCACAAGAAGACTAGCTAAATGAGTAATGATTCTAAGTGAGTTTGATATTTAGTATGTTGATTGCAAAGCTATAAAAGGATGAGTTATTATTGATTAGTTAGCTGATGCTCTTGCTACATCCGATCATCCTTTGATGTCTGATTTTCCTGATGAGGTAGTGTTCATTGTAATGAAATCTATTACTTGTAAATTGCTTTGTGATGGCTCTTATACTTGATATAGATCCAAAGTAGGATTTTTATTTGTCACTCCACAAGGAGACACTATTCCAAAGTCTTGTAGAATTTATTTTCCCTATACCAATAATATTGTTGAATATGAGGCATTGATCACAAGATTGAGAATGGCTATTAAATGTAAAATTAAAGAAATTCAACTATATGATGATTATCAATTAATTATCAAGCAACCAAATGATGATTATCAAATCAAAGATGAAAAGTGTATTCCTTATAAGAAAATGATTGATAGCTTTAAGCAATATTTTGATATCATCATATTTGAGTAGATTCTTAGAGCATAGAATAGAGTAGTTGATGCTATGGATACTATTGGATCTCTACCTGGAATGCCACAGAAAGTACATCAATGTGAGTTCTTGGTGGAGTAGCTATTGATAGTCACTTTTGATGTTCCTGACTTTGAACTCATATGTGAAGTTGTTGGTCCTAATTCTCCATGGTATAATGAAACATATCAGTACCTTCATGACCAAACTCTTCCTTTGGATTTTTCTAACATCTAACGTAAAACCTTTATTTTCCAAGCCTTTAGATATGTTATTATCAATGACACCCTTTATTGTTGTGGTTTGGATAACACTCTTCTTAGGTGTCTCGACTTTGAAGAAACACGAACAACTTTACATGAAGTACACAATGGTATATGTGGAGCTCATTTCAATGGTATTTACTTAGCTAAGAAGCTTATCTGGACTGGATATTACTAGCCTACAATGGAGAGCAAGGCATATCGATTTGTTAAGAAATGTTCTTAGTGTCAAATTCATGAAGATTTGGTTCATGCACCAGCACAAGAACTTCATCCTCTCACTTCCCCGTGGCCTTTCTCTCAGTGGGGACTCAACCTCATAGGAAAGATCCATCCCACTTCTACCAATGGCCATAATTTTATTCTCACCAAAACTAAATATTTCACAAAATATATTGAAGTCATACCTATGACCTATATTATCAGAAGCAAATAGAAAAATTTATTCTCAATTATATCATCTATCATTATGGTGTTCCCCTCACCATCATAACTAATAATGTTCAACCTTTTAAAAACTAGGATGTCTATGAAATTTGTGACAAATTTCATATCCAACACCACTTTTGCATCCCCTATTACCCACAAGGTAATAGTCAAGTTGAGGTGTCAAACAAAACTTTACTTAAAATCTTGAAAAAGACTACCAATGACATTGGCCAATTGGCACCTTCATCTTAATCTTGCTCCATGGGCCTATTATACATGCATTCGTATTCCCACTGGTGCTACCCCATTTTCCCTAGTTTATGGGTTTGTAGCCATTCTCCCCATTGAGGTTGAGTTTCCTTCACTAAGAGTCTCTTTGCAATGCTTTATTGACAATGAAGAATATAGAATATCTAGATTGCATGAGATCAAATTGCTAGATGAGAAGTGAAAGAATATACTAGTTCATCTTTAGGCATATCAAAACTACATTCGTTGTAGTTACAACAAGAAATTTTGGATCTAAAATTTTAATATTGGAGATTTGGTGTTAAAAGAAAATTAGAGAAACAACATTGATAGAGAAAAGCAGGGAAATTTTGAGCCTAATTGGCTAGGTCCTCACATAATCACTACTCCCTATGGATCTGGTGCTTATGAACTTGCCACTCTTGAAGGTGAACCACTTTCAGAGCCTATTTGTTGGAAGTATGAGCAAGTTTGGTGGTGTTTTCATTGATGTCAACATAGTACAAGATGTTGCAGGTTGTGCATATAGAGTTGAGATGTTGTGAGTACATGCAACTATCTTTATTGTGTTGCAGGTGTGCTAATATGATGTGTTTCCAAGTGCTTTTGAGAAATAGTGAAGTAAGAGTTGTGTATTTTTAGAATGAGCTTTGGTTTGTGCTCCTCATTTCTTCTATGTTGATCTTATGCTTGTGCGGATTTGAAGTGTTGTTTATGGGTATCTATTGGTGGTATATCCTGGATTGTAGTTTCTGGTTTGATGGAGAATAAAAGTTGTTTTCACCGATGTGTGAACTAGTTTGGAAGAGTTGTTTGTCTGTGACTGGGAGAAATTTTTCTACTCCGCAGTCCTCTACTGGTTTTTTTCAAGTCTTGTGGATTTGGTAGAAGGTTTGTAATGATGTTATCTATGTTCTGGAAAAGGTGTTCATGGTTTGGTTCTCCAAAATACCAGTTCCAATGTTCCTATGTGTGTTTGTGTAGTCCAGATGGACTGAAGGAAACTATTATGTATATGAAGATTGTTGCACTTACTGTGGATGAATCTAAAGGTATCTGAGATATTTTCTCATGCATGGTGAAGCATGTTATTTGGTCCACATGTTATCTTCTCATTGTAGAAGCATGTACTTCAAAGTTCATTTCTGTTTTCATTAGGTTTGGTCGACCTGGTGTCTACACTTCATTCGAAGGATAAGTATCAATTGAGGAAGTGTGTGATTGATTTGAGATGTTGTTTTGGGTCTTGGTTAAGTGAAGCATGTGAAGCTAACCTTGAAAAAGTTTCTAAGGTTGAAGGTTGAAGATGGTATAAATACAATTCGATATGTTATGAATTGAGGTATCAATTGAGCCATAAGTTTGTGAAGTAGATTTGTGTGAAAAATAGTCGAGGCAACAATACTTTAATGTGCCATATTCCTGAAAGCAAGGAGCTAATGGTGTCAACAATCTTTTGATCAAGGTTTCAGATGTGTATAACTTGTTGTGGTGGATCTTTTCTATTATCTTTTGTATCTGTAGGTAGTGAGCCTCCTTGTTGGATAGTGAGTGCTTTCTTTAGGCAGTGAGCCCTTGGTAGTGAGCCTCTTTGTATTCAGTTTTGGAATTACTTTATATTGTGAGTTAATCCTCATCATGGTTTTTCCCTCATTGGGTTTTCCACATAAATCAGGCGTCTCTTGTGTTGATATTGCTTTTTGTTATTTGCATTTCATATCAATGCTTAATAACATAATAAAGTGGTTGTGAAGTTGATAAGTTTTTGATATTTGAGATTGAGTTTGGTGACAATTGATTCACCCCCCCTCTCAGTTGTATTGCACCTTTCAATAATTGGTATTAGAGCTCTGGTTCCTTGAATAAGAGCTTAACCACTTGAGGTAGATCTAGTGGCACATAAATTGGAAATCCCTATGTTTGATGGATTTGACTATAGTGACTCGAAAGTGTAGATGAGAGGTTGCATAATCTCTCTTGGTTACAAGAATTGGAAAGTTTTTGAGACAAAGTATGTTGCATCGGTAAGTGGTCCTTCTATAGATGATATTTTTTCCTATGAGGAGAATGAGAAAGCAAGGTATGCAATCTACAGTGCCTTATCTAAGATTGAGTGAACAAAAGTTATTTCTTTGGGTACTGATTATGAAGTTTGGAAAAAATTGGAAGATATCTATGAAGGAAATGATAGAGTGAAATTGTCAAAGAAGCTAATAGCTAAGTGCAAATATGAGAACTTGAAGATGGAAGAAGGTGAAGATATTACAAGCTTTTTTTAGAGGGTTGATATTGTAGTAAATGAAGTTAAGAATCAAGGTGGTACTTTGACTAATGAAGATGTGATGGAGAAAATTTTAATGACTCTACCGGAGAGTTACAGTGATAAGGTTTCAGCTATTGAAGAAGTGTATGATCCTAAGAAGTTTACTAAAGAATGGATATTTGGCACCTTGACTGCATTTGAGATGAGGAAGTTTGGAAAGAAAGAGGAGAAGACATAATCAACCTTTAAAGCTACAAAGACAGAGGATGATCCAGATAGTGATACTTTAAAAGAGTTGGAAGCAAACTTTACAAGGAAGTTGAAGAAAGGTACCAATAAGTACAAAGGTATGTTTCCTTTTAAATGTTTCAATTGTGTAAATATTGGTCACTATGCTTCAAGATGTCCAAATAGAGTTGTACACAAGAAGAACATAGATATATAAAGACAAAAAGGATAAGAAGTTCAAGAGATTGTATTATGTTAGAGAAGATATTGGGATCTTTGATGATGAATCTGATTTTGAGGATAATGATGATGAATGCTTGTTTTTAGCTTTAGAGAATAAATCTGTGTCTACTAACTCTAGAAGATGTGCAAGGGAAAGTGGTCTGGAGAACAAGAAGGATGAGATGGGAGGTACTTTGGTTATTGCATTTCATGCTAGACAAGATGAAGACTATTGGGTGATTAACAATGGCTACTCTAATCACATGACAAGAGATAAAAGTAGGTTCACTAAGCTTGAAAAGTATGATGGTGGATTAGTCATGTTTGGAGATGATTCTGGAGCAAAGATTGTTAGAAAAGGAACTATTAGTTTTGATGGAAAACATAGTATTGATGATGTCTATTATGTTAAGGGCTTAAGGCATAATGTTTTGAGTGTTGGAAAAATGTGTAGAAAATGATTCAAGCTTTTGTTTTAGGATAACACCTATAAGATCATAAAAGGGTCCAAAACTGTGGTTGCTATAGGAAGGAGAACATATGGAAACATTTATCAGATTAAGGGTGTTGACGGTTAGTGCCTTGTTTCTCAAGTTATTGAAAGTTTGACTATGGAATCAGAGGATGGGACATGTAAACTTTGATAATTTTGTTAGAATCAGTTCAAGAGAGTTTTTCCAAGATTTTTCAAAAATCACAAAGCCTACCAATACTGTGTGCAAAAGTTGTCAGTTGGGAAAGCAAACAAGATGCAGTTTTAAAGGAAAAGAACAATCATCTACTAGAATGCTGGAATTGGTTCATACAGACCTCCATGTTCCTACAAGAACTATAAGTATTAATGGTGATAGGTAGTATTTCATGCTCCTTATTGATGATTATTCTAGAATGGCATGGGTTACATTTCTTAGGGAAAAAGATCAAGCTCTGGATAGATATTTGGCACAACAAAGATTCAGCAAAGGCTCCGCAGAGAGTAATCTCTATTTCAAGGTGGAAGGAAACAAAATGTTTATCGTAGTTGTGTATGTTGATGATATCATCTTTGGAGGAAATGAAGGTATGTGCAAGAGATTTGTAGAGGAGATGCAAAAAGAATTTGAAATGTCTATGATTGGTGAGTTGAATTTCTTCCTTAGGATACAATCTAAGTATTTCAAAGAGTTTTTGAAGAAGTTTGGAATGGATGACTCCAAACTAGTTTGTACCCCTATGGTGACTGGATGCAAGTTGAGTAAAGATGATGAATCTACTAAAGTTGATCAGAGCATGTATAGATCCATGATTGGTGGACTGTTATATCTTACTGCTACAAGACTGGATATCATGCATGCAGTATGTTTGGTTGCAATATTTCAAAAAAAAACTAAGGAATCACACGTTATAGCCATGAAGAGGATATTCATATATCTTAAGGGAACTCTAGATTATGGCTTGTGGTATCCTAAGGATACTGATTTCACCTTGAGTGCTTACATTGATGCAGATTGGGTTGGTTGTGTAGATGATTGGAAGAGTACAAGTGGTGGTGCTTTCTTTCTTGGAGGAAGATTGGTCTCATGTCTAAGCAAGAAATAGGATTCGATGTCTTTATCCACTATAGAAGCTAAATATATTGCTGTAGTATCTTGTTGCACATAGGTTTTGTGGATGAAGCAAACATTGAAGGACATAGGAGTGATGTGTGATGAGCCTATCCCTATATTCTATGATAATACAAGTGCTATAAACATTTCAAAGAATCTAGTAATGCATTCAAGGACAAAACATATATCTATTAGATATCATTTCTTGAGGGAGAAGGTATTAGAGAACAAAGTCAGGTTGGAGTATGTGTTTACAAAGGATCATATTGTAGATATATTTACTAAGGCTCTTCCAAATGATAGTTTTGAGTATCTCTGGGGGAATTTGGGGGTCATTGGTCCTCCTTCTTTGAACTAGATGCACATGGAGGTGCATCAATCTAGTGGATCTACAAATTCTTCATTTTTCTGGATTGATGAATGGGTCTACTCCATAGGGGGAGTAGAAAGTTTCATTGTTGTAGTATGAGATGTGCGGGTGCACTCCTAAGGGGGAGTGATCAAAGATTTTGGTATTTTCCATTGATGTCAAAGGGGGAGAGAGAGTCATGTGAAAAATAGTAAAAGAAAAAGGGAGAGAGTATTAAGTGTGTAGGAATGTTGTGTAGGTTGTCTAATCTAAAAAATAAAGGAGAGTGTGTCTTTGATGGTTTTTCACATCATGTGTTGCCATCAATGACAAAGGGGGAGATATTGTTGCAAGTATGAGAAAGTTTTATGGTGTTTTCATTGATGTCAACACAGTACATGATGTTGCAGGTGTTGCATGTATAGTTAAGATGTTGTTGAGATGTTGTGAGTACATGGATCTATCTTTATGGTGTTACAAGTGTGTTGATATGATGTGTTGCCAAGTACTTTTGAGAAAGAGTGAAGTAAGAGTCGTGCATGTTTAGAATGAGCTCCAGTTTATGCTCCACATTTCTTCTGTGTTGATCCTATGCTTGTGCAAATGTGAAGTGTTGTTTATGGGTATCTGTTGGTGGTATCTCTTAGATTGTAGTTTTTGGTTTGATGGAGAGTGAAAGTTGTGTTCACCGGTGTGTGAATTGGTTTGGCAGAGTTGTTTGTCTATGACTAGGAGAAATTTTTCTTCTTCGTAGTCCTCTGCCGATTTGTTTAAGGTCTTGTGGATCTGGTAGAAGGTTTGTAATGATGTTATCTATGTTTTGGAAAAGGTGTTCATAGTTTGGTGCTCCAGAAGACTAGTTTTAGTGTTCTTGTGTGTGTCTGTGCAGTCTGGATGGACTGATGGGAAGTGTTTTGTATATGAATATTTTTTCACTTGCTATAGATGAATTTGAAGGTATTTGAGACATGTTTCCATGCATGGTGAAACATGTTATGTGGTCTGCATGTTATCTTCTCATTGCGAAAGTGTGTACTTAAAATTTCATTTGTGTTTTCTTTAGGTTTGGCTGACCGGGTGTCTACACTTCATACAAAGGATAACCATCAATTGAGGAAGCATGTGATTGATCTAAGACATTGCTTTAGGTCTTGGTTAAGTGTTGATTTGGTCCACTCTCATTCCTCTCCACTACAAAAATGTTGAGTTTTTGACCTAATTTGAATTTGTAAAATGAAGTGTGTGAAGCCAACCTTGGAGAAAGTTTCTAAGGTTGAAAATGGTATAAATATAAGTCAAGATGTTATAAATTGAGGTATCAGTTGAGCCACAATTTTTTGAAGCAGAGTTGTGTGAAAAATAGTTGAGGCAATAGTACTTTAATGTGCCAGATTCCTGAAAGTAGTGAGCAGATGGTGTCTGCAATCTTTTGATCAAGGTTACAGATGTGTGTAACTTGTTGTAGTGGATCTTTTCTATTATATTTTGTATATGTAGGTAGTGAGCCTCCTTGTTGGATAGTGAGTCCTTTCTATAGGTAGTGAGCCTTGTATTTTGGGTAGTGAGCCTCTTTGTGTTCAGTTTTGGAATTACTTTATATTGTGAGTTAATACTCACCATGGTTTTTCCCTCATTGGGTTTTCCATGTAAATCAGGTGTCCCTTCTATTGATATTTCTTTTTGTTATCTGCATTTCATGTTCATACTTAATAATAGAATAAAATGGTTGTGAAGTTGATAAGTGTTTGAGATTTGAGATTGAGTTTGGTGACAACTGATTCACCTCCCCCTCTCAATTGTATTGTACATTTCAACACTATTAACAACATGCACCTTCAAAAAGTTTATACTTGATCTTCAAAAAATTCTCAAAAAAAAAGAAATAAAAAAATAAAAAAATATAGAAAATTATAAAAAGAGAAAAAAATCGTCACTTAGATGAAAACCTAGAAAAAAAGCATCTTGTGTGATATATAAAAAAAAATAAAAATGAAAAATTGGAAAAACAAAAAAAAAAAGTAAAGAGAAATAATTTCATCCAATAGTGAAAACCACTTCAGTGGTGCTTTGGATAAGTACCATGGTGAAATATGGAAAATAGGTGCCATGTATAGCAAGCTAATGGTCCATCGTCTACCATCACTCTATCTAGTTTTCCAATTCCATTCCATTCCCATTCCATATTTTCTTTCATCATGAACTTTCTTCCATTTCACATAAACTACTAATAAAGTTAGTTATCCTTTTTATGGCTTGGAATTGATTCTTGTCTAGCATCACTTGCTTTCTAGTCTATGTCACTTACTTTTTGCTTCACAGTCCTAATAAAATTGATGTCTTCCATTTCCATCCATATTTGGTCCTATGTCTAGTTGGGGGCAAGTCTTAGATCTTGGTTTTTATGAGGGCATCCTTGCACAAATAATGGAGGAAAACCTTGGGTCATTTACCTCCCTATGATGACCATCCACCAATTCAATTTCCATAAAAATAGCACACTTATATCACTTATTATTCACCTTTCACATATCTACAATATACAATAAACGCTATCATATCTACCACAATCCACTTTTCCGAATAAAATTTATCACTTACCACTATCCATTTTACATAATAATTTTTCTCTTTGCTAAGAATGACACTTTGTCTAGACACAAATATAAAATCTTTCAAAAAACACTATGCTTAACAAATAATGCAATAAAAGATGAAATATCAAGCTAGTCTTCATGTCTATTGATCAATTTCCTATCTTTATCACCTATCTTTGTCTATGGTCTTTTGTCTTTTTCTATTCTCTATCTTTGGCAAGATCTAAATGGTTGTTGACTTGTTTGGTTTAGTGTGTGTTATCTTTTATCCAATTTCTTTGTTGTCATGTTCCTATGCTACTCAAGGATATCCATAATTGATTAGAGGAGTGAGGATGGATCATGACCTTTTTTTTGTTTGATTTATGTTTTTGGTTTGTCTTGACAATATGGTTGGGGTAACTAAATTCCTAGTCTACGTCATGACACTCCTTGTCTACAATGTGTATGTTTATGCAAAGGGATCACATTTCGCACCTTGGTCTTTCCATACCTTAGTGTAAGTCATTCCATTACAAAATAAAAAAGCTCGATGATGATATATGTGCACTTATCTAGGCTTATGATGATATATTCATCACTTCCATTTCTTCTTCCATTCATCTTATAACTATTCCTCCTTTCATACTAACCTTTTCTTCTAGCTAATATTTCTTCGATCCATTCTATCTTGATCAATTAATCTTCTCTACATATGATATTGACCAAACAAGCTATTCTTCACTTCTTATTAACTGTTTCTTCAAGACTAACATTTCTTCTATGCAAATGTATTCAATCATCTTATAAAAAAAAATCCTCAATATTTTTTACATCTTTCACCAAATTTTTCAAGGGGGCATCATAATCACGCTTTCGTCGAGACACACCGGGGTTGGAACTGATTTGATTTTTTCTTAATTTTTCTTTGAGGCAATGCTAAAAATCACATTGTCTCAAAGAGAGGAAAAATGTAGACACTTAAAATTGTCCCAAGCTTACGATGATTTTTTTTGATTAATTTATTGTCTAATTCATCTAACCTCTAATCTAATTTTACTCTCTTTTCACACACACATAATTAAATAATTTTTATTATTTAATTATACTATGTCTTCCATTTCATTAAACCATCCAATTAAATAATTATTACTTAATTATTTAATTAACATTTCCTTTGATTAAATAAATACTTTTATTTATTTAATACCACTAATCTAATGATTAATTATATTATTTTAATTAATTACTTATCCATTGTTTTGAAAATAAATTATTTTTCATTTATTTTTAATTTTTTTAAAAATAAAATCTTACATCTTTCCCTCTTTCTCTCACTCAATTCTTCCATTTCCTTGAATTTCTCAACTTAACTCTTACATATTTCCATTTCTCACTCCACTTTTTTCCTTCCATTCTTCTATTTTCTTTCTCTAACTTAACTCTTCAATTTCCTTGAATCTCTCTACTTAAGCATATTTCTCTTTTCCACTCCACATTTCCCTTCCATTCTTCTATTTCAAAAATGAGCAACTCTTCCATTTTTCTATTTTAAAAATGAGAAACTCTTACATTTTCCATTTTTTGAATGAGAAACTTTCCTATTAAAGTTGTCTCATTCAATCTCAGCTCTTAAATTTTCAAAATCAGAGAGAAGAGAAATGGAGATCAACCAATGAAGGTATAAAAGGTATAATTTTATTTGTTTGTATGCATTTAATTTCCTTTATGCTAATTTGTGCCTCATTATTTTTGATTTTATTTCATAAGCTTACTTCTAATGGTTTGGTGGTTACCATAAGGGATTTAAGCTTCACAAATCAAATTTTTAGATCCATACATATACCATTATACTAAATGTATCAACATCACATCTTTGGTAGGGGGCTGGAAAATTTTCTAATAAAACTCCCCCTGAGCCAAATCTCTTTATCTAGTGTTCGAAGGAAACATTTGAACCAGGGGCTAGCATAGACTCATTCTTCACCTCATTATTTTCCTTTTTCTTCTAGATCTTGGTCATTTCCTTCTTTATCTCCACCAGATCAATCTTCTTCACCATATCTATTGAACACTTAAAATACTGAGAGGGGGGTGAATCAATATTCCCAAAAACCATTTAATTACCAACCATCCAATTAACATAGCATACTTATAAATTAATAGAAATGAAAGAATAAACAATCCATAACACATGCAACATATGAACAAAAAAAAAATTACATGGAAAACCCAAGTTGGGAAAAAACACATTGAGGATTAGCTCACAATACAGTATGACCAGTCATAAAATATTACATTAAGGCTCACTACCAAAGGGACTCACTATCCAAGTGAACTCACTCTTCACAACAAAAAGTATGACAAGAAAGGTGACTACACAACCAAGTTTTGAACTGATACACAATGCATCTGTCATATGTTGAATTGAATTCCTTTCAAGCTCAAGATTCTGATCCAAAACATTTTTCCTGATACAAAACACAAATCTCTACACCAAATTATATTCACATATCCTTTTCTCAGTCTTCTGTAAAATTCACTTTTCTACTTGCATTCAGATCACTTCACACACACACCACCCATAATCTCAAAATGATCTTCTATATCTATACATGAGCATCATTGCAAACACTAA
Organism: Sequoia sempervirens; assembly: GCA_007258455.2. Classification (NCBI taxonomy): domain Eukaryota; kingdom Viridiplantae; phylum Streptophyta; class Pinopsida; order Cupressales; family Cupressaceae; genus Sequoia; species Sequoia sempervirens. The sequence continues at coordinate 86,607,317 of VDFB02281492.1, forward strand.
CTAGGTTGGCCTAATAAGATGACACCAAAGGGAATGCAAGATGTGTGTTTTCGATACCCAATTCAAATTCAAATACCTTCACACCACAAACCTGTGAGATATAGTTCAATATGGACCTATAATAGCTCCTTCTTACATTCGTATTATACTTCAAGATACACTATAATAAGACCTAAAATAGAATACTTCAATTGATCATCACACATAACACATGGATCACAAAATATCATTCTAGCTAGGAATATTAACCCATAAACACCTACAAACATCATCCCAAAACTACAAGATCTAGCACACACTCGTGGAGAAGTGCAAGTAGAAAAAGGTCATGCATATTACACTAAAAACTAGGAACACTCTATGGATAGAAATTTTGTCATATGCAACTTTTAAACCATTCATCTAGACCAACTAAAATTCTATATTTAGGCATTAATATCATCTACAAGCAGTACATTACAATTTTGAAAAGGGATCTGAACATGTGATGAAGTGTGGACCAATCTATGGAGGGCACAAAGAGTAAAAAATGTCGATGTAGACACATAGTAGAAGTACTTAACTATGAATCGGATCAATTGAATAGAGTATTCTTCATACCATCCTAATATTTACCTAGTAGTGTTGACATCAATGACAACACATATCTTATTCATTCTTTCAACAATCTTCCCCTTTGTCATTGATGGCAAGATGTGCCAACATTTCTTCTCCATACATCTCTCTCCCTTTGACATCAAGGGAAAAGGGTGTATACACACAAAATCTTATATCATCCTTATGTACAAACTAAATTGTATTTAAGTAACTCTTAGAAAAAGTTCCTAATACATCCATGCATGTACAAAGAGATCTAAAAAAGATGAGTGATCTAAAACAATGGTCAACTCAAAGATGTTGACCCAAGCTTTTGTAGCATGGTTTTCCAAGAAGGATTTCCTTCTTCCCAACTTATTTTTGTTGCAAAAAGAAATTTGTGTAAAGTATCAAGCTCCATCAAGGAATCTTCTCACTCTTCCACAATATTGGGTTTAAGATTTATCCTTGAAATCCTATCAGCACTGGCCAGGGCACATGAAATAGGTATGTGTTATGATTGTACATAGTCCCTTAGCTTTCCAAGTTTCCTAATAATATTTTCTTTCTAAGTCTACAAAGTAAGGAATTTTTCAATCAGATCTATTATAGCAAACCATGTATGATACTTTTTGTCTAGTGCTAGATCATAGTCATTTGATGCTTTGGCAATTTGAGACTCAATCGATTCCATTTTATCTTTTATACCTTGTGTGGAATTTGGAAATGTTATGCAGTATAAATTCAATGTTTTTTCCTCATCCTCATAGTCATGTACCTCTTTCAAGCATTCTTCAACCCTAGCTTGGGTTGATGCACATTTTTTTGTAATCCTTGTTATAGCCTCTATTTCCATTTGACCTTGAAACTGGAGGCATAACCTTTAAAGGAATCAATCATCAATTTGAAGTTCTCCATATAATATAATAAAGTATCAATATTAGTACATGGAGTGATTTCTTGCAAGACTTTCATTGCTTTTTCCATCAACTTGTTACTCTTTTGGCATGTTTCAAGAATTTATTTTCTTGCTGATACATTTAACACTTCACTTAGTTGCATCTTGCTTAAGTCATTGGTAGGCATATACAAAAATTGTGAGGATACTTCTGATTGGAACCATGTATGACCGGGTAGTATACTCTTTATAGGATCACCAGAGGATTTTCCAGAATTCTTGGGTAACACCTTAGATTTCTCATCTTCTTCATTCTTTCCAGAGTTAGTAACTTCTTCATCTACCTTTTATTCTTCTTTACCTGAGGGCTTACCTTTATATTTGTTCTTTCCTTCCTTCTCTCTTTCATCTTTTCATCTTTCTCCTTTCTCACCTTCTTCATTTTTGTCTTTCTCTTCTTCCTTTTCATCATTACTTATACCTTTTTCTTCCTCACTTGTCCACATTTTCTCATTTTATGCTTCATTCTTATTACCTTCACTAGTTCCATGTTCTATATTTGTCAGAGAAATAGATATCTCAAGATTTCCTTGAACCGTGTTTCCTAGAGAGATAGGGCTGTCAACCTTCACAGTTTCATCTCCACTCATAGCCTTTCTTTCTGCATCATGCATATCTTGATCATTTTCTTGCATAGGTTCTGCCATGTCTGGAAGAGTATTATCTATAATTTCATCTTCATCATCACTAATTTCTTCTCGAAACATGTCCCTTGCTACAGGAACAAGTAGGAATCATATCAATTTTTTTGTGCTCTCAATAACCTTCTCTTTGGTCTCCTTTATTTTCTCAATTTGATCCTAATTTTTTCTTGTGAGAAGTGTTATCCTCCACTTTTATCTAAATTATTTCTTGTAAACTTGAGCTAATGTGGCCTTATCAGCCTTAGATAGGGAGAAACCAATCTTCTCCACAACATCTAATTTGATCTTTTCTTCCAATGTAGTGGCTTCTTCTCTCTTTTCTAGTAAAACTTTCCATACATCATTTGTGACCTTTCTCTCGATATACTCCATATTAGCTTCAATAGTGAAAATATATTTGATGATAGATGTAATTATGGTGAATTTGTTTTTCTTATTTTCATTTTGATACATGCTAGCAGGTTTTTTCAACATCTTGTTATGCAAAAAACCCTCAAATAATGCATTCAAGTTCATTGGGATTGGAGGATTATCTAAAGTAGACTTCTTCCTCTTCTTCTTCTTTGGATTATCAGATTTAGGCTTCTTTCCTTTCTTTTCTTTTACCTTGTGCACATTTATTCTAAAAGCTTGTTTTTCTTTTTCCATATCTTCTTCTTCAAAAGAGATAACTATCTCTATTCTTTGTTTCTTCGAAGTGATGATACTTATTTTCATAGTTAATGGTGACTCTTCATCCTCATCTTCTTCTTCTTCTTTAGAGAGCACACTCATGTCCTTATCTCTTCAAGCTTTATGCTTATTTCCTCTTTTTTTCTTAGAGGAAAGTGAGGAGGCTAGTGGAGTAGCTTTTCTTTTCTTTGATTGATATTCTTCTACCACCAGAGCACTAGTCTCCATTGTCTTAGTGTTGCGAGGAGTAGAAACTAGTTTAGATTGTTGTTGACTAGAGGAACTAGTTTTACCAAATCTTCTAGGTCTGTTGGAGGACTTAGTAGAAATTCCTGCTAATTAAACAAATATTTTTCTTAATAACTGTATGTCTTCCATTGACAGTCCAGAACCTTGGAAAATTTCATTTACTACTTTTGTCCCTCTTTTCTTACTTGCAGGTTCTGACAATTCTATATGTACTTTTATCAATTTTTCTTCATAAGTCCCATGTCTTTCTCAGTTAGGGTTCTTAGGACTATTTAGATTTTTTTTAATAAGACCATCAACCTCAAATTCATTCATCTCATAGTTGATTAGGGAAATCTAGACTGTTTTGGGTTTCATAGCTTCAACAATACATAAATAAGTGGAAACTAAGAATGTGATATCACCTCAATATTTTTCCACTAAGGGGTGAAGGATCCTTTCCCTGACATTCTCTTCTAAAATATTGCAAATAATTTAATAAGTGCCTCTTCTTGAACCTTCAAGTCACCAAGACTACACAAATTTTCCAAAATCTAATGTGACACTGGTTTCCTTTGATTATATATGACATTAATTCTCCCTGGAGGCTCTCTCAGAAAATAGAATAACAAACAAACTACTAGAGAGCCAAACTTTAACGAATATTTCTTATTCTTGGTCTGTTTGAAGTTTTCAAACAACTGTAGTTTAAGAAATTCACACATATCATAGTCGTTACCCTATTTAACCATCTCATAGGAAACATGAATTGTTGTAGTTGACATAGAATTTTCCCTATTGGCATAATAAATTTTGTATCCTATGAACATTTCTGCATACCTTCTTGCAGGGTTTTGAATAGTGTCCACCATGAGAGCCCTATGATTGAATGTGGCTCCAGTCAACTCCATTACATCTTTTTTTTTTTATAGATTTTAATACTAACACATGTCTAGTAGCACAAATTCTTGTCACTTCCCTTATTACCTCTTTTGATATCATTTTGGGCTTGTTTTTCCATAATTAGCAATCATGTATTCTACTTAATTCCATTCTTACAAACTTATGGGCATCATCATAGGTGAAATTTGGAAATAGCTTCTAGACATCCAAATTCCTTGGCACTAGGTTTTTTATGTTCGGGCTTGATCTGATGATCATCTCTAGTTAACTCATTTATCCATGGTTCGATGAGTTTCACATGATTATATTCTTCCATTTATTTGTGAATAAAATCCTTAGTGTCCCTAGTAGGCAAAGCCTTGTTAGGTATGCTCGAAAAAGCTCTGAGTGGGTCATCCTCAAATATATTCATGGGGTATTTCTTGAATTTTGGCTGAGGATTTTCCCTTCCATTTACTAAGATAGGTGTGGCCATCTCTATAGAATTCAAATGGTTAAGAGATATTTTAAGGCAATGATAAATACCTTTTCTTCACTTGACTGCAACTAGGGTTTGAAATTCTCTGCTTTCCGTACTTTTGAATTCGCTTCAATTTGCTTCCAAATGCACAAGAGTGAGTGAATTATGCCAAGTATAGAAACTTATAATCCAATTTTTGACCTAATTCGCATTCAATGCACCAATCAGAAAAGCTAACAAAAAATCTTCATTGTGTAACAACAAAACCTCGTTTACTCCACAAAACTCTGCAAAAGTTTATTTTATTCTAGAATTTTCTCCAAAAGATTTAGACTGTCAATCTCTATCTCATTTATTCATGTCGAGTTGTGGCACCTTATACTAGCAAGGAGATTTTTTATTTTCTATAATTTCTCCCCCTAAACCAAATCCTAGGTTTAGTTTTCGAGAGAGTTATCTACACTAGAGGGTGTTATAGAATCATTTGTAGTTTTTGGTTCTTTCTTGTTCTCAAGCTCTTCTTTCTTGGACTCTAGATATTTTTTGTTTCCTTCTTTACTTCTGTCAGATCAAACTTTGTGACTAGATTATTTCTATCTTCGAGATTAATCTTTCTTATGTTTCTATAGAATCTAGCAATATGTCTAGATTTATTACAATTGTGACATACAATATTCCTCTAAGAGTTACTCTTTCCATTCATCTTGGATTTGCATTGGTTATCCTTGTGTCCAAATCCATGACATGTATAACAATAGCCATTGAAATATTGAAACATTCTACTATTGGTGTAAGCATTCCTCATTTTATTTCTACATTCAGTTGCTTTATGTCCAAAATTCTTGCAAGTAAAGCATTGACTAGTAAAGGAAGAAACATTCTAATTTATTTTTCTTCTGCATTCCATTGCTTTGTGACCAAACTTGTTACAAGAATAAAAAATTTCATTTGAAATATGAGTACCTTTGAGCATTAGGTTATTTTATGGGAGGTCTTCTTGCATTATTTCTTTGATTCTGGTACCTACCATTGTTCTTCTTATCTCCAGCCTTCTTAGGTTCACTAATATTTTCTACTTTTGAACTTTCACCTATCTCAAGTCCCAAACCACTTTTATCTTTAGATTCTTTTTGACATGCAATCATCTCATCAAGCATTGTAGAGTTTGTCTTAAACTTTTCTTCATGAATTATTTCTTTTTCCAAAGATGCTCTCAGGTTTACCACTTCTTGTTCAAGCTTTATACACTCATCAATTTTACTTTTTGCCATAGTATTTAGGCATTCCTCAATTATTTTCTTTTCTTTTCTTCCACTTGTACTCTGAATCCAAGAATGTCTTCATTTTCTTGTCTCAATCATTCACTAACTTCCTTATGCCTTTCTCTAAATTTCTTGATTCTTTCTCTCAATTTCTTGATGAATTCATTAGCTTCATTGAGATTTTCCTTCAAACCTCTATTTTCACTTTCAACTCTATCAAGATCTTCAAGAGCAACTTTAAGTTCTCCATCCTTATCAAGTATGCAACCATTGTCAACCATGTGTTTAAATTCCAAGACCTTCACAAAGAGGTTAAGCTCCTTTATGGGAACCAAGCTCTAATATCAATTGTTGAACAATTGGAATACTAAGAGGGGGGAATGAATCAATATTCCCAAAAACCATTTAATTACCAACTATCAAATTAACATAGCATACTTCAAAATTAATAGAAATGAAAGCATAAACAACCCATAACACATGCAACATGGGAACAACAAATTTTTTATGTGGAAAACACAAGATGGGAAAAACTATGGTGAGGATTAGCTCACAATATAGTATGACTAGTCATAAAATATTACATAAAGGCTCACTGCTAGAGGGACTCACTATCCAAGTGAACTCACTATTCACAAAAAAAGTATGACAAGAAAGGTGAATACACAACCAAGTTTTGAATTGGTGCAAAATGCATCTGTCATATGCCGAATTCAGTTCCTTTGAAGCTTAAGATTATGATCCAAAACACTTCACCTAATAAAAAACACAAATCTCTACATTGAATTATATTTGTGTATCCTTTTCTCATTCTTCTATAGAAATTCTCTTTTCTTCTTGCATTCGGATCACCTCACACAAACACACCACCTATAATCTCAAAATGATCTTCTATATATATACATGAGCATCATTGAAAACACTAACTAGGTCAACCTAATTAGATGATGCCAAAGGAAATGTAAGATGTGCCTTTTAGGCACCCAATTCAAATTCAAATACCTTCATGCCATAAACCTATGAGATATAGGTCAATATGGACCTATAATAGGTCCTTCTTACATTCACATTATAATTTTAATCTCCACAACCTTTTACATATGTTAGGTCAACTAGGCATAAGGCCTAAAACAAAATACTTCAAGTGATCATTATACAAAAAACACGTGGATTAAAAAATATCATGCTAGCTGGAAATATTACTACACAAACACCTGTAAACATCATCCCAAAAGGCCATGCACATTGCACTAAAAACTAGGAACACTTTACATATAGAACTTTTGTCATATGCAACTTTTAAACCATTCATCTAGACCAACTAAAATTTTGGATTTAGGCACTGATATCATCCACAAATTGTACAATGGAGTCATGGAAAGGGATATGAACAGGTGATGAAGTGTGAACCAATCTATGAAGGGAACAAAGGTAAAAAACTATCGACATAGACACATAGCAGAAGTACTTAACTATGAATCAGTTCATCTGAGTAGAGTATTCTTCATATCAACCTAATATTCACCAAGTAGTGTTGACATCAACGAAAACACATGTATTATTCATTCTTTCAACAAGATCAACCTTCTTTTGTGAAACAAAGTGTTTCACATTCTTGCTTATGTAAAACTTAGCTATGTGTCTTGGTTTATTGCATTTGTGAAATATGACTCCTTTTTGATGAAAAAAATTACGTCTTTCCATTTTAGGTTCTCATTCAAAAGCCTTATGCCCAAATCCATTACATGTATAGAAGTAACCATTGAATAATTGAAACATCATACCAATATTATAACCATTCACTATCTGAATTTTGCATTCATTAGCTTTATGACCAAATCTATTGCATGTATAACAATGACCAAAAAATGATTAAACATTCTGATTAATTCTACTTCTACATTCTACTGCTCTATGTCCAAATTTATTGCAATAGTAATGGTAACCATTAAAAGATGAATACTTGTGTGTTGTTGGTTGTTTGATAGGAAGCCTTTTAAAATATTTCTTCTAGTTCTGGACTTGTTTGATATTTATCTTCTTTTATCCATTCTTCCTTTTTTATCATTCTTATTTTTATCATTATTTGAAGTCTAATTTACCTTTGAACTTTCTCTTTTTCAAACCCTAATCCTTCTTTGTGCTCTGAATATTTTTGACTTGTAAGTATATCATCAAGCAAGGTGGAGCCTTTCTTGAATTTATCTTCTTAAATCTTTTCTTTCTCTAGATCTTTCCTTAGAGACACAACTTCTTCTTCAAGCTTTGAACATTATATAGAATTTTCTTTCAATTTGGCATTCAGGAAGTCTTCAACTCTTTTTCCTTCTTCAACTTGCACTTTTAGATTAGTGATTGTATCATTTGATTATTTTAGCTTTTCGTTTGTTTCCTTGGATCTTTCTTTGGTTTTCTTGAGTTTATTCCTCAAATTCTTGATGCACACATCTACTTGCTTAACATATTCTTTCAAATCTCTATTCTCATATTCTGCAATATCCAGATCATCAAGGGCTGATTTGAGTTCTCCTTCTTTATCAACTTGATAGTCTTCTTCAGTAAACCCTTCTAGGATGATCTCTTCTAGAGGAATAGGATATCTCTTAGTTTCCATGTGCTCAACCTCCAATATATACCTCAAAAATTAAGGAATTTGAAGGAACCAAGCTCTGATACCAATTGTTGAACACCTAGAATACTGAGAGGGTGGGTGAATCAATATTCACTAAAATTCATTAGCTTCATTAAGAAAAACATCCATTCAAAGCATCTCATCAAACTTGTAGAAATGCAAAGGAATAATTAAAGCATGAATCACATTAATAAACACAAGAACACCAAATTTTATGTGGAAAACCCTTGAAGGGAAAAACCATGGTGAGGATTAGCTCATAGTATATTATAACTAGTTATAATGGAGATTATAGAATGGTGGACTCAGTATCCAAGGGGTCATTGTCCAAAAAGAAAGAATGGCTAACTATTGGTGGCTCACTATCAATGGATCATTGCCTATAATATAAAAATATATAAGGATGGATCACTACCATAGATGAACTGTTGACAATGCATCTACAACATGCCAAAATTACAGTTCCATTTAAGCATAGAAAATTGACTTAACACACTTCATACTTCACCACTATCACACTTCACACCTCACTCTACATCAGATCTCATATACACACTCTTGAACTACTTCGATTCATCCTTTACATAGTAAAATTTTCTTGTATATATACATACATCTATCACAAACACCTAAATCAATAATTAGGTTAGCCTAATTTAGTTTTTGCATAACAAAATTGGTGAAACAACAAATAAATGAACCAAATGTTCATTCACTACTCAACACATGGATCACCAAATAACTTTCCACTTGGAGTGTGTACACCTATGGAATCTTCTAACACTTCCTCAAAACTACATAGCATAATATTCATCCATGGTTGAATGCAGAGCATTCCAATCATGCATTTTGTACCGGTCACTCTACCATTACTAAGCCTAATACTCTATCATTAACATCTTTAGTTACAAAAGACATAAAAAATTGAAACCTTGGATATAAAAGCATTCAAAAAAATCCATAAACACTTTAAAACTATGTGAGAAGATTCTACATAGCAAAGCAATATTGACCATAAAATTGTTCCTCTAAACAAGGAACATGCACACTATGACTTAGTCAAATCTCCAGAACACTTGGTATTCTTTGAACAAAAACTTATGCATTTATACAATGGATTTCCATAAATGACAAAACCATACAGTATCATGCTCATGTTTCCAACATCTACTCCCTCTTTTTCCTTCTTTATTCTTTCCTTATACTCTTTATCTCTTACCTGGATGACAAATTCTTGAAATTATTTGGTTCTAACAAATGACTCATCATTCATAAATTTAGAAAAAGAATTGTACCTTATACCTTTAGGAACATTTTCTTCATCATATACATCAATAATCATTCTCTCCTCAAGCACAAACTTGTCCATTTCATCTCTGACAATAAGAGAAGGGAACCTTTGGTGGACTTCTTCATCACTAAGAACATACTCAACAAATTGTTCCTCCATTTTATCATCATCGTGTTCCTCAAAATATTCAATAGTTGGATTGACCATTGGTTGGTCATAAATTTTATTTTTTTAAATAGAGGGAGTAGGAGGAGATAATTCTACTGGCATATTTTGCAATTTTTTCAACTCTTTTTTTTTTTTTCTTCTTGGTTGCTTCCTCTATTAATACTATCATATTCATAAAATTTCCCTCATTGTAGGTAGCTAATTTTTTTCCTTCTCCAATAGGTTTATATAATTGGAAAATGGGTTGACATATTTAGGATTCACATTGAATCTCTTCTCTTCCACTTCATTCATATGAATCCAAGCCTATTTTCTCTTCTTCACTTCATTATTTATATATATATTTTTTATAATATCTTTATAGAAATAGAATGGATTCCCATAGCTAGACCTACCTCTCTTCTTCCTTTATGCATCAATAAAAAATTTAGGGTCACAATTCTTAATTGGTTGGATCCCCATGTTGATATTTTTTAGTTACATGGAAGAGAATTTCTCCATCCCCTCCTTAGAAGTGTTATTAAATGTGAAAACCTAAATTTCCTAGGGATAAATGGTCCCTTCTTTGCTAATCTAAAATTTTTCGTATCACCATTATTCAACTACCACATGATCTCCATAAATTCAATCCTATCAAATACATAAATAGGAAAGAAATGAGGTTGCACATAGGTTTTGCATAGATGATTGTCATTGCACCAAAATATTGACCTGTTAATGATTGATACAACTGATAGAGTTAATGAATCCATGAGAGGCAATTAAGCCATGTCACGAACCTGAGAATTGCATTGTATAGCACAAGGAGACCAAGGGAGCACACCTTACAATGACCCCATGAGGGGTTCAAACTTGTGACCCGGGCTCTATTATCATTTTTTACACAGATGATTTCCATTGCACCAAATGATTGACATGTCAATACCTAATATAACCACTATAGTTAATGAATCCACAAGAGGTGGTTAAGCCATGTCATGAAATTGAGTGTTACACTACACAACACAAGGAGACCAAGGGTTCACACCTTGTAATAATAGGTTCCATAAATTTTGAATACAATGGAGTTGTGTAAATACCAGTCACCTCAATTATTCTTTATAGTAGATTAAGGGTCAAATTATAGGGGTCTCAAAATATTTTTGATATTCATTGATATCTTTTGTTTAGGCTTACAACCTAGATTTCCCAGTATGCATAGAACCAACTCATTTTAAAATAATACAAAATTAACCTCACTATAATTCTTGTTGATGGTGTTTTCTACACAACAACTCAAACAAAATACAAGTATCCTATCTCTCTTCAAAGGTAAATCTCTATTAGCAAGCCTCAAGAGATAACCCCAAGGTCTCTAATGTCAGGTCTTGAAAATGCATAAACAACTCAGTGATAAATGTGAAAATGTTGGTAATCACAAAGGACCTTACAAAACAAATGCTGGAACTTTAGATTTATCAGATCTTGCAATTTAGTGATACTTTTGATCCTAAAACCTAACTCATATTTGAAAAGAAATAACATAAGATGAGGATTTGAAGATATTTTAAGACTAAACTAATTCTTAAGACCAACAATGTAAATGATTAAACACTCAAAGTGGACCAATCCTTCAAAACCAATTTTTACCTAACCCAGATCAAACCTACAATCTCACAGAAATAGTACAATCTTCTAAGGAATTCAAAAAATTTTAGATCATAAAGCATTCACCCAAATCAACCCTATTCTGCAATTGAAATGAATAAATACCCATGATTGAAGTTAGCACATGAATTTAAGGCCCAGTCTAACTTTACACAACAACTTACAATCAACAAGCTGCTAAAAGTATGGACCAAGGATTGCTCAAACACTTCAAATATTAAACCATCAACAACATTGTATCACATCTAAATCTAAAATATAACTTGTAACTAATAATCTCAAAGAAATTTTAAAGATTTGGAACAACAAGAACCATGCAAAGTGAAGCAACACAAGAAGGAGCACCAGAGAACAATGCCTTTACTTATATTGAATTGCCCAAGTTTGCAACAATTCATGTATTCTCAGTGTTACAATACTTGCTTTTATAAAATGCTAACTCTCAACTCAACTACAACTCTAGAAACTATATCTTAACTTATTCTAACCATTACAAAGGAGGCTTGAGCCTCAATTTATAGAGAAGCATCACTAGGTCAGCCCAAAATTAGGGTTACATACTTAGGTTGGCCCAACAAGTCAACCTAGAGAGTTTTTTGAATAAAATTTGTATTTAATGTTTGAAACTTCATTTAAGTTGGCCTAGAATCTTCCAAAATATTTTTTGAGGTACACAAAATTCAAGGTCACCCTCTAGCTATACTATCACATGACTGGCACAAAACTCTAGGTGCCTATAAGCTAGTGATTTTCTCCCTCCTTGTCAGCTTGTAATTTATGGGATAATTCTTTGGTCTTCTCCAATATTTCTTCCATATCTTCTGTGTCTAGAACTAGAATGAATTTGATTCTAGTTTTATGATTTTTAAATTCCTCCAAATATTGGGGCATTACCTTGTTCCATTCAATTTGCAACTCATGATATTTGTCCAGTTTTGAAATATAGATGGCTGCATCTTCCAAATTTTCCTTTGTAATTGGAGCACTATTAGGAGCATATATTTCATGCCACCAACCTCACAACTTGTTGATGTTTATATTCTTTTGGAAAAACTTCCTCCTTCCAGTCATTATCTCCAGGAAACTAATACAACTATTGTATATTTCCTTCATTTTCCCTTGTAATTTTATTATTTTCTTCAAAGCTTTTGTGAGGATTTCCTTCCTATAATTCCAAACTTCAATCCACTCCTTCACCTTTCCAACTTCATTATGGGAAAAGATATCTAGCTTGTCCAAATCATCCTTAGGTATCTACATAATTTTCTTCAACTCATCAGCAGTTGACTCATCAATCTTGTTACAATCTGCAGAAAATTGTGAAGTATGCACAAGAAAATCAAAAGCATTGGTATAAAATTTAAGAATTTGTACAATTACTCCATCCCCTCTGCTATTGACATCCTCTAACCAGCTATGAGTGCTCTGAATAGAGGATTTTAATCTTTCAATTTTTGAAACCGCCTCCTTAGGTAGCAATCCCTCTGGAATAATTCATTCACTCCTAACAGTTTGCAGAGGCTTCATCAAATGATTTACATATTTATAGACATCATTCAATTACTTTTTTAGCTTTTCCTTCTACTCATTTTCTCTATCTAATCTTCTCAAAATAACCTAAGAGGACTCTTGAAATTCTTCTTTTTCTTGCTCCTTGGTAGTTGGCCCTAGATTGAAAGTTTGCACCTTATAATTAGATGTCCTAGCTTCATCTTTGAACTTGTCACCTGTAGGCACGACCACATGTATAACCCTGTTATTGAATTCATCTCTTGACATCTTAGAGACTGTCCTAGCTCTTTTTCATTGTTTTGGCTTCCCCCATTGTTCAAGCAACTTGTCCCAGCTTGGGGCTTCCTCCTATACAATTATTGGTTTCTTGCTGAGCCTTTTCTCTAACCATTCAGGAGCAATGAATTGCTTAATTGCTACCTCCTTACCTGAACTATCAACCACATTTTCCTCAACATTTCTTTCCATTTCTGGTTGATCCTCTTGCTCTTCCTTTTCCTATTGAGGACTATCAACAACTTCCTCCCTATTCTCCCCTACCTTAGGGTGATCCTCTAGCTCATCAATGATTACTCTCTTTGGAGACTTAGATGCTTTTCCTTGAACTGCCTCAAATTCTATGTTCTTACTTTCTGCATTAGAGGTGGATTGTTTCATTTCTTGTAAAAATTTCATCCATTCTCCACTTTTAGGAGTAGAAATCTCATCATCCTCTTCATTTGGCTATTCAGGATCATTAGATATGTTCCCTTCTTCATGAATTGCCTCCTCAGAAACTTGCACATTTTGATGGGGAGAAGGAATGGGGGAATTATTTCCTGTAGCTTCTCTCTTTTCCATATCATTAGTAGGTGCCTCTTCATCTTGCACCTCTTTCTCTATAGTGTTCACCTATTTCGTTGGTGAGACCTTATGCTTTGGGGAGTTCCTTCTAACATACACATGAGATTTTTCTCTTGAACTCTCCAAATCAACAACCTTTGTTGCAGAAGGAGCATTTGTAGCAGCATCTACTTTCCTTGCAATGGCAACTTTCTACCTTTCTGTGATTATTCTACTTTTCCTCACTGGTTGTGAGGTTTCACGTTTTGTTACATTAGTGCTGACTTGAGGATCCTTCTTAATTTTAAGAGATGGTTTATCTCCTTGCTTTACTTGTTCCTGGCTCCTGGTTCTCCTTTTAATAGACATTGTCCTATCTCCTTCTTCATGGACATCCTCCTCATGAGGCTCAATAGTTTCATCACCCTTAGTAGCTTTAGTTTCTTCTTCAAATTGAGACTCCAAGTCCCTCATCAAGTCATAGGTGAACCTGGTTCCCTTTGCTTCCAGTTCTAATAATTTTTGCTTTACCCACAGTTTGGAATACTTCTTTATTGGCTCAATAACCTGATCTATATTTGTTACCTCTTCCTCTGACTAGTTGATTGGAGGAAATGGTTTGCTTCTATGAGGCTCATAGTGATGATGTTGAACCAGATTCACCTCATCATCTTATACATGGTTAGGCTCTTGTGCCACTTTATATAGTCTTATCAATCTGAGGGGAAGTCTAGAAAATATTCTCCTAAGAACATCAAATTCATCTCTACAATTCGCCCAATAGTTTACAATGTGATCCTTATGCATGAATGTTCTATTGGGTTGTTTCATGGCCTTGCCATAAGTATCAAAATTATTTCTGTTGGTATGTGAATACAACTCAAATTATGTCATCTCCTCATAATTTTGAGCACTTTGAATAGAAGGTAATGCTTCTAAAGTTCCCATCCTCAATGGGAATTATGATCCCAATCCCTTCTTCTTTATCTCCTATTTTAGGATTTCTTCAAAGCCTACCATTTGTCTTGTTAATTACAACATCAAAAGTTTGTTGGTTGGATACCTGGGTAATCTAAGAGGGACCATTGGAGACCCCTGCACCTATATGTATGTGAACCTTTGAAATTAAATGAACAATTGACCATATTTCTTGATCAAATTGATAGCATCAATAAAAACCCTAACATGAGGAGCATCCTGCAATAGTATGGGAATATACATAAAAAAGGCATCATTATCTCTTTTGTAGTTGGATTTTTTGTGTTGTAATTATGGGTAAACATCCCATATTTTGTCTTTCGCTATGGTTCCTTTGCAACTGAGATGCTTGTACTTGGTCTTGTGTGCTAACATGTAGACAAGATAAGAGGTCACAGTGAACCTGTTGGTTTCTTGCACACTTCTCAATTAGGCATCCAGATTACTGCTTATGATTCTTTCCCAATGATAATGCTTGTTAGCCACAATTTGTGTAATGGGATAGAACATCCACGTTTGAAAGATGTGAGATTCTTCCACTCCCATGAATTTTCCCAAAAGAGTTATGATATCATGATATTCTAATTTGAAATCACTTATGCACAACTATTTGCGTAGCTTTGAGTAGTGTGGCTTAGGTTTCAATTTCCATGCATTGTTCATGATTTCCAAAGCTCTGTTGGGGTCCTCCTCATAGAACTTGATTGATTCCCCAATGTTGATTTCTTCAATGAGCTTGCGATGAGAGGCAATGTTGAAAACTTCTACAATGGATTCTTTAGTTAAATTTTCCATGACTCTACCTTGTGGCCCAATTATAATTTTGGTCCTAGAGTCATAGTGCTTTGCACATTCCAAGACCAACTTGGGACACAGTTGTGCTAGAGGGAATCTTCCTGCTTATGCCAATCCAGTGTGAGTAATGATCTATGCCAATGGAGTGGGAGCCTTTCCAAACATCCTCTATAGAAAGTTATCGTAATCCATATGACCCATGTTTGTATCTCCAATCTTTGACCATGCAAAATAAATTTTGGTCTCTGGGGAAATTCCCTTGAAATCATACTTCATCCTTTCTTGTCTTCTCCTAACTTCTTCTTGCACTAAAGAAACCTTTGTCTTGGTATTTTATTAGCACTAACCTCATCCTACATCTATTAGAGAAAGGACCATAATCACCAAAATGGAAAACAATGATCAAGCATATTATATCCATTTCATGAAGAACCAATATGAGATGATGATGCCATTAACTTAAGCTAATAACAATTCAAATTCCAACAGAAATATAATGTAAGCAACTCACTTCATCAAAATTCCACAACAATACATAAGTAAATCATACTCAAATGAATTGATATCCATTAATAAATGCTATGAAAACATCTTATGCAACTCATTTATGAGTAATACTTGAAATTCACAACAAATGGAGAAAGATCGGATAATCTGAGCTGGCTTGGATTTTCTGACTAGACTAAGGTTCGACCAATCCGAGCAAGCTCATATTTTCTGAATCTAGCCTACAGACTACATTTTCACTGTTAATCAAGTGGAATCTACGATGGATGATGTTCATCAACCTAATCAATCATACTCAAGATTTTATCACCTCGAGGACACTTCAAAAATTACTCCCATCCAAAGTTCAAGTGATGCATTGGAGGTTCAGTCATTCATGGGGCTTAGGTATTTATAGGGACCTCAAATTACCTGGGTGAACTAACGTTCAGGTAATCTAAGCTCGCTTGGAATCACCGAAGGAATGATAAGCTCAAAATCATCTAAGTATTCATCATTCTATCTCTGGACTTGATTTGGTCATGGGATTCAGATAATCCAAGAGGGCTTGGATTCTCTAAGTAGATTAGAACTCGAAGAATATGAGCTACCTTAGAATTTCTGGGCTAAGCTCGAGTTCGTGATTTTTGCTAAGTATTGAATAATGATTTCCTCAATTCGATGGATGATGAACATTCAATCCTCCTAAGACTAAATCATCAACATTTCATAGTGGATTTGAATCAGACAATTCATTTCACATTTCAGACATCAATCATTCTTAGTGAAATTGTAGGCATCCAATTAGGGTTCCACAACTAGGGTTTCAATCTATTACACAAAAACACTCCAAAATCTAGATATGTATCATGGGAAAAGAATACAATGAGTGGGTTTTTAAAAGTATTCAAGAAATTTTATTCACTTAATGCATTCCAATGAAAACCCTATTTTTGACCTTTTTAGAATAAATTCTTTCAAAGCAACACAAACCCTAGATGATGGGATGAAATTCATTCCCGTACTTAGAAAATAAATTTTGAACACAAAGATTCCACAATGAAACTCAAATGAGAATAAAACCACATGAAGGGAATCAAAAGCATACTGTGAAATGGTGCACAACAAGGGAAAACTCAATGACAAACCAATGGTGAAGAACCACAACCTTAGAACGATCACAAAAGGAAAATAATCCCAATGTCGAATCCTGGATCGATGGCTAGGTGGCGAAACTCTCTCCAACTTTGAGCTCCCAAGAATTTGATATGACCAAATGACCTCTTGTTTCTCAATTTATTCCCAAATTGGTCTTTTAAACTCATTAACATAAGCAATAAATGCGTGCACATGTATTTGTAGGAACGTAGAAATATGACATGGGCTCCGACTTGGGTAGTCTGAGGTAGCTCAAATTACCTAGCTGGATTAAAGTTTGGGTAATCTGAGGTACCTTAGAATTACCAAACTTCCTTCACACTTAGCCAATTTTTCTCTAATTTTCACTTTTCCAAGCAAGGGTCAATCTCAAAGAGCTTAGACAAACACATGAAGTTGCAAAATGACATGGGTGAAACATGACTAAGACCAAGAGACTTATCCCTTAAGGGGATGAAGTCAAGAACCTACAAAAATGAAAAAGAAAACAAAGCAAGAAAAGAGGGATCCCTACTTTCAGCAGGGCGTGTGTGGGAAAACTGCACAAAAAATGGTGACTCCTGCTAAGAAAATGCTCCAGAGCATTTTGATGACAAACTAGAATCGAGAACCCAAAATATCTGGTTTCAATCATCGCATCGGGTCAACCACAAAAATAGTTTCAAAGTCGATGAATAAGCAAGCCCTTCCTGTGCCAGGGTCATAGTGTGTGAAAATGTATTAATTTCCTTCCCTCAGTTGATATTGGAACCAAACTCAGTCCAATCAAGCTACGTGAAGATTCTAACTCTAAAAGCGTCTTGGATAGAGCCTTGCTACCAGTCAGGCGTCCATAGCTTCGATGAGGTTATCACTTTGGCCCTCCCAAGCATAGCTCTACTACTAGTTAGGCATCCATAGCACCAATAGAGATACTCAAATACTCATGATAAGGTGAATATTCACTTTTGATTTTCAATATTCTCTTTTCTTCTTCTTTTGATATCCTTTTAAGATCATTTAAACTTTCCTTTTCACCCTGTAACCAATGAAGCTCACACTCAGGGCTGAGAACCACAGTGGTTCTAGAGTAGAAATAAGATTTTTCACTTGACCAGACTTCATACGGAACGCTTAACAACCTTGGGATTCTTAAGATGTGTTAATAAATGTAAAACCCAAGCACATTCCATATTTAACTTAACACAGTGACTCACCCACTTCAATCATTAACACATGTGACACCAAGTAAAGGATTTCCACCAACTGACTTTGGAAGGATGATTAAAGTTTGTAAAAGAAATACTTAGAAAAAAACCTGATAATATAATGATTGTTGATAGGGGAACCAAAAACCAAAAATAGAAATAAACCTAACCTAAATTGAAGCAAACCTACACTAACCAAAAATAGAAAACAAGCCAAAAAAAACCAAAGCAAAAGAAACGAGAACCTAACCTAACTATTTACAGGAAAAGAGCTACAAGCTGCTTAGGACTGTAAATAATGCTTCAAATATTTCCTGTTGATAGGTAACAGGACATCCTCTCCGGTGAGAGTTTTTAGATGGAAAGCAATGTCTCCAATATCTCTGAAATTTGGTAGGGGGCAAGCCAAAGCTTATCAAATTTTCCATGTTCCCCTTTTCTATCATGTGCTTTATCCCAATAGAGGACCAAGTCATAGATTCTAAAGGCTTTCACCTTGGCTCTCCTATCAAACCATCTCTTAATGACACCTTGATGTTTAGGGAAGTTTTCTAAGGCTTCATCTCTTTTCTCTTTAAGGTGCAAAAGTTCAGTCAAACGAGCCTCACACTTATCCCCTTTGTCATAGTAATAGTTGATAAATTACAAAGTTGGGATCTTAATTTGTATTTGGAATACTAGCTCCAAACCATACATAAGGTGATAAGGATAGGTTCCTAGAGATGCCTTATGTCTAGTGTGATCTACCCAAAGAGAAAATCTGAGTTGGGTATGCCAATCCTTCAGGTTCCTTTCTAAAAATTTATGAATAACTATTAAAAGATTCTTATTTGAGGACTCAACCAGACCATTTCCTTGTGGGTAGTAAGTGGAGGAAAACTTAACAATGATTCCATGATCAAAATCCCAACTAGAAAATTTTAATGAAGAAAATGCAGGACCATTATCACAAACCAAAGCAAATGGAAAACCAAAACGATTGATAATACCTAATTCTAGAAAATTGATTACCACCTTAGAAGTGCACTGTTTACAAGCAAGAGCTTCAGTCCATCTATTAAATTAATCAGTTACAGTGAGAATGTACCTGTGGCCTACAAGGAAGGTGGATTGATTGGACCAATGAAGTCCAAACCCTATTATGCAAATAGTTTTACCTCAATGACTGGCTGAAGTGGAAGAGCTGAATACTTCTCCTTACTTGCTGCAATTTGACATACATGGCAGGTCCTCACGTGGTTGTGTGCATCCTTGAACAAAGTAGGCCAGTAATAGCCTGCCCTCAGAATCTCATTTGCAGTAGCTGGTGTAGAACCATGACATGTGCCATACTTGTCATGGAATTCAGTAATCACTCTCTCAGCTTATACTTTTCCAAGGTAGCGAAGGTAAATGACTTCATGATTCTTCTTGTATAAAACAACTCCTTTCATCATAAATTTGTCACTTCAAATGAAGAAATCTCCACTGCACTGCATTGAGATGATCGGGGCATCACTTATTTAAGAGATAGTACATAATGTCATCATACCAATCACCTGGGGAAACATCTTGGAGGTGATAGTGTTGAGTTGTGAGAATAGGACCCATTTCAGCCATTGTCTTAGTCCCTATTCTCTTACTAATTTCATAGGATGGATCTCAATATCATACTCTTGTAACATTCTCACCCACTTAGCTCTTCATTCTCCCAATTCATTTTGCATCAGTAGAAGCTTAATTGTAGGGTCGGGCACTATTACAAATACCTTATTCCTTAAGATGTAGTGCCTCAATTTTTTCACAGTTCTGACCAAAGCATAAGCCTAGTTTTCTACACTAGGATATCTCAATTCTACATCCTTTAAAGGAGCACTCATGAAAGCTATAGGATGCTCATTTACTTGGTCATATTTGTGGGTTAACATACCAACACAAGAATGATCTGATGCAAAAGAATATATATAAAAAGTTTTGGAATAATCAGGACTCACCAATACTAGGGCATTGACTATTTCCCTCTTGATCTCTATGAAAGCCTCTTTTTCTTCTACACTCCACTCAACCTTTGCATCGTGCTTCAGCATTGTGTTCAAGGGTTTAACTATTTCTGCAAATCCAGTGATAAATTTCTTGACAAAGTTGATTTTTCCAAAAAATGACTTCATTTCCTTTTTACTTGCAGGGGGTTGGATCTTAAGTATGGCCTCCACTCATTCAGGATCGATAGAAATACCCTTTTCTGAGATAACATGTCCTAACAATTTCCCTTCAGTGAATCCAAAGATACACTTCTTTGGATTAAGTGAAATACCAAATTCTCTGCACCTTTGGAATACTTTGCACAAGTCTATAATATGATTACCTCGCTTCTTGGAAAATTCTATTAAATCATCCATATAAATAATGATGCACCTACCGATAATATCCTTGAAGGAAATATCCATAGCCCTTTGGAAAGTTTCTCCAACATTGATTAGCCCAAAAGGCATTCTCCTATAAGTAAAAGTTCCCCATTTGGTAGTGAAGGAATTTTTGTGTCTATCCTCATATTGCACCATAACCTAATTATATCTAGAGTATCCATTTAGAAAGGACATCATCTGAGATCCATTGAAAATTTGTAACACATCATCCTGTGATGGGACTGGATAGTTATCCTTTTCTGATGCATGATTGAGATTTTTCAAATCAACACAAAGCCTGATTTCTCCATTCTTCTTTCTTATCAGGACCAAATTAGCTACCCAAGTTGAATGCCTAACTGGGAATATGATATGAGTAGATAATAAATTTTGTACCTCCTTCTAGATAATGTGTTTTAGCAGGGAATTGATTGGTCTTTGTCTTTGTCTAAATGGTTTGGCACCTAGCTTGAGAGGAATGGTGTGTGTAATAATCGAAGTATCATACATCTTCAAATATTCATAACTCCAAGCTATTACATCCTAATATGTGTGCAGTGCATCAATGATTCCTCTCCTTTCCTCTAGAGTACATACCTTTCCAATAAAAAACATTCTTAACATTATATGGAGTCCCCATATTATAAATATCACATTGACTATTGATGGACTCTTTCTTAGCCTGTTGCTCTTGATCTTTTATTCTATCCAGATAAAAAATTCTCTCCAATTGCACCATCCCTCTTGGAATAGTATTGGTCTTCAAGTTGATGACTCCTTCTAGGTCCATCTCTGCTTCCCGAGGATCTACTTCATCAATTATTTGAGAAGTAAACACATCAGAGCTTGTAATAAAATCAAGGATGTTCTTGTCATCCTCAAACATCTAAAAATTAGTTACATTATCGGGCACTGATGGCACTGAAGTAAGCTCCATAGTAAACTTCTTCAAGCGTGAAAGTGACAAGGGTTGTAATGTACTGGCTATCTGAGCTAAAGTATCAGTAGTTTGGTTTTTTCTATGAGGTATTAAGTTAATGTTGAAAGGATCAAATCCCTCAATAAGATCCCATACTTTATGTCTGTAATTAGTCATTCTTCTATCATGACATGAGTACTATTTTCTGACTTGCCTAACTATTAATTCTGAATCTCCAAAAACTTGCAGAATTTTAACCTTCTTTCTTAATTCCATCATCAATCTATGAATCAAAGCTTTATATTTGACTACATTATTAGTATAGTGGAATTGGAGTCTATGGGCAGTAAAAAAGGTTTTACCTTTAGGACTGATCAGCTCAAATCTAGCTCCAACACCTTGTTTTGACTTAAATCCATCAAATCTAAGTGTCCAATAGCCATCAACTCCTGATCCTCTTGATCTGTATTTAGTTTTGCTACTACAAGGAGGTTCTTCAAAAGGCATTAGACTTTTACCTTTGGGATCATCTTGGATATTTTGCACACTTATCTTGACAGTTGGGGTTGGATTAATGCATCTCTGTATCTGCTCCATTGTTGTTTGGCATAGGCAACATTCTAGCTCTAAGTAGGAAGTGTTATGGACTCTACACCAATTTGAAAGACGTGACTCCTCAAAATTCATATCTCTACCCAATTGAATTTGACCCTCTATACATTTCTGGATGAACTCTTGAAAATTATCTAACAAGTTGAGTTGACCATCCTCTTGGTCATCACCTTCCTCTATTGGTTCAACCAATGCTCCAGTGCTACTAGATTTTGATGTGAGCTCACCAGGTATGCTCTACAACATAAAGATTTCCTTTGTATCTGATTCTAAAATAGGGGATGCCAATACATAATTCCTGAAACTAAATTTTGATACTAATATCTCATTTGAAGTATTCTGGTATTCAATAATTACATACTTCATCCTAGGTTCCCTTTCAATCCTGATTTGATTTGGTACACCTTTCCAAGGAAGCCACATATGGGAATGATCTGTCGATACATATCTGTTTAGTGCCTTAGTGAAATCTCTACCTAAAATCAGACCATAAGTATCAGGAATTTCAGCCACTTGAATGTTGATAACTTGTTGAATCCTAGGATCCAATGCAATTTGCATAGGAATCATATTTAATTCCCCCACCATATTCACCTCTATCTTGTCCAATTGAGTGAATTTTCATTGAGAGGCTGCAAGAGTAATACCCAGGACTCTACAAACAAAAAAAGGCATAACATTCATGGAAGCCCTTAAGTCTAAAAGGAAATTGTGTAAGTTATTCCCAAAGAGGTGAACAAAAATCAGAAAAGGAGGAGTTTTTGTCTTGCCTTGAAAAAGACTTAGCTGAGTATCAGCTTATGCAACCTAACTCTTATCCTTTTCTTTCCCTTTATCCCTAGGTTGTGCTTGGTTTTGATCTTTTGGTGCTTGTGAACTAAAAGTCTTCTGAACTACTTCACTAGCTGTCATATCTTGATGAACTACATTTGTTTTAAAAGCTCCTAGAACTATATGTCTGATAGTAGGAACTCTTACCAACTCAAAAGTAGAAAGACTTACCTTTTAATTTCTTGAGTTCTTTGGCCACATAGTCACCCAATTGTTCCATGTTCATATCAACAAGAAAATCCTTGGGATGACTCACCAACCTCTCCTTTCCCTCATCAATGTTCTTTGCTCTAGCAGGATCAAACTTTCCTCCTTTTTAAAAATACTATGTGGGTACATGGTCATAGGATGGATTGTTGCTGGCATTGGGATTAGGTGGTGTAGTGTAGTTATTTGGAGGGATTGATGTAGTGAATGGGCCTCCACCTTGTGGATTTCTATTCGGCCCATTCCTCAGAGCATATTTTCTTGTAGGCTATTGGAACATTTGAACTTCTTCAATGCCAATTTATTCTTCATCCAAAGGACCATTATCATTCTCATTTCCTTCATTGAACAATTGTGAAATCTCATCTCCATTGTATACTTGCTCTATCTTATCATCCTACCCACCTGAATCTTCTTCTAGCCTATTCTCTTCACTTCATGGGAAAGGAGAGTGATTCAACACCATTACTAAGGAATAATAAGGATTGGATTGTACTAACTCCTGATTATTGGAATTTTTTTCAACCTCATACTAAAAAATGGATGCAGTAGTCTGGAACTCGGGGCAATCCAACTCAAAATGTTGACTTGTCTTCTAGAGTCTACACCATCCAAATAAAGTTGCCTCTCCTAGATACACACCACTTGGAGGCTTCTCCTAATTAGGAGGTTGATCCAATGGAGTGGGAACACCTCCATTGTTCAACCTTGTGTTCCATGTTTTGTTCTACCTAGGTGGTTGTCTCCTTTCAAATCCTTTTCCACCTATCTATTGTCCATCAAAATTCTGACCAAATGGCTACCCTCTATCAAAATTCTGCCCATGTCCTTTTGTAGAGTCTCAATTCTCCCTATTATAATTAGACTGTATATTCCTCTGAGCAGCTTGGAGTTGACTATTCTAGTTCCTTAGGTACGTTACTTTCATATTCAGCTTCTTCACTTGTTGAGTCAATTCATCCAACCTCTCTTTGTCAAGATTACTATATGGTGCATGTCCTGAATTGTTTTGAGGGTATCTAGATGCCATTCCTAAACCCATGGACTAGTTCAAGACTTCAAAATTTTACAAGTATGTGGGAAAACCAACCTGTTTCTATGAATGGAGGGGTTGATTAACACTTTGTTGAGGATAACTGGACATTGGTAGGGCTTGATTCATTGGAGGACCCAGATGTGGAACCAAAGGCAATTGTGGCACTGAATTCATAATAGGGGTATGGTTAGTCAAAGCCTAGCTGAGTGCTTGAATCTATCCTAGATGAGCAAGAGGCCCTAAAGATGGCAAGGGTCCAAACAAATGCAACAAATTGTGAAGTTTGCTCAAGAAAATCAGAAGCATTGTTATAAACTTTAAGAATTTGTTTAATTACTTCATCCCCTCTGCTACTGACATCCTATAACCAGCTATGAGTGCTCTGAATAGAGGATTTTAATCTTTCAATTTCTGAAACCGCCTCCTTAAGTAGCAATCCCTATAGAATTATTCCTTCACTCCCAACAGTTTACAGAGGCTTCATCAAATGCTTTACATATTTATAGAAATCATTCAATTGCTTTTTAGCTTTTCCTTCTCCTCAATTTCTCTATCCAATCTTCTCAAAATGGCTTGAGAGGACTTCTGAAATTCTTCTTTTTCTTGCTCCTTGGTAGTTGGCCCTAGATTGATAGTTTGCACCTTATAATCAGATGGCCTAACTTCATCTTTAAACTTGCCACCTGTAGGAATGGCCACATGTATAACCATGTTATTGAATTCATCTCTTGACATCTTAGAGATTTTCCTAGCTCTCTTTCTTTTTTTTGGCTGCCCCCATCATTCAAGCAACTTGTCCCAGCTTGGGGCTTCCTCTTGTACAATTATTGATTTCTTGTTGAGCCTTTTCTCTAACCATTTAGGAGAAATGGATTGCTTAGTTGCTACCTCCTTACCTAAACTATCAACCACAATTTCCTCAACATTTCTTTCCATTTCTGGTTGATCCTCTTGCTCTCCCTTGTCCTGTTGAGGACTATCAACAACATCCTCCATGTTCTCCCTTGCCTCAGGGTGATCCTCTATCTCATCAATGATTACTCTCTCTGGAGACTTTGATGCTTTTCCCTAAACTACCTCATATTCTATGTTCTTACTTTCTACTCTAGAGGTGGATTGTTTCATTTCTTGAACAAATTTCCTCCATTCTCCACTTTCAGGAGTAGAAATCTCATCATCCCCTTCATTTAGCTATTTAGGATTGTTAGATATGTTCCCTTCTTCATGAATTTCTTCCTCAGAAACTTACACATTTTGATTGGGAGAAGGAATGGGAGAATTATTTCTTGTATCTTCTCTCTTCTCCATATCATTGGTAGGTGCCTCTTCATCTTGCACCTCTTTCTCTATAGCTTTGAACTCTTCCACTAGTGAGACCTTGTGCTTTGGGGAGTTCCTTCTGACATAAACTTGAGATTTTTCTCCCCTGAACTCTCCAAATCAACAACCTTTGTTGCAGAAGGAGCATCTATAGCAGCATCTCCTTTCCTCACCTTGACAACTTTCTTCCTTTATATGATTATTCTTCTTTTCCTCACTGGTTGTGAGGTTTCACCTTCTGTTACATTAATGCTGACTTGAGGAGCCTTATTAATTTTAGGAGATGGTTTCTCTCGTTAGTTTACTTGTTCTTGGCTCTTGGTTCTCCTTTTAATAAATAGTGTCCTATCTCCTTCATGGACATCCTCCTCATGAGGCTCAACAGTTTCATCACCCTTATTAGCTTCAGTTTCTTCTTTAAATTGAGACTCCAAGTCCCCCATCAAGTCATAGGTGAACTTGGTTCCCTTTGCTTCCAGTTCTAATACTTTGTGCTTTACCCACTATCTAGAATACTTCTTTATTGGCTTAGTAACCTGGTCTAGATCTATTACCTCTTCCTCTGACCAGTTGATTGGAGGCAATGGTTTGCTTTTGTGAGGCTCATAATCATGATGTTGAACCAGATTCACCTCATCATCTTGTACCTAGTTAGGAACTTGTGCCACTTTATATAGTTTTATCAATTTGAGGGGAAGTTTGGAAAATCTTCTCCTAAGAACATCAAATTCATCTCTATAATTCGCCGAATAGTCTTCAATGTGATCCTTATGCCTGAATGTTATGTTGGCTTGTTTCATGGCCTTGCCATAAGGATCAAAATTATTTCCATTGGTATGTGAATACAAATCAAATTGTGCCATCTCCTTCTCAGAATTTTGAGCACTTTGAATAGAAGGGAATTCTTCCAATGTTTCCATCCTCAGTGTGAATTCTAACCCCAGTCCCCTCTTCTTTATCTCTTGTTGTAGGATTTCTTCGAAGCCTACCATTTTTCTTATTAATTCCAACATCAGAAGTTTGTTTATTGGATACCTAGGTAATCTGAGAGGGACAACTGGAGAACCTTGTACCCAAATGTATGTGACCCTTTGAAATTGAATGAACCATTGACCATATTGCTTGATGAAATCCATAGCATCAACAAAAACCCTAAAATGAAGAGCATCCTGCAACAGTATGGGAATATACATAAAAAAGGAATCATCAGCTCTTCTTTAGTTGGATGTTTTGTGTT
Source organism: Sequoia sempervirens (assembly GCA_007258455.2). Lineage (NCBI taxonomy): Eukaryota > Viridiplantae > Streptophyta > Pinopsida > Cupressales > Cupressaceae > Sequoia > Sequoia sempervirens. The sequence goes on from VDFB02281492.1 coordinate 86,634,242, forward strand.
GTAATTGTGGGTAAAGATCCTATATTTTGTCTTCCCCTATGGTTTCTTTGCAACTGAGACCCTTGTACTTGGTCTTGTGTGCCAACATGTAGACAAGATAAGAGGACATAGTGAACTTGTTGGTTTCTTGCACACTTCTCAATTAGGCATCCAGATTGTTGCTTATGATTCTTGCCCAATGATAATACTTGTTAGCCACGATTTGTGTAATGAGATGAAACATCCAAGTTTGAAAGATGTGAGCTTCTTCCACTCCCATGACTCTACCCAAAAGAGTTGTAGTATCATGATATTCCAATTTGAAATCACTTCTGTGCAGTTGTTTGGGTAGCTTCGAGTAGTGTTGCTTAGGTTTCAATATCTATGCATTGTTCATGATTTCTAAAGCTCTGTTGGGGTCCTCCTAATAGAACTTGATTGCTTCCCCAATGTTGATTTCTTTAATGAGCTTGTGATGAGAGGAAATGTTAAAATTTTTTGCAATGGTTTCTTCAGTTAAATTTTCCATGACTCTACCTTGTGGCCTAGTTATGATTCTTGTCCTAGAGTCATAGTGCTTTGCACATTCCAATACCAACTCAAGACACAGTTGTGTTGGAGGGAATCCTGTTGCTTGTGCCAATCCAGTGTGAGTAATGATCTGTGCTAATGGAGTGGGAGCCTTTCCAAAAATCCTCTATAGAAATTCATCGTAATCCACATGACCCATGTTTGTATCTGCAATCTTCAACCATGCAAAAACAATCATGGTCTCTAGCCAAATGCCCTTGAAATTGTACTTCATCCTTTCTGGTCCTCTCCTAACTTCTTCTTGCACTAAAGCGGCCTTTGTCTTGGTAGTTTTATCAACACTAACCTCAACCTGCATCTGTTAGAGGGACAACAATAATCACCAAAATGGAAAAAAATGATCAAGCATATTATATACATTTCATGAAGCACCAATATGAGATGATAATGCCATTAACTTAAAGTAATGACAATTCAAATTGCAATGGAAATATAATGCAAACAACTCACTTCATCAAATTCCACAACAATACATAAGTAAATCATACTCAAATGAATTGATATTCATTAATAAATTCCAAGAAATCATCTTATGCAATTCATTTATGAGTAATACTTGAAATTCACAACGAATGGAGAAAGATCGAATAATCCAAGTTGGCTTAGATTTTCTGAATCTAGCTTAAAGACCACATTTTCATTGTTACTCAAGTGGAATCTACGATGGATGATGTTCACCAACCTAATCAATCATAATAAATATTTTATCACCTCGACAAGACTTCAAAAATTACTCCCATCCTAAGATCAAGTGATTTCATGCAATGGAGGTTTAGTCATTGATGTGGCTCGGGTATTTCTAGGGACCCCAAATTACCCGGGTGAACTAGCGTTTGGGTAATCTGAGCCCGCTTGGAATAACCGAAGGAACGATAAGATAAAAATCATCTAAGTATTCATCATTCGAGCTCAGGCCTTGAGTTCATCATGGGATTTAGATAATTTGAGGGGGCTTAGATTCTCCGAGCAGATTAGAACTCAGAAAATCCGAGCTACCTCAGAATTTTTGGGCTAAGCTCAAGCTCATGATTTTTGCTAAGTATTGAATCATGATTTCCTCAATTCGATGGATGATGAAAATTTAATCATCCTAAGACTAAATCATCAACATTTCATAGTTGATTTGAATTAGATAATTCATTTCATATGTCAGACATCAATCATTCTTAGCGAAATCTAAGGCATCCAATTAGGGTTCTAGAACTAGGGTTTCGATCTATTACACAAAAATACTCTGAAATATAGATATCAATCATGGGAAAATAATGCAACAAGTGGGTTTTTAAAAGCATTCAACAAATTTTATTCACTCAATGCATTCCAATGAAAACCCTATTTTTTACCTTTTTAGAATAAACTCTTTCAATGCAACACAAACCCTAGATGATGGGACGAAATTCATTCCTAGACTTAGAAAATAAGTTTTCAACATAGATTCGACAATGAAACTCAAATGAAACCAAAACCACATGAAGAGAATTGAAAGCATACCATGAAATTGTGTGCAACAAGGGAAAACTCAATGACAAACCAACGGTGAAGAACTAGAACCTTAGAATGATCACCAGAGGAAAATAATCACAATGTCAAATCTTGGACCGATCACTAGGTGGTGAAACTCTCTCCAACTCCAAGCTCCCAAGAATGTGATCCAAGAAAGTGATATGATGAAATGACCTCTTGTTTCTCAATTTATTCCCAAATCGGTCTTTTAAACTCATTAATAGAAGCAATAAATGCTTGTATGTGCATCTACAGGAACTCAAAAATACGACATGGGCTTGAACTCGGGTAGTCTGAGGTAGCTCGAATTACCTAGGTGGATTAAAGTTCGGGTAATCCAAGGTACCTTAGAATTACTGAACTTCCTTCACACTTAGCCAATTTTGCTCTAATTTTCACTTTTTCAAGCAAGGGTCAATCTCAAAGAGCTTAGACAAACACATGAAGTTGTAAAATGACATCTCAAATGTAAATTTAACACTAAACACATGGGTGAAACATGACCAAGACTGAGAGACTTATCCATTAAGGGGATGAAGTCAAGACCCTATGAAAAATGAAAAAGAAAACAAAGCAAGAAAAGAGGGTCCTTGCTTTTAGCGGGGTGTGTGTGCGAAAATGACACAACAATTATGATGCTATAGATGGGTCCACATCTGAAATGGAAATCTTATACCACCTTCATGCTTAGTTGTCAATTCTATGAACTTGTTCCATGCCTTTTCACCACTCCAAAAAATCACGTGCATTGAAAATTAAAAGTGTCTAAAATATAGGGGAGCATTGGGTTCTCTCTAGCCAGTCAACTTCTTATGAATACTTTTTGTAAGATAAGAAACAAAATAAAAGTCCATATTAATGTCCTTTTGTTGAATATTTGCAACTAACATCATCAAATGAATTGGTATCCTTAAATCAAACTCCTTTCCCACCACTAGACATAATGAAAAATGAAAAATAAGTGTTCTTAAATTAATCCTCAAAATCATCACAGTTGAAAGGTTCAACCTCCTTGGGGGTGAATTTCACTCCATTCATTACGGTATCTCTTTTTATGTGCTTTGGAAACTAATAAGCCTTGTAATTGTATTTATCTTTTTCATATTATTTGAGCCACATACTGAAATTAATTGAAAATATAGTAGAGGGATTTAAACCAAATGTCTACATAATTTTCCTTCTTAAAATGTCTAATAGAGGTGTTTCATTTTTACTTTTAATAACCCTATCATTAGGGACATAACATTCTACTAGGGCCTTTATCAAACCCACATCTAGAAACACATTTTGTACTATTAGTTTCCTTCAATCCGATGTCCACAAATTGTTAGTAAGCCAAGGCATGACTACCCTTTTGAATGCATAGTCAAATAGTTTTCAACCACTATGAGGGGTTGTGACATCTCCAATATTTCTAGTAGCATCTTGCAAATATTCTTCAACCACTCTGAGGGGTTGTGACATCTCCAATATGTCTACCAGCATCTTGCAAACAGTAACTTAGAATTCCCTCACATGAGGAATGCTTAACCCTTTCTTTTTTACCAAGGAACTGAGTCATAAGATTATCTTCCATAAATCTTGCCAAATACCTCTTTCCTTTAGATTTGGGTTTATCTTTGTATGTTCTTCTCATTTCACTCATCTTGGAATGATATTAAGTATATTGGGGTTTCAAAATAATAATTAAAACTCCTAGGGTTTTGCAGTAATTTAATAGCCTTCTAGGGTTTTACAAAATGCAATTCAAATATTTTAGGGTTTTATAATTCTTCTACAAAAAGCTTAAGACTTTGAAATTTCATTTCAAAATTCACACAAGAAACCCTAACCCCAATTAATCAATAGAAAACCCTCACAACCCTTTTTCTTTTATAATTCAAAAAAAATTAGTTTTAGAGAAAAAATTCACACTTACCTTGAAACCCTAGATTTTCTCTATTAGAAATTTGAAATAGATTGAATAACCTAGGGAAATTTTTAAGAGAAAATAAATTTGCATAAATTGGAAAAACCTAAGAATGCAAACAAGGACTCTGAGAGATTATGCAATGTTGATGTGACAAAATTTCATTAAGAGCTTCCAAGTTGAAAAGATATAATGCAAATATGCATGAATGGATGCAAGAGTATGCAAATAAAAGCTAGGTAGTGAGTTTATATAGAACTTAGGAGAGGAGGTAGGTGGAAAATCCAGCCAATAGGAATCAACCACAAAAAGTGGAGATGGACCACCAAAAGTGAAGGATGCCACCAAAAGTGGAGAATTCCACCAAAAGTGGAAAGTGGTTCCACACTTTAAAGAAGGGGACACTACACACCTATATCCTAGTAATAAACTCACTTTATTATCCTAAGCAAGCTGAATTAAGTGTAGGAAAAAACTAGGACTAAGGGAAAATAAATTAACCCACTAGAACAATAAAAACCTAGACCAACACCCCCTATTAAGCACAACTTAGGAGGATGTAAAAGATAACGGGTCTTAGAAAATGAGACCATGTTAGGTACCCATGTACATATCAAATTCAATCCCAAAGAAGAAGAAGCTCCATCACACAAAAAGGAAGTATGCCCCCATAATAGAGAGAGAAATGAAGTGGAAGGACAAAGAAGCCCCCCCAAAGGGATCCAATGGTATATGCTCAAAACTAGAAGTAGAAGATGGTCCACGATCGTCGAAAAATGTTCCTCCCCTTAGGAAGAAACAAAACCAAAGGTGTATGCACACTATTTCCCATGTCTTGAAAGGAATATGTAGGAAGAAAGTGCATAATGTATGAAGTCTCTGAAGTTGGTTCAAGTATCCCCATGCCGATGCTGAAAGTTTCCACAATCAAATCAGGCATTCTAGGCTACACTGCTAAAGATGAAAAATCAAAATTTTCTAGAGAATAATGTAGAACACCATCTATAGACTCAAGTATCTCCTCTTAATATGTATCCTCCAAATGTTGATCCAAAGTATCCACACTCATTTAAAACTGTGATGAATGATCATGTAGATATTGAACAAGAGGGTCAAAGTGTTCCCTCACAACAACTAAAGAAGAATCAACTTCATCAAAGAGAAGATGAAATTCATCAATAGTGTCCCACAAATCTGCAGTATGTGTCTCCATAAACAAGTTTGAAACACTTGTCAAGAGATCATCCCAAGTTGAATAAGGAAGACTATAGATGTTCTGCTACAAAAAGTCATCATAAGCTTTCAAAGAAGCAACTCTAAACTCTGAAGTAGCAATAGTAGATGGTGATGGGGTATCAATGAATTGATCATCCACACAAGATGGGGAAACACAAGTCTTAATATCATCCACAATAGCCTAAGGAAACATCACTTTCAGATAAAGATCTAATGTCTCCATACAATTACTAAATGACAGTCCAAGTAGTGAAAGGGAACTCAGTGTGCTCTACATGATGTAGAATATCCTCATAAATAGTAAGACTTATTAGTCCATAGACAATGTCATTATTGTTAAACCATGCATTCTTTGATTAGCCACTTGGCTTAGGAATGAGTCCAAGGAGATAGGGTAGTAGATCTTGCTTAAGGAAATAATTATTTATCCCTTATTTCAAAGACAAAAAGTTCTCTGAAGCTATCTTGACAACAAAAGGACATAAATAATTTTTAAAAGACATGCTTAAAACCCCCATAAATTATATTAGTTCGTGATTGCAAATTATTCATATAATCCCCCAATATTGACACAAAAAACAACTTTAAGTGAATGCAAAAAAAGAAATCAAGAGACACCCCCCCTTTCCACTAGTCTTAGAAATCACCCCTAAGATATTACAATGTTGGAACTTTATGATTTGTGCATTTACAAATCCTTTTCCAAGATACAATGCTCAATAGGCCCATAATGACTAAAAATATAAATTCTAATACAAATGGATTTGAGATAAAATCTGGAAAAAATAGCTCTATAGTTGTGTAGTTCTCTTCAATACCTTTTCAACGCCTATTCATTTCCAAAAAATAAAGCTTTGAGGTGAAAGTTATGGCATGTTGAAGCAAAAAAGCAATAGCAAATTCAACTTGCAATATCTAGTAGAAAATGGAAAAATTTCTTTTCAAAACCTTTGTAGATGGGAAGTGCTTGTCAACTTTCCAACAATATCTTATTTTTTGAAATCCAACACCTGAAGAAAAAGATATGAATTTTTGAAAAATTGGCTAAATTTAGCCCACAGGAAACAGTTTTTCCTAGCAAATTTTTTTTTACTTCTAATTTGATTTTTGAAAAATCTACTCACTATTTGTAGACAATAATAGAAACCCAAAAATATTTTGATGCTAAGAATAAAACCCATAAATCATTTTTTGATCTAGCAAGTATTAGAAGAATTTTTTATTTTTATTTTTAACCTTCAGCCAATAGAAAAATGATGCACGACACTTTTTGGACAACAATTTTCTTCAAATCTGTGCAAGATATGCAAAATCTAAAAGATACCTAGATGAGATTTCAACCTTGGCTACAAAACCTAGAAATCATTTTTCTTACAAATGAGAGGAAGTTGGTTTCTGAAGAAAAAATGAAAACAACTCCAATAAAAAATGGCTTGCATCAAACCCCCTTTTGTAACTATGTCAAATGATTTCCAATTTGGATGAAACAAAAGCTAAATCTAACTTTCTCGAGCCTTTTGGACGCGTTCAAATAGTAAAAAATATTGCCAATATAACCAAAAATGATGCAATCACCTGGATCTCACAAAACACATATGAAAAATAAAGAGGTAATTAAATCTTTGTAAATCCTTTATGATTGTCTAGATCATTCAAGAATGCAAGAGAAGAGAATACAAAAATTTACAAGATTTTTACATGTAAACTTAATCTATCAATCAAGAATCTATGAACTTAGATTTCTCAAAACAAAAGCTTCGATACCATGCTAGAAATATCAAATAGATTGAATAACCCAAGAAACTTTTTAAGATAAAATCAAAGTTGCATAAAATTGAAAAACATAAGAATGCAAACCATGACTTTGAGAGATTATGCAATGTTGATGTGAGAAAATTGCATTAAGAACTTCCAAGCTGAAAAGTACAATACAAATATGCATGAATAGATGCAAGAGTATGCAAATACAAGCTAGGTAGTGAGTTTATATAGAACTTAGGAGAGGAGGAAGGTGGGAAATCCAACCAATAGGAATCAACTACAAAAACTGGATATGGACCACGAAAAGTGGAAACTAGTTCCACCCTTTAAGGAAGGGGACACCACACACTTATCTCCTAGTAATAACCTCACTTTATTGTCCTAAGAAAGCTTAATTAAGTGTAGGAAAAACCTAGGAATAAGGGAAAATAAATTAACCCATTAGGAAAATAAAAGCCTACACCAACATTCTCTACTTAAATTTGTTCACTTCCAACTCCTTTCACCAAAAATCTTGAATGCAATTGTGATAATGGCAAAAAACTAAGAAATTCACTATTTAATTACCTTAGTAAAGAAGCAGATACACCATTAATGCATTTTTATAGCTTGTGTGTATGAAGCAACACATCTACCAACTAGCTATTCATATTTTAATGTGAACCATCGATCAAATTGTTTTAAAACAAGATCGACGGGTATTGTAGCCTCCTTTTACATCACAATTCCCTTTAGAACCTACTTTTACAAAATAATGATGTGAACAAGTCATGTGATGCAATCTAGGGATGACACATGTCCTTGGTTGTCTTTGAACTTAATCGCCATTTGTATTTATGTCTTGAAGCAAAATTGTGATGTATTACACCAATGTGATGCAAACATCCATAACCATCTATTTAAATCATGTGTCATTCATATTCTCCTCTATGCCATAGTACACAATGAAATTTATATTTGCAATTTTGGAGATGAAACTACAATATGAAAATCCCATGCAATGAATTGAGAAGATGACACCTAGCTAAAGAATATTCTTCACTTGATAACCTTTCTTATGTATTAACATTATACAACACAATTTCCTTTCCATGCTCTCATTTTGAAATTATGATGTTAAGAGATTATGCATTAAAACAAGATGACACCATGTGTCATGATCCTGACAGTTTTCACATAGCACATTTTTGTAATACGTAGCCATTATTGAAAACAAGATGCATTGAGGCACTACAATGGAATATGGATTTGACACCTGTCCATTGAGCTCGAAAGTTTACAAGTCATCACATAGTGAATTTTGGTAATGTGCTATGAAAATGTAAAATACAGTGTGAATATAACATGCAATACAATGATAGAGCACCACATGGCTTAGGTGGAGTTGGGCCGAGAAACTTAGGTGAAGGTTTTAAGCATATGCAAAAAAAAAATTAAGGGGGCTTTACCTAGGTAAAACAAGGGACATAAATTTAGTAAAAATAATACATATCTAAGAGATTTTTCACATAATATTTTGACCTCACGTAAAGTATTCACATTAAGATTAAAGGAAATGGACCAACAGGTGACATTAGGTTGATGGGGTCGGTAAGTAAATGAACTCAAAAACATAGGTTTTAACTTAGGTGGCTAACAAATGACTAGTGCAAGTCAACAAATTTTTAAACCAAAAGCATAGCGAGCACTTGGATTTTAGGATTTTTTAGAGGGTTTAGGATACAAAAGGAACCCTAGACACAAATTTATCATGCCCTAGCTATTGAAACTTCATCAAAAAGCTTAGAAAAATGGGAGAAAGACCAAGAACTAGATTTTTTTTATATAGTACACCAATGGCTCCAATTGGGGATGTTTGTTCAAGGAAAAAAGAAAGATCTCATAATTTTTTTGGAGAAGTAGACAACATAGCAAAGCAGACTAGACAAAAACCAAACAAAATAAGGAAACAAGACACAAACAAACCATCACAAACAAATGTACGAAATTTACATAAAATAAAATGTGCATGGAAGATAACATACCTTAAGAAAAGTATGGCTTCAAGAATTTCCATGCACTGGAAATTCAAGAAGTTCTCCAATTAAATTCTATAGAAAATATGAGTCTTCTCCATGTGTATTGTTGATCAGATATGGGCCAAGCTAGAGGGAATCAAAATTTCCATGCTTTTTTTTTTGATCTAGTAAATTCCATAATAGCACCATAACTCCAGTTTGAAACTTTTTCTCAGAGGCCTTCTTATCATGGAGATGTTTCACTCACTATTGAATTATGATATTCTTTTGTTGTGCAATCCTTCTTGTTTCATCTAAATGTGCCAACTAATTAATTCTATTCTACATAATATTTGGAATATCTTCATCATATTCCTATATAAACTTGTACACTTGTAACAAATTGCTGATTGCAATTCTTTCTTCAAACCATAGACCAAGTCAAAAGTTGATTGCCATATAGCTTTCTTCACTATTACTCTATTTTACTATAAGGCAATCTTTAATTTGGAATCCAATATTTCATATTATTTTCAATCATCCTTTTTATAATCTTCAGTAAAATTTTGTTGCTTGACTCAGCTTGTCTATTTCCTTGAGGATGGTATGGGGAGGAGTAAGAGATTGTTATCCCATACTAATTCTAGAAGCTTGTGAATTCATCAGATTTGAAGCACATTGTATTATCTAAAATTATTCTTTCATGTACTCCAAATATGGTGACAATATTATTCATCAAAAAATCTATCACAACCTTATTAGTTGTTTTTCTTGTTGGTATGGCCTTAATCCATTTGGTGAAATAATCTGTAGCAACTAAGATCCAACTATGTCCTCCACTAGACTTTTCACTTATCTCACCAATGAAATCTATTCCCCATTGTTGAAAAGGAGCTTGAACTATCATTGGTATGAGGGGTAAATTTCCTAAAAATCTTTGGCATGCATCACATTTCCTGACCAATATGTGTGCATCTTTGAAGACTGTGAGCCACCAGAATCCAACCCTTAAGCCTTTGTGTGCTATTTTTTTAGCCATGAATGATCGCCCCACACACTACTATGCATTTTCTTTAAAATCTATAATGCTTGTTCTTCATTGAAACACTTGAGAAATATACCATCTAGATTCCTCCACTAAATCTTGTTTTCAACAATTACATATTTTAAAGCCTAAAGCTTAATGTTCTCTTTTGATTATTAGTCATTCCCTCAAGATAAGAAATTTTTTGCAAGCAGTACACAATATCTCTATACCAGTTAGATGATTTCATATCACATGTAAGAGTTTCATTTCTTTCATCAACATTGTTGATTTGGTTAGCTTCAAGATTTGTCTCAGTCATGAGCTTGGCTAACCCTTGTCCTCTGAATAGTTTAGTAATTTGAATATCAATGTTGAACTCTTGGATCCTATTGATCCATTTACATATTCTCCCTATCACTTCTTGCTATGTAAAAATATCCTTAACAATAGCTGTAGGAGCATATGCAATGATTGTAGCACCTACCAGATAAGATCTAAAGTTTTTGACATCCTTGACTAAAGCATAGGCCTATTTTTCTATTATATCATTTTTCAATTATACAACTTGGAGAGACTTGCTAAAGAATGCAATAGGCTGCTCATATCCTTCATAATTTTTTTGTGGAAAAACACAAACTATTGTATGAAAAGAGGGAAAGGAAAATAGTTGGAATGGCTTAGAAAAATTAGGTGAATTCATTACAGGGGCCTCTTTAATTTCTTGTTTGATACTCTTGAAAGCTATGACACACTCATCATTCCATGTTATTATTTCTCCTTTCTTCAACATTCTTGAAATAAGCCTAGTTATCTCTATAAAGATAGTAATAAATATTCTCATGAAATTGACTTGTCTAAATAATGATTGGATCCCTTTCACATTCTTCAGTTTAGGTATCCCATCAATTTTTTATATTCTTTTAGGGTCAATTCTAATACCTTCTTTGGATACTATGCACCCCAAAAACTTTCCTTCTATTACATTGAAGGAACACTTCTTGGGATTCAAGGAAATCCCATACTCCAATTCTCTCACAAATATATTTTCCAGATGCATGCAATGGTCATCCTATTTCTTTGAATAAGCTTCAAATCATCTTGATACACAACCTTAAAAATATTAATAAAATTAGAGAAGGCTACATCCATAGGTCTCTAAAAGGTATCACCTACATTTGTTAAGCTAAATGAAATTTTGAAATACACATAGGTGCCCCATAGAGTAGTAAATGCAGTCTTGTACTACTATGACTCTTTCACCTTTACCTAGTTGTAACCAAAGAAACCATTCATCATAGACAACAATTCACAACCAATAATTTTTTGCAGCATTGTATCCATGTTAAGCAAAGGGTAATTATCCTTCAATGATGATACATTCAGGTTTCTAAAATCAACACACAATCTTATATCACCATTTTTCTTCCTTACTAGCACTAAGTTTTAAACCTAGGTAGAATGCCTAGTAGGCTTAATTATACCACCATCTATGAGTTTCATAAGCTCTTCCTCCTTTTTGGTGCAAGGGTTGGATTGATAGGTCTATCTCTTTGCCTGAATGGATTGGCATCAAGGCTTAGTGAAATCTCATACTAAAATAAATCTTCCCTATAAGCCTTTAAATAATAATAGTACCAAGAAAAAACATGTTTTTATTTTCTTAATAGAGCAATAAGCATTGCTCTTATCTTAGGTTTTAACCTTTTTCCAATGTACACCTTATTTGGTGCACACTCAGTTCCAATATTGACTTCTTCGAAGTCTTTTCCATGGGTAGAATTTTGTTTGACATTTCACTTATCTAAGTTGTCAAACACTCTTTCTAATGCTACTAACCCTTTGAGAATCATGTTTATATTTATCTAAATTACTTCATTCCCAAATATTGTTTCCTTCCCATAAACATTCTCAACAAAACCTACAAAATAAGTCTCCTAGCTCTCATACTAATCTATGTTTTGCAAAAAAATATTATATCATCGTCATCAATGAATATCTTCTTATAATGGCATGAATTTTCACCCCTAGGAAAATTCCACATTTACACTACCTCCTACCTTAGAAATTAATCCCAATAATGCAATTCATATTTCTACCACATTTCCATGTCCACTTGGCAATTGTTTTATGTTTCAGTGGGGGATATTCTACCTTGGATGCTAGTATGAAGCAAAAATGTTTTGGTGGTGTGTTGTTGTATTGACATGATTCCCACCTCTAGAATGCACATAGGTGTTAAACTTCTCCATTGGATGCAAACTATAACGTCTCCTACCCTTTGGACTAACTTTGAATGGATCCTTTGTGTCCATTTTTCTTTCAAATTTCTATCTTATTCATTCAACTCATCTTCTTCACATTCCTCTTGATCATTCTCTCCATATACACACTCTCTTCACTCACTTTTTAGCACTCTTAAGCTCCACCACCTCCATTGAAGTTGAAAGTTAGCATTTTTTTGGTTCACTCTATTTTTTTGGCAACGTTGGTCTTTGAAGGCTTGCACACTCGCTCCTTCCTCCATTTTCCTTGAGAGAACTTGGTTGAGAAGGTGATATCCTTCCACTTCTTATTCACTTTGCATTATCATATTGATATTGTAGCATATTCTGTTTGCTTATTGCTTGGTATCTCTATTTCTATGCACTCTCCTTGATCATATTTCTTCAATTGTCGCTATCTAGCTATCCATGGTGGTGGAAACACCAAAGTGGGGGACTGATTGAGGCATTCCTCTAAACACAACCCAAACATTTTCCCTTATTCTATATGCATATTAACCTTGAGGTGGAGATCTTGAAGATATCAACTTGAACATAGGAAGGTGCACTTTCCTCATCCTTCTTTGTCAATTCATAGATTAGATTAAGTTAAAGTATTTATTTTTATATTCTAACATTTTTTCACTTTCTATTTCCATTACCACAATGAACCTCATCAGTTAGGTCGTTAGTAGGTTTTTCATGATTTCATATTGTACCTTGCACTTTCTATCCATATGGACGATAGTGCACCACGGAGATGCCAGTTCACCATGCTAGAGTTTGTGTTCCACACTGTAGTCCTTTGGTAGTAAGTTGTCTGAGTTGCATTCTAGACTCAAAAGATCTACTCGCCTATCTTCCAAAATCATGCAAGCTTGTGAAAGGATAACAACAATTAGGATTTATCTTCCCTCTTAGCCTTTAAACTTTAAACTCTCCTGAAAAATTTTGTTATCTTGAGGTTGTTGCAAGAGTTTCTCCGTTGGTTTCCTTGTGCTATGGAGTACAATGCTTGGGTTTGTAAGATGGATTAATCACTTCCTATGGATCTCATATCTTATATAAATCTAGTGGTTATTGAGCATTGATAGGTCGATATTTTGGTGCAATGACAACTTCCTATGCAACAATTGGTATTAAAGTTGAGGTCATAGGTTTGAACCCCTCACTTGCATTGGTGGGGTTATTGCAAGAGTTTTGTCCTTGGTCTCATAGTGTTGTGTAGCACAGTGCTTGGGTATATGACATGGATTAAATGTCTCCTATGGATCTTGGATCTTGTATAATTCTAGTAGTTGTATCGGGTATTGACAAGTCAATATTTTTGGTGCAATGGTAGCCGCTTGTGGAACCAAAGTAGATTAGGGCAACCTATTTTTCTAGACCCTCCTATGAACTGGGGTCCTGGGCATTTGTTCCCCCTCCTCTACATTTTGTTCAACTTGACGTGAACTATTTTGGTTTTGTTTCATAGTGTTGAAGGAGTCTTCTTCCATGTCCTAGGTGTGTGTGTTGTAGGGCGCATAACCTTGCAACCCAACCTACAACCCCCAATGGTGTAGTTAGAAGGATCCTTAAACATTGTAAAATGAATTATAGAATAGGTCACTATCCAATCTTCAAACCTTGGGGATTCTTGAGGAAGTCCCTTTTGGAATACATAAAGATGGCCTCTTTTATGCATCTTCTCATCCCTTCTATGCAACCTGTAAATGGATCACCTGCTATAACCTTTACATCTTAGGACTTTCCTATGAATACAAATAGAGAACCATATCCTCTATACATTCCCATTTATATCAATGGGAATACCATGAATAGTGTTCTTGTTGATCCTACATGTCAAGTTAATGTTATTACAAAGGAGATTATGCTAATAAACTTCCTACACAAGGATGGGTATGATGAATCTAAGAGCACAATATGTATGCATGATGGGATTTCCATCCCTCCCATTTGTTCCATCACCCTCTTAGTCTTGGTCAGGCCTAGGACTATAAATTCTCTTTTCAATATTATCTAGGAATCTAATCTATTCAAAGTGAAGCTAGGTATCCCATGGCTAGCTTCCATGAATTTAGTCCCTTTAGTGATCCATAAATGTTTGAAATTATCTCATGAGGACTCAGTGCATGTTGTGCATGACACTGAGTATAAATACTTGGTGTCATGTGGGGCCTATTCATTAGATCACTTATGGCCTACCCATATTGGTTCACTTCCTCTAAGCATGGACCTATTATATCACACTTATGTTAAATACAAGAATGGGGGAATAACGCCAAAGGTGACCTACCCTCCTTCCTCCTATGCTATTTTAGTTAAGGTTGAACTCTGATCACGTGATAACAGGATACCTCTTCCTTCTCTCAAAAAGGGAAGGGGAAGTTTTCTTGCACCTAGGATCCTTCCTCTTCTTCTGTTGTTCCATCCACTTCCACCTCTCGCCCTATTGTGGCACCTTGGGATTCCACCTCCATGTGTCTCATGGGGAGTCTAATGGTGCTTGCTTGGTGGAAGGCCAAGCATTAGGTGTTCGACCTTCCTATCTTACCCATGGTGCCTTGACCCATTGTCTATGGTAAGGGGAAGCATCCCCATGTATTTTCCTCTACATCTCAGCCTCCATGGCTTCCTACTACTCTCGCTTCTTTGGTGGTGAATGGGAGGAGGCCAATTTCCAAGGTGCTTGAGTTTGTTTCTCCATCTGTTATTTCTTTTGTTCGTGCATCTCTTCCTCTTGTTTTTATTCAAGAGTCACTCCCTCCATTGACAATGGCTATGATGGACACTCCCAAGGAAGAACAAAACCCCTTTTCTCCTCCTCAAGCTATAGCTACTAGGTCTCGGATCCAAATAAACCACCTTGCATGTGAGCGTAAGCGTCAAAGAAAGGCTTTGGTTGTTGAGTAGGCTACCTTACAAAAGGCATAAGGGGAGTCAGTAGCTCATGTTTCAGTGTCTCCTATTGTGCCCCCCTGTTCTACTTCTACTTTGGTTCCCATCACATTGATCTTGCTTCCAGCTTCCCTCATGAGCGTGGATGACCCTCACCCTAAAAGGCTTCAAGTGTTAATTTCTCCCTCAATTAAGCCTCCTCTTCCAATGTACCTTCTAGAAATCTTTCCTTTTCTTAATCCCATGGATATGTTGAATACCTTGGTGGTATCCATTTTGGTTCTTACCTCTTCCTCCTCACCTTTTTTTTCATCTATGGGGATCTTGCATCCTTTGATGAAGTGTAAGTTGGATGATGACCTTGCTTCTAATGGGGATCAATAGGAGGGATCACCTTCTTCGAGAGAGGATTCTACTTTGGCTTACACCATCCTAGTGATGGAGGAAACCCTGATGTCCCCCAAGTTTGTCACTACCCTTGAGTCTTTCTATGAGATTGGTAGTGGATCTCGGGTGCCTCCCTATTTACTCACTCAGTTGAAACATGGTACTCCTATCAAGTTCATGTTCAACTTGGTGGATGATGTCCCAACTCTGTCAGTGATCTCTGCAAGATCAATGACGTTTACCTCATTGGAGTTGGGTGAAGAAGACCTTGAGGGGCCCTCATCCTTAGCTCTTGTTGCAGGAGGGTTGGAGGGTGCTCCCCTTGCCATCTTTCCATTCCAAGCTCATCTTCCCTCTCCCTATAATGATCTATATTTTGATAATGATGACCTCTTGGTTGATGAGGACTAAGAGAGCACCTCTTCTTTGTATGTAGATTAGATTTGTGTGTGTGTGTTGTGTTTCCCCCGTGTTTGTTTTATGTGTTCCTTGAGGACCCTTGTCACCCTTGTTGGTGCTTGGATATAGGAGTGTATTATGTTATAACCATCTTATATGTGTTCCATCATTATTCTAGTTGTTGTTCCTTGATTTTTGATAGTTGGGGACAAGGAAAAGTGTTGGGGGCATTTAGTCCTCCCTTCCATGTTGACCCATTTTTTAATTTTAATTTTTACTTTGTTTTCACGTACCATTCTTCATGATCTGATATAGTAGGGGATTGATGATAGTTCATATGTATATTATATTATATTTATCTATTTACATCTATGATAAATTCTAACCACAAATTATCAAATCTCCCTATCTCTTGATTTATTTGTCTTTGTTATTCCTTTCTTATATTTCTCTCTTCTTTTCTTGCTTCTTGATGTTGTGGTGCATATGTATTTTCCCTCACATGTACGATAACATTTCCACATCTACATCTTGTCATGTATTGTGGGCCATGACATCTCTGCATATTCTTACTTTCCTTAGGAATGCCACATGATCCATCAGTTTGCACACACCATCCTAAGGAGGGGCCTCTACTCTATTTTTCAATAAGGTGTATTCGGTGGCCAACAAATCCCTTGCTGAAATATTTGCATTTTTAAAAAACTGCATCCTTCAAAAAGGATCCCCTTGGCAAGATTTTCTTTTGAAATCAAATTCGTAGCAAAAAGAACTGGGATTTTTCCTTTGAGGAGGCCATTCTTCTTTTTTTATTCCTTGACGAAAGGGAATCTTTCAAAAGGATTCCTTGATGACAAGATCATTTACGAAAAATTTCATTGCTTTACAAATTGTTAAGTGGACCCCTCTTTCTTTTGAAGGGTTCCTGAGGGACCCCTTTGAAAGCTTCTCCTTCAATTGCTTGTTCCAAAATATGATTATGTATTTCTTTGTGAATTTTTTCTTTCCTAACATGTTTTATTGATGGATTAACATGTTGCCTTGCAAGATTGAGCACATTTGAGGGTCAATCAGACTCTATGAAGGCTTTCACATCTAGCCTCCATGAGGACTACGAACTTATGGTGCCTCCTTTGCAAAACTGAGCACTTGTGAAGTTTTTTCATTCTGTAGGACCAATCACCTATAGAACCCTTTGTTCATCTTCTGTGGGACTAAGCACTCATGGAACCAATTCTGTAGGACTGAGCACCTATAGAACCTTTTTCTAACCTTCTATAGGAATGAGCACTCGTGTTGCTTTTGTTTAAAATCTCAATGGGATTGAGTACCTGTGGATCCATCTCTCTCTCTCTCCTACACTCAACTTCACCAGATTATGGTCTTCTTCCTTGATGGTAATTTTTTTAGATTTCTCTCTACTTTATCATGCATTCATTGACACTTATGCTCACTAAAGTAGGGGCATAATGTAATGGTGTGAATTTGCACCCATAGGAAAATTCTACATTTACACTACCTCCTACCCTAGAAATTAAGTCTGATAATGCAATTCATATTTCTCCATATGCCAAATGTTTTATGTGTCGGTGGGGGATATTCTACCTTAAACACTAGTGCGACACATGGATGTTTGCACAACGTGCTAGTGTCCTGACAAGATTCCTACCTTTGAAATCCACAAATTCATTGCACTCCTCCATTGGACATGAAGTGTGATGTATCCTTCCCTTTGGAATGATTTTCGAACAACTCCTTTGCCTCCATTTTTATTTGAAATTATTGTCTCCTTCATTCAACTCATCTTCTTCACATTCCTCTTGATCATTTTCTTCATCTACACACTCTCTTGACTCATTTTTTAGCACTCTCAAGCTCCACCACCTCCACTTAAGTTGAATGTTAGCATTTTGTTGGTTCACTCTCTTTGTTGTTGCAGAAACGTTGGTCTTTGAAAGCTTGCACGCTCTCTCCTTCCTCCATTTTCCTTGAGAGCACTTGGTTGAGAAGGTGATATCCTTTTGTTTCTTATTCAATTTACATTATTGTATTGATATTTTAGCATATTTTGTTTTCTTATTGCTTGTTATCTCTATTTCTACGTACTCTCCTTTATCATATTTCTTCAATCATTGCTATTTGGCTGTCCATGGAGGTGGAAAAACCAAAGCGGGGGACTGACCGAAGCATTCCTCTAAACACAACCCCAACATTTTTTTGTCTTCTATGTGTAGGTTCTCCTTGAGGTGGAGATCTTGTAGATATCAACTTGTAGATAGGAAGGTGCACTTTCCTCACCCTTATTTGTCAATTCGTAGATTAGATTAAGTTCAAGTATTCTTTTTACTATTTTGTCATTTGGTCACTTTCTATTTTTGTTAACATAATGAACCTCGCCAGTTAGGTCGTTAGTAGGTTTTCCATGATTTTAGACTATACCTTTCACTTTCTATCCATACAAATGCCAACACATCACATCAAAGTTCATATTTCACTTTGTAGTCCTTTTGAAGCAAGTTATCTGAGTTGCAGTCTAGAATCCAAATATCTACTCACCTAACTTTTTAAAACATTTGAGCTTGTGGAAGGACAACAAAAATAAATATTTCTCTTCCCTCTTAGCCTTTAAACTTTAAATTCTCCCAAAATATTCTATTAGCTTGAGGTAGATTAGGGAAACCTATTGTTCTAGATCCTCCCATGACCTGGGGTCCTGAG
The DNA here is from genome assembly GCA_007258455.2 of Sequoia sempervirens. Taxonomy (NCBI): domain Eukaryota; kingdom Viridiplantae; phylum Streptophyta; class Pinopsida; order Cupressales; family Cupressaceae; genus Sequoia; species Sequoia sempervirens. The sequence goes on from VDFB02281492.1 coordinate 86,652,911, forward strand.
CATCCAATCCCCCTCCTCTGCACTTCTAGTTCTAGATATTACTAGGGATTGAAGGCCTAGTCTACAACTCAACTTTTGAAATTCCAATGAATGTCATGTCATCAGGCCTTAATGTAATGTTATCCAAGAAATCAATCATTGCATTATTTTCTCTCTCTATCTAGTCAATGGAAAAGGCATCAAACATTTCCATTGTATCCCAAATGGAATTCCTATATTGTTCCAATCTATTATTTTTTGATACATATTTTTCCAAAACTTGGGAAACAACCAATTCAAAATCACCAAATACTCTGAGTTTTTTGATTTTATGTTTATTTTCCATATTCAATCCTAATAGTAAAGCCTCATATTTTGTTATATTTATTATACCAGAAAACTTAAAAGTAAATGTCAGCTTAAATGTCTTACCACTAGGTGATATAAAAATCACCCCTACACTAGATCCTTCTTTTGAGCAAGCTCCATCAAAGTAAATTATCCAAAAATCATTGTCATTAGCTTTCTTCGATGCTTCTTTCTCAATAGGTGCAATTTTATTTTCACCTTCTACCAAGGCTAGACATCAAAAAGAGACAATAGAAAAGGAGAAAGAACATGTCATAGATCAACATAAAATCCTAGTGGTAAAAGAGTTAGAAAAGGTTAATAATCATAATGTAGTAACTGATCAACCTACTTGTGTACCAAAATATATCTCAGTGGATATGACACAACTTTTGTCCCATATTAATGTGTTAGTTCCTCTATTACAAATGATGATGATAAAATAATACAAAGAAAAGACAATTTCTCTCATCAATGGGTTAGTTATAGCTTATGATGCAAAGGAGGTAATCATCATATGTGACAAAGGAAAATAAAAGTTGAAGAGAATTGAATATGAGGGGATCAGTAATGAAATACTAGAAGTGTTTCTTGGAACCACCTTAACTACTTACCCTAATCAAGTAGATCCATTTTACATGACTCTACAAGTTAACAACAAATTGGTAAGAAACTACATGATTGATTTAGGAGTACCCACAAATGTTATGCCCCTGGAAATTATGAGGGAACTTGGATTACAAGTAAATCAAGCATTTGGGAAATGATTTTCCATAGATTCAAGAGAAGTACCAATGATTGTAATAATGAATGATTTACATTTCAAATTAGTATATTTCCATATAATTTATTATGTAATGAATGCGACTATTTTTGACATTCCACCCCAATATGGAATGCTTTTATAAAGAAAATGATCAACAATAATTGGAAGAAGCGTGAAATTGGAGTTATCATATGCCATGATTGTTTTTAATGGAAGAGATGTTAAATTGGTTAGGTAAAAGAGGTCTCCCATTATTATTGAAGATGTACACAAAGTAGACCATGTACATTTTACTGATAAAGACATGGACAACTTCATGGTTGTAGAGTCTCAATCAACAAAAAGAAAAGTCAAACCAATAATTAAAGAAGTGAAGTAGCAAGCTTGAGAGGATGGCTTATGGGCCATGTATTTTGATGGATCTTGTTCAAAATAAGGCTCAAGTGTAGAGGTGATATATATATCATGAAGAGGTAAGTCATATAAGTACTCATTCTCATTAAAATTTAATATTGCTGAGCATGAGACCTTATTATTGGGACTAAAAGTTGTTAAACATGGTATTGAGATGCTTAGGGTTTTAGGGGAATTTGAGTTAGTTGTATCCCAAATAAGAGCTAAATATGTATCCAATAATAAAAAATTGAAACAATATAAATCTATCATTTGGGATACCATTGAAATGTTTGAAGCAATTTAAAGTGATTGGATAGAAAGATCAAAGAATGTTATGGAAGACCTACTCACCAATATTGACTTAAGAATTGATGACATAACCTCTTTTGGGATATCAAAGGTTGAGGTTCAAGAGAGGCTCTCTATCCCTGAAAAAATTTAAAATTGGTAGGTGTTCAATAGTGATTTAAACTTATTAAATTTTCTACATTGTGTGGATGAATATCACAACTAAGAAATTGATTTCTAGAATTTTAAAGAAAAGGTTGATGGAAAGGATATTGTTTTTGGAAATAAGGTAATTCAACCTATTTTCATGTGAAATTGCACCCTACTAAATATGGGGTTCAACATTCCAATGAAAAAATGGAAATGACCTCAAGGTGTCAGACCTTGCACGGTGAGGTCAAATCTCTGGAGAAGGGCGACTTCCTATGCAAAACCAGATGTGACAATATTGGTCCAATACAACATTGGAAAAATCTACACTAACCCTAAACTATGAACTATAGGAGGAAAAGGAAGAAGGAGGATGTTGAAAAGGGAAAGCGGTGATGCACCTATATTTAAAGTGTTTCATCTAGCTTCCTATTGCACAGGGTATCAAAAAAACCATTTAGGAAACTCACATATTTTTCTATCTCACTAGATCTATAAGAGAGAATGAAGGGATAGGAATTTGAAATATCAAAGGGGTAGAGATTACCCATAATCAACACTTACAATGAATTAGCATCATTACACAACCTAAAAAATCAATGAAAATTCATGCATGCATAGAGTTGCCAAGTGTTATACAAGATACAAGCATTGAGAAGAAAAATATTGATTGAGATATTAACACGAGGCATGAAATCCAATCTTACAATGAAAAAATTATAAAATACATAATCCACAAGAGAAAATATTGGGTAGAACCTAAAGGAAGAAACCATAAAAATAATACAAATGTTTCTTTTATAGATCAAGCATAACTTAGATGATCTCAAACAAAACCCTAGCCTTGCTAAGTTCACAAACTATGATCAAGGAAGCTTGATATTTGTTAATAAAATCCATACTATGGACAAGCATGGTCATGATACCTCTATAGAGAAGGTTATCCAAAAGTACCTCCAAAATCCTCCATGAAATCAATGATCTAGGCATGGGATTTGTCAGAAGGGACAAACAACAATAATTAATGAGTGTGGGTGCCACAAAATCCAGTTGCACCTAGTAGAAAATCCATTACAAAACATTCCTATAGCTCCAAGAACTAGATCTGGTAGTTGGGGGAGTGGTTCATGCATTAATAGCATCATCATGCAAAACACGCCAATCCATGGAATGTCAAGGCATTGGGATCAAACGAAAACTTTGGCATGAATATGAATTAAATGGTTTGAGGCCCCTAAAATGTTTCTCCATCGAAGGTCAAGCCATTATGGGATGGGCATTGGATCATTAGGTAGAGGTTGTTAGGTGTTAGACTATCGGCGTACAACATCAGACCGTCAGTTTATTTTATTAAACCATCAGTGTATTACATCAAACTGTTAGGAGTTGAGCTTTGGACCATCGATGTAACACATCCTAAAATAAGGAAGAGAAGAAAGCTAAAACTTTGACCATCAAAAGGTTCAAATTTATTGAGCATTGAGGGTCGGGAAGATGGTCGATGCTTGAAAATGAGGACTTTGGAAAATTGAAAGGGTAGCATCAGACCTCAGGAAGAAGGGGATGAATGGAGCATCAAGAGATAAGCCTCAAACCATCAAGTAATGGGCCTTAGATAATTAACTTACCGCATCAAATCATCAAGTGGCGGACTTTGGATCGTCGACGTACCGCATAAGACCATCGGGTGGTAGAATTCAGACCATTGACAATGGTTTACGAAGGAAATGAATATGTTAAAGGGTAAGGCTGATGGATGACACCCAAAAAATTAGTAGAAGGATGGAGAAGGAGATGAAGGATATGGAAGGTCTAGAGTGATGGAGAAAGCATGCAAGTAGGTAGGGAAGTGTAAATGAAAAATCCCAAAAACTTAGATTTAGCCAAATTTAGGAATCTCCCCAAGGAAAATTCATGCAAGATGACCCCTATAGGATCTCTCAAATTGGTTATCAATGATGGGTCATTAAAAGGTGGCATGAAATATTAACATACTTTGTGACTTTGTGAAATTGTTTTTCGCTAATCACAAAATCCAAGGGCTTTATCAATCCATTGGGCACATAGTTGGGCCTCCTAAGGGAAAAAAAAACATGTGCAAGTTGCACTTGGAGGTAAGAAAAAATCTAGAAACATAAATTCCCTTAAGGAGAATGCAGGGTGTGTAAGGAACTTCTTGGAAAGTAGAACAACTAACTAATATGTACAGAAGATAGAGAATAGGGTTTTCTCAAACAAAACCATTGATTGGTTTTTCAAATAGATTCCCTTTCTCATTATCTTTCAATTATTCATATGCTTCTAAGCACCTAATTGAAGGTGGAGGTTGAAAACATGCTCAACTAACTACTATAATAGCTTTTTGAAGAAAAAGGAAAACCCACTTACCTCTTCATGTCATTCTTACATACTACTACTTTGAAATGCATAAGTAGGTTGAATGCATTCCTCTTTAGCTGGAAACTCATGCTTCAGTGCAAGCATGGCTTGTGGTAATTTGGTGGCCTCCATCCAAGAAGGATGTCTAATAGGACATCCTCCTAAAAGGAAAAACTCTAAGCTTTCCCTGTTTCCTTCTTGATTATGCATTGCTTCTTCATCATTGTGATGGCCTTTGAAGAGCATCTCTTATGACTATTTTGGAGAAGGAAAATAGATTTCTACCTTATGTTCTTGTTTCTCATATATTCCTCTTCCATAGGTGTTGACTTGTTATCCAAGTTTGAACAAAAGACCTCTAAGTCATCCCAAAACAAGTCTTCCTCAACCTCTTCCTTTCTTTTCTGCATAAGAGGACTGATTTTGAACTCATGGTATCTTTCCTTGGGTATTCCAACCTTCTTCATTTTGTAAAATAGGGTTTTCCTCATTTGTCTCCTCATAGACTAGCATATTTTCATAGACTAGCATATTTTCATGCTCATTTTCATCCTCAATCTGCTTCAAAACCTATGATGGTATTGAAGCTTGTATGTTCTCATCTTCATCAACAAAACAAGGAAACTAAACAAAGAAAAAGCTAAATATTCACTTACATCAAGTCTTCCTTGCTTGTTTTCTTATTGTACCAATTGATTTTTTTATGTAGGAATAGATACATTTTCTTAATTTTCAATAAAAAAAGGGATCTCATCAAATAAATCAAGAAGACCCTCCTGCTCAGCACCAACATATCCTCCAACATTCTGCATCATCTAGTCATGCTCATCAACCTTTGACTACATGTCAGACTCTTCCTCTTCCATGTCACGTTCAATTGCACCAACAACAAAAGGAAACTCCTCTTGTACACTTAACCAGCTATCTTGGTAGACAATGGTCCCATATTTGCAAAGATGGATGACACCAAGATAAGAAGGCTGATTATAGGAATCTTGTTGGGCTTCTTGAGGAGTAAAAAGCTCTTGAGGAAGCTACTCTAGAGGAACAAAGGGGAAACTTGTACAATCATGACCTCTTGCAAAGGATGAAGGTCTCTAAAGTTTGGAATCTAAAGTTCAAAAGACCTACTTGAAGACACAAGAGGCTTACCTTGCTTGAAGCTTGGGATATTATACTTGGGAGGCTCCTCCTTCATAGTCTAATTATAAGTGCAAGTAGCTGATTTTCTTTCCAACCTTTGCACATGAGCAAGCAAAAGCCTCATCTTTTCTTGCTTAGAAGCAAATTATTTTGCAAGGGAATATTCATATTGTTGCATTTGTATCTTCATCTCTTGCTAATGTTGGTAGGCTTGATAAGGAAACTCTTCCTATTGAAAGTCATGCTCTTGGAATCCTTCAATTTCCTTCATTTACCTTTGGAAGTCCAACAATATATCTTTGATGCTCAAGTTATCAACATTTGAAGGTTGGATATGAGGATGGCAATACTAGTTGGAGACAAAAAGGCCTTGTTGTGGTTGGATCTGAACATATGGCTTCCATGAGCCTTGAGTAGGGGTGGTTGGGTGGCAAGTATGTTGAACATGTTGGTTTCTTGATGTAACAAATGTGTTTGGGTAAAAACCATCTACATGCTAATTGTGATATGGTTGAGAAGGATGAAGACGGGAAACATTTTCATGGTAAAGAGGATGATAGAACATATCTCCATGAAATAAAGACATGATGTAACATCAAACAAGCTGATAATTCATGAAAAACCCTTAAACAAAAAAAAAAGAGAATTGATTTGTTTGTAAAAAATGAGAACATACCAGCACCTAGTCTTCTTGAAACTAGAAGATAGAACTCAGATTCACCAGGTGTGTGAAGGTTTTCCTCCAAATGAAGATATTGATAACATACACACCAAATATCAATACTGATAAGATATTTATGTACCACCAACATTCCAAAAATTATTGTCACGTGAAATTACACCCTGTTGAACATAGGGTTCAACATTCCAATGACATAATGGAAATGAACTCAAGGTGTGGGACATTGCATGGTGAGGTTGAATCTCTAGAGAAGGTTGACTTCCTCTTCAAAACCAAATGCAACAATACCAGTCCAAACCAGTAGTCAAAATCTCTACACTAACCACACTACCCCTAAACTAAAAAATATAGGAGGACAAGGGAGAAGGAGGATGTTAAAATAGGAAAGTGGTGATACACCTAGATTTGAATTTTTTCTTCTTGCTTCCTATTGCATAAGGTATCAACAAAACCATTCAATAAAATCACATAGTTCTCTATCTCACTAGATCTATAAGAGAGAATGAAGGGCTAGGAGTCTGAAAGATCAAAGAGGAAGAGATTATCCATAATCAACACTTACAAAAAATTAGCACCATCAAACAACCTAAAAAATCACTGAAATTTCATGCATGCAGAGGCATCAAGTGATAAAAAAGATACAAGCATTGAGAAGAGGTGAACTATTGATTGATATATTAACATAGAGGCATGAAAGCCAATGTTAAAATTTTAGAAATATAAAATACATAGTCCACAAGAGAAAATATTAGGTAGAACCCAAAGGAAGAACCCATAAAAATAATACAAGTGTTTCTTTTATAAATCAAGCATAACTTAGATGATCTCAAACAAAACCCTAACCCATCTAGGGTCACAGGCTATGATCAAGGAAGCTTGAGATTTATTCATAAATTCCACACTCATAACAAGCATGGTCCCCATACCTCTATAGAGAAGGTTATCCAAAAGTACCTCCAAAATCCTCCATGAAATCAACAATCTAGGCATGGGATCCATAAGAAGGGACAAACATCATAAATGAATGAGCATGGGTACCACAAAATATACTTGGACTTGGTAGAAAATCCATTAAAAAACATTCCTATAGCTCCAAGAATCATATCTAGTAGTTGGGGGAGTGGTTTGCACATTAATAGCGTCATCATGCAAAAACATGCCAATCCGTGGAATGTCGAGGTGTCGAGACTGAAAGGAACCTCTGGCGTGAATATGAATTAAATGGTTCAAAGCCCCTAAAATGTGTCTCCATCGAAGGTCAATCTATGAAGGGATGGACATTGGATTATCAAGTGGAGGTCTTAGAGCATTAGACCGTCAGTGTACACATCAAAATGTTGGCATATCACATCAAACCATCAGGTGTCAAGCTTCATACCATTGATGTACCACAAGCTAAAAGAAGGAAGAGAAATAAGCCAAAAACGTGACCACCAAAAGGTCCACATTTATCGGGCATCATGGATCAGGAAGATGATCTCCCTCTTACCAAGGAAAAGGTAAGTGGTAAGGGAGAATCCTAGCTCCTAAAGCCCAAAAGCTCAACACTTAGCTGAATTTTGGGTTCAATTCATTAATGAGAAGAAAATATGGAAGGAGAAGGTTGAAGGCTTGATGATTGAAATATAGAAGAGAAATTGGGGATCACATATCAGGTGGAAGGATTACGTCTTTTCACCAAAGAAAAAGGAGTAAAGGGGAAGGCCAATGACCGATGCCTGAAAGTAAGGACCTAGGAAAGTTGAAAGGGCATAATTAGACCTTAGGAAGAAGGGAACGAAAGGAGTGTTGGGTGACAGACCTCAAACCATTGGATGATGGGCCTTACATTGTCGACATACCACATTAGACCATCAGGTGGTGGACTTTGGACCTTCGACATACCACATTAGATTGTTAGGAAGTGAACTTCAGGAAGATGTTAAAGGGTAAGGCCGATGGCCAACACCTAAAATATTAGTAGAAGTATGGAGAAGGAGATGAAGGAGATGGAAGGTCAAGATCAATGGAGAAATCATGCAAGTAGGTAGGGAAGCTAAAACCTGAAAGCCCAAAAACTCAAATTTAGCCAAATTTAGGAATCTCCTGAAGAAAAATTCATGCAAGATGGCCTCTATAGGATCTCTTAGATCAGTTATCAATTATGAGTCATCAAAGGGTAATATGAAATTTCAACACAACCTAAGACCAATAAAATTCCTAAAGGATTGGTAGCTTTAGAAAGAGTTTTTGATAAGTTTTGACAAGTGGAATCTGAAGAAAAATTCTACACATGAACAAGATTTAGAGGAAATAAATCTGGGGACTGAGTATGCACCTAATAATGTTTATATTGGTAAGAAGCTCAACCCAAAAATTTGAAAAATGCTAGTCTCTTTGCTCAAGAAGTACAAGCATGTCTTTACTTGGTCATACAATGACTTAAAGGCTTATAGGGTAGACTTATTTTAGCATGAAATTCTCTTGAATCCAGATGCCAAGCATTTTAGATAGAAATAAAGGCCAATAAACCCTACACTAGCACCTAAGATGCAACAAGAACTAATTTAGTTGAGAGATAGTGGAATCATAAAAACTATAAGGTATTCCACTTGGGTTTCAAATTTAGTTTAAGTGAGAAAGAAGAATGGAGATATCAGACTATGTGTGGATTTTAGGAATCTAAACATATTTTCATTGAAAGATAACTACCCATTTCCAAACATGGAGGAAATGTTGCACAAGGTTTTTTGATGTGAACTTATATCCATGATGGATGGGTTCTTAGGTTATAACTAGGTAAAAGTGAAAGAATTAGAGCAATATAAAATTTCTTTCACCACACCATGGGGAACATATGTTTATGTAAGGATGCCATTTGGTTTAACCAATGCATGAGAAACATTTCAAAGAGCTATGGATGTTGCATTATCAAATTTATAGACATATTTATGGTGGTATACTAGGATGACCTAACAACGTATTCCAAGGAAGAATAAGATCATTGTATGCACTTAGAAAAGTTATTTTCCATAGGTCTTGGAGTATGGTATCTCCCTTAACCCAAAAAAGTGTCTTTGGGGTAATAGAGGGTAAATTGTTGGGTCACGTTGTTCCCAAATAAGGGATCAAAATTGATCTTGAAAGGGTTGTAGCAATAGATAAGATTTCCTAGCCCAAAACTATCAAAAGTATACAATCCTTTTTTGGAAAGTAAATTTTGTGAGTATATTTATAACAAATATTGTTGAGTTGGAAAGATCCATATCTAAGATGATCAAAAAGGGTGAATCTATATCATGGAGTGAAGAACCGACTAAGGCATTCTAGAGCATAAAAGATGAAATAAAAAGGTTTGTTGTTTTGAAATCCCCATATATTTCCAAGCATGTCCAACTCTTTTCCTTTGCTTCATTCCATACAATTTCAATAGTTTTCTTAGAAAATAATAATGAAGGATTTGAACCACCAATATCTTTCTTTAGTAAAACCTTGCAACTTTTTGAGCTTAAATATGATATTATGGAAAAACATGCCTATGCTCTTGTAAAAGCTATGAAGAATTTGACCCTATTTGGTGGATACAAAAGAAGTATCTTATGTACCTAATGTTGTAGTCAAAGACATATTAACTCAACAAGAAGCTATAGGAAGAAGGTGTAATTGGATTAACATAGTCCAAGAATTTAATATTGATATCTAGATAACTAATCTTGTTAGGGGACAAGGTTTAGCCAAATTGATGGCTTAGTCTAATCTTGAGGATGGTCAAATCAATCAGATACAAGAAGATGCACTTGTAAAAGAATGTGATGTATACTCTTGTTCTTGGTATAAGGATATCTTATATTACTTGAATAGTATGTTTTTCTTGGAACATATGACTAATAACCATAAGAGGAATTTGAAATTACAAGCTATAAAATATGTTATAATTCAAGATTGCTTATACTGGAGAGACATAGTTGGTGTTATTCTTAGATGTGCTGATAAAGAATAGGCTATAAGGATCCTCAAAGAAATGCATAGTGGTATTTGTGGAGTTCATTATATGGCTAAGACAAAAACTCATAAGATCTTGAGGTCTAGATATTGTTGCCTTGTTCTATAACACACATAAAATTGTGAAAATATGTGATACTTGACGAAAAAGTATGGTAAGTTAAAATTTTCTAGTGCTTTACCTCTTAGGACACAGAATGTAGAGGTCCCTTTTCAATAATGGAGTATATATTTTATTGGTGAATTTAGTGAAAAATTTAGTGGGATCCATAGTTGGATACTAGTAGCCACATACTACTTCACCAAGTGGGTGGAAGTGATCCCAACAAGAAAGGAAACTAGGAATGTTGTTATCAATTTTATCATGGATAATATTCTAATCCAATTTGGTACCCTTGCAAAGTTAATCATGGACAATGTGATGTGTTTTAGGTCAAAGGATTTTGAAGATTTTTTCATCAATTATGGGATTTCCATATCATATTCTTTCCCTTATCATCCCTAAGGAAATGGAAAAGCTAAGTCTAGTAACAAGAGTCTCATGAAAATCAAGAGGAGAGTGATTGAAAAGAACAAGAGGTCATAGGATCCCAAATTAAATTTGGCACTAGGGGCTAATAGGACTACAATAAAGAAAGCTACTAAAAAATCTCCTTATGATTTAGCCTATGGATTGGATGCTAGATTAATGATTAATAACTTTTTGTTAATATATAAATTTATCCAAGAATATGAATATGATATCAATTATTCTATGGTAATCATAATCAATCAATTGATAGAGTTGGATGAGTAAAGGAAGAAGGCACAAATTTTGAACCTCAAGAAATAATTGCAAGTTAAGTATCTATTCAATAAGAAGACGTCATATACAAAGTTCCCACTTGAAGATATGGCCTTGATGTGGAATGCCCGAGTTCAAGATAAAGTTTTAAACATGGTAAATTTTACGCCTTATGGATGGTTTCTTATGTTGTTCTTGACAAATTTCATAGTGAGAACTAATCTTTTACAAAATATGAGAGGAATTTCTAGAATTTATAGTGCATGGATTATTCCTTAAACCCTAATTTTCATAAATTATGACATTTTCATGCATATTATATTATAATACAATTGTGCAATGGTTTCTCCCATTTTTTTGAGTTTTGGTTTTGCTTTTAGTATGCTTTCCTAGAGATTTGGATTCTTGCTCTATTCTTGTTGAACAAACATTCCTAACCAAAGCCATTGGTAGTTCATTTTTTATATCTTCCTAGCTCCTAGTCTTTTGTCCCATGAATTTTGATAAATGGATATTTTAACATTTTGTAAGATATGATGAAAATGTAAGTCATTAGGGCAACAAATGGGAATAGATTAATGAAAATTAGTAAAGAAATTATCTTTGAAGTATCCTAACTCAATATGGTTGCAAATAAGGCTATAAGTCTTACTTCTTTCAAGCATAAATATCAGCAAGACATGAGGAGTTTTATGGTGCATTGGCTCTCGGGGTTCAAAAAGAAGGGTTTTAATGTAATATCAGTAAGAATTTGTGAAAGTGAATCAAAACCTTTCACCATTACATACTTTGAAGATTAATTCATAAAGGCATACTATGTATTATGTGAGGTATTAGGGGGAGATTAACAGCTGAAAATGTTAGTGCATCTTATGTATATGGTTGTTGATATCCAAAATCCCCTAATAAAAAATGATTTTTATTTTTCCAGCTTCATAGCTAATGTCATCTACAAGAAACTTGTGGAAATTAAGAGGGATAGTAATGTGTTGAACTTTAGATGGTATTCTCTCTTTAGGAAGAGATGTTATGATTGTTCATATGTTCTTTCATTTGGTTTTTTCTTTTAATTTATCTATTTTTCTCCTTCCAATGCTTGCTTGAAACTACCTCAATCTTTCAATATCTTGGTATGTCTAGAGGAGCATAGAATGGGGCATGTTCATTTCTTTTATATGTTGTGTTTGTGGGATGTTCTTATAATACGATCATGATGAACACTTGCCTTGTGTCTATTGAGGTAGATTCTTGCATAACAAACATCCTTTACCTATTAGGTTCTTCATACCTTTTATGTACTATGAATATAATGATTTTTCTTATTCTCTCACACATTCAAACAAGGTTTATGTATGTCTAGTATGAACAAGAGTAATCCTTTTTGTTTGTAGAGTCAAAGTACATAGAAGGGATACAACATCACTTTGGTGCATAATGTCTATTTTCTATATCAAAATAAGGATTGATCATTATATATTTTCACATTAAAAAAATCATTTTTCCATCCAATTATCACTTTTCCATCCCATATCCCTCATCCACACCATTACCTACTCAAAACTTTCACTATTCAATATTTGATCAACAAAATTGATTCATTCTTCATTATCCTACATTATATCTCATTTCTTCTTCCATACTAACTCACCTTCATCCCAAAAATCCAAATTTTCACTCTTAGATTTAATATTCTCCATTTTCTTGATTCCATACATCATTCCTTGATTTTCTTCCATTCAACTCCTTTTTCATCACTAATCCACTAAGTCTATATTATTTTTCCTATTACGAGATCGATCTAAAAAGTATTTTTCCTAGCTAATCTCTCAATGGGAAAACCTACGAACCTATCTCCATCCCTTGGTATACTAGGGCATGTTGGGGCATATCATCACCTAAAATTTTCACACTAGCAACAAGTCTTTGAAATAATGCAACAAGCGCATTGTCTCAAAGAGGGTGAAAATGTAGACACATAAAAATGACTAACACATTTAATCTAAACCATCATCATTTCTCATCATCGTCTCTTTTCAACCCCTTCATCACTATTAATTAAACAATTTTAATTATTTAATTAAGATAACATATTTCCTCTTTAATTAAATAATTTTTAATTATTTAATTAAATTATTAATTTCCTCTATCCATATTGATTAAATAATTTGTAATTATTTAATTAAATCATGCATTCTTCTCATCCAACATAATTAGATAAATTATTTAATTTGACTTTTTCTTATAAAAATAAATAAAATCAATATTTAATTTATTTCCTAAATATATCATCACCTCATACACATGAATTAAATAAATTTATTTATTTAATTTTATTTATATTCTTCCATATCTAAATTTAGTGAGTTGAATGAAAACCATCCTCAGTTCACTCTCACTCACTCATGCATTTTGTCGCTTGATCCATGCAGCCATTAAATCCATATCTTATCCCTTCATCTTTATGCATGTCACTTGCACATTCATTATGATATCCCAACCAACATTATTCATTGATCTATCCAGTCATCCTATACTATTGATCAAATATAAATAAAAGATATAAAACACTCATCGTTTAGCCATTCAATCTCTCAGTAAATTTTGACAAATCTTACATACATCTTGCACTCATTTTACTATCAAGTTATGCTAAGATTATTGAAGAATTCACATACATTTATCACAACATTATTATAAAAAATGGAGTAATACTAGGTGTGTTGGTGGAGGTAAAATTGATGTTATTTCATTTACTTTGTTTGTACACACCCTTCATTGAAGTAGGTTATTTGATTATTGGATTGGGTGTTATTGATTTATTCTTATTTAAGCTTTGATAATTTTATGTGTTCTCTACACCTAGTGATTCTATATAGGGCTGATCAATTAGTGTTTATTTATTGATTTGTAGATTTAGATTGGGTAGGTGATATCAATAATAGGATATCCATCAATTCTTATAGTTTAACTTTATTTAGTGGTGATATGTAACAACCCAATGTTCATATAACCCAAAACTCCACTATATTATTTATTTATGTATTTTCTTTCAATTATTAAGTGTTCATTCATAAGTATGCTCAAGAGATTCTATTCTTATGAGATAGGTATTTATCAAACTTGGAACAACAACCAATCATATGGTTTAGTCATTTTTACATACAAAACATAAATCTATCTATCCATACATCTGGAATAAGCTTCCACCTAAAATGAGATAAACATATATCATAATCTGATAGGTATGTGTTGTAGCTAGAGTCTTAGATCTAATCAATCTTGAGTCACTTCTTTGATTACCATTCTTCCTACTAGGAGTGTATCAAGGTTGTCATTGTTAAGGGGTCAATAACTAATAATCAAAGGCTTGATTTTCACCTTAAAATTTGGCCAAAGTCCTCGAGGAATCAAGAATTCCTTACAAAATTGTTCTGAGTATAGTTTGAAAGCATTTTCTTTTAGTAATATTTTAGAATTTTCTAGTTGATCAATCTTTACCCTAAACCTTAGTCCTAAACTCCTTAGTACTAGGAGCATCTTTTATTTCCTAGACTACCTACATACCCTACTTACAAATGGGATTAAAGCATAAAATATCTAGTTTTAATTTTTATTCTATGTGTATACGAACTAATTAAGTGGGTATACAACCCTTTCTAGGGTTCTATTCCCTAGATAGTTCTTTTGTGGATACTACCCATGAAGGGAAGCTTATATAAAAATGGTTGAATTGACCATTGTTTGTTTTACTAATATCATCTCAACCCTAATCCTTTAAGAAGCATCACAATTGACTTGTGTAAGTAGTTTCATATCAATTCAAATTATTTATACATAATAAAATAAATATAACTTCAACCCATGTTTATATTTTCATCATAAAAATCATACTTGGGGCTTTCTATATTAGTGCTAACATCTTTGATTCATTTATTTTATCTTTTTAGTTATCAATCCAAAGTTTATATCCCATAATTTGGATTTAAATTAACAATTTGTCCCTTATTTCTCCTCATCAATTTATAAGGATGGTTCCATAGATGCCATTATTGCAGCCATGTTAAGATATAAATGTAGTAGCTCAAGTGCAACAACATTACCCATAAATGAGAGCCAAAGGCACCATTGATACCAAACATTTATAGTTTAGTTTTTTTTAATTCTTGATTAGATTGTCTAACCAATTTATAACATAAATTAAAAAAAATTCAAAGAGAGATATATCTTAAGAACTTTCAGAAATTAAACTACGTAAATTAAATAATATCGTTCGTCTATCAAATGAAAAGAGTTTAATCAAAATTAAAATCAATAAATTTATAACTAGCATATACTAATATTATATTATAAAATACCTATTCACTATAGATATTATTTATCTAAAGAAATTATGAGTTTCTTTGACACTAATAAAAGTGATGACTTATGATAACCATTTATCTCATAATTAAATATTTATCTAAAAATAACATACTACTCACAAAAAGGATTATCAAATTAACTATCAAATCATTTACAAAATTAAGTACTTCTAACTAGAGTTATATATCATTATATTTGTCATTAGTAGTTTTCTTCTTACTATTATTCAATTGTTTTAGGGCCATTTCTAGGGTCTCGGTGTTAGATAGCCAAAGATCAAGTGTCATTGGTTTCTTTTTTAGCATAATTTTGGGTAAGTTTGCATTCGTCATTTTCTTAGCTAATTTTCTAGTTCATTCTCCTAGTATATCCCTTTTCATATTGGGATATACAAGAATTGATTGTATGTTACTTTATGAAGTTTCAAGTCTTAATCGAATTTCATCCGCTACTTTCTTTATTTATTTGCATTTAGCATCTATAATCATTTTTTCTAAATGATGATTGGACAATATTTTAAAAACACTTTTGAAGAACTAAAACCTATTTGACTTAAAGAAATTTCTAATCTCATATATATAGGCAATAAATATTTAACTAGGTTGGAAAAAGTAACTTGGGGCATATTATCTTCAAAGGAAACTATAATAAAGTTTATTATCCTAATTATTCTCTCAAATTCCTATCTTAGTGTTACATTTATAGGTACTAGTAACAAGGTTTTAGAAGGTTATGTATTTTAATGTTACATAAATTAGATCTCGTAATTAAATTATGTGTAAATCTCAAGATACATCATTAGTTCCTTAAGTATCACTAAGTAATGTTTCTCACTAATTTCATAACATTTGATTGGAAGAGAATGTGGAATCTGGTATGTGCTTGAGTACTAGGAGCAAGAAAAATAAGAGGGTAGCCATTTCATTCTAGGAACTTGAGGAAGTGGTAGAGACACATGACAAGGTCATCTCTAGTAATCTGGATTTGACCAAGGTTCTTGATAAAATGATTTAGTTTGTGTTTGACGAAGTAATGTTTCTCACTAATTGTGCATGGAGAAGAATGTGGAAGTTGGTTTGTGCCTGCGTAATAGGAGCAAGACAAAGAAGAGGGAAACCATTTTGTTCTAGGAACTTGAGGAAGTGGTAGAGATGCATGACAAGGTCATCTCTAGTAATCTCGATTCGACTAAGGTTCTTGATAAAATGCTTTAGTTTGTGTTTGATCAACCTTTTGTGTTGATGTTTTGTTGTTGGTTTTGTTGTCGATTTGTATAGTGTTATCTTTTGACAACATTTTTGGATTTTTTGGGCTATAGGTGCTTATGTTTCTTTCTCTTTAGCAACTTCCTTGAATTGTATAGGGTTTTAGGCCCCCTTCAAAACATGTTTTTCCATATTAAAAACATTTCATTGGAGGAAGTGAAAGAGTATTATCATAACTTAAATCAAAATGTGGAAAATAAAATAATTTTTTGCTAATTCAATTTATTAATTACAAATATCCATAAATAAATTCCATTTAGTATCTTATACATCAAAATATTGCCATTATTGCATGGTTTGAAATAAACAATAAAATCTTCACAAGTTTGAGTTGTTGATATTCTTGCTTAGCTACTTTAGAAAATGATTTACTTGAATATAATTTATTTTAAAAGGGATCTATAATAAGATAGGTATCTAAATCTATAAGGATACTATTGTAATTCTTCTTTGTGTTTTTTTTAATTAATAAGCTTTTCAAGCTAGGGTCAATAGATACTAATAGAATGTTATCATTATGTTTCTAAATTTTGTTAATACAAATGAATGTTTCGTTTGATCTTTATTGTGATAATAGCTCCTACTTTCATATTTGCATAAGATTTATAGAGTCAAGATTATTTTTAGTTTAGGTTTACTCAAGTTGTGAATAAAATAATAATTTTCTATAAGACTTAAGTTAGTTGCTCTTCACCCTATATATATCATTTTATTCAAGTATCCCAACAGGTTTGTCAACTAAATTAGGCACATCTCTTTTTGAGTAGCATATGAAATTGAATTGAGCTACACTATACTAGTAATAATTAATTTTTGATGCATGATAACTTTCTTGCAACTCTCTGTACTTCTAAACTCACACACAATTTGATAAAATATTAATAAATAAAGACAACAAAATCAACAACAATTGCAATTATTATTTTCTCAATGGCACCTAAAACCTCTTGTGCATTGCATTCATTTGAAAGGAAATACAAAGGAAGCCTTCAAAACTGAAATCACATGAAAAATAAAATATAAATGTCTTGTTATAGGCAAGATTATCAACTATAGGTATGCATTCAATCTTCTTCCCAAATCTTGTAATCTTCTTCCTACACCCACACATAAATTTTGAGAATCAAATCACACAACCACCAATTATTGAACACTTGTAATACTGAGAGGGGGGTGAATCAATATTCTTAGAAACCATCCAATTGTTGAGGCATACTTAGCTATTATAAGGAATGAAATCATAAACAACCCATGACACGCACAACACATGAATACCCAAATTTTTACATGGAAAACCCAAGGAGGGAAAATCCATGGTGAGGATTAGCTCATAATATGTTATAACCAGTTATAAGATATTACAAAAAAGCTCACTGCCATGAGGACTCACTATCCAAGTGAACTCATTGTTTACAAAGAAAAGAAAGATAGAAAGAGGTGGCTTCACAACAAAGATTTTAACTGATACAAAGTGCATCTAACATATGTTGAATTCAATTCCTTTGAAGCTCAAAACATTGACTCAAAACACTTCATCTAACTTCGAATACAAATTTTTTCTCTGCTATATATTCATATTTTTTTTCTCAATTCTTTTCAAAATTTTACACCACTGCTTGTATTTGGATCATATACACATTATATTCTCATCCATCATCCCACCTATAATCTCAAAAAAATCTTACATATATATTAACTACATCCGCTGACATTAATTAGGTCGACCTAATTAGATGTAGCCGAAATCTATACAAGACATGCCTTGTCGGCACCCAATTCAAATAAAATTACCTTTGCACCAATGACTCATGTAATATATGTTGGCATGGACCTATAATAGCTCCTTCCTATCTTCTCATTACATTATTAATCTCCACAATTTTTTACATATATTAGATCAGCCAAGCATAGGACTAAAAAACAAAGTACTTCAACTGATCGCCACCATAGGATATGTAAACCTCAAAATGTAATGCTAGCTAGAAACCTCAATGTATTTACCTATAAAAATTCTCCCAAAATCACACGACCTAACTCAGATTTGTGGAGGAGTGCAAACCGAATAGGTCATGGCCATTACAGAGAAAACTATCAAAACCTTATAAGCCAATATTTTGTCACTCGTATCTACCAAACCATCTATCCAATTCATGTGATATTTGGAAATAAGATGTGATTGATGTCCATGAAACACATATTCGAATTTGAGAGATAAGTCTGTAAGTGTAATGGAATGTTGAACAAGTTACTAGAGGGAACTGAGTGCATAATCTATCGATGTAGACACTTAGAAAAAGTCCTCTTGCAATGTATAACTTCTATAATCATTCTCCATACTGTTCTAACATCCATCATGCAGTAATGACATCAATGAAAATATTCTTCATTCTTTCAACAATCTCCCCCTTTGTCATTGATGGAAACATGTGCCAAAAAACACATTTCTCCACACATCTCTCCCAAAAAATCTTCACATATCTCTCCCCCATTGACATCAAGGGAAAAGGGTGCACAAAAACTTTGTATACTCCCCCTTATCCATATATACAAACTAAAATGAAATACTAGCTCCCCCTTAGGGAGTTGATAAAAAAATACTAATACATCCACATATGTACAAAGGAATCTGAACATAAAAAAACTAAAAGATATATAGATCAACCTAAAGAGGGTAATCCTTGAAGCTTCTACAACATTTCTTGTGAAGAAGGTTTTCCTTATTCCCAACTCTTCTTTGTTGCTACAAGCAACCTATGTCGAGACTCAATCTCCATCAAAGTGTCTTCTCCTTCTTCCATGGTACTAGGGATAAGATTTAGTTTTGAAATTCTGTCAGTACTGGAAAGGGTGCTTGAAATAGTTATGTGATTTTTTTTTACCAAGTCCCTTAGCTTACCAAGCTTCTTAATAATCTCTTCATTCTAACTTCGCAAAGTGAATAATCTATCATGTAAGTCTACTATAGCATTCCAGGTCTAATCATTTCTATCTAGTGGTCGATCATAGGAACTTGATTCCTTAGACATCTGAGATTCAATTGAATCCATTTCATCTTTTATTCCTTGTGTGGCATCCAACCAATGCAATCAATACAAAAAAAATGTTTTTGCCTCTTCCTCATAGGCTTGTACTTCTTTCAAACATTCTTCAAATTTGGTATGTATAGATTCACATTTTTCTATAAGCCTTGTCACAACCTCTATTTCCACTTGTCCTTTCAAGTCGGAGGCATATTCCTTAAAGGAATCAATAAAAAATTTGAAGTTTTCCATAGTAGATAATGATGTATCAACACTAGTTCTTGGTGTGATCTCCTATAATTCCTTCACAACCTCATCATCTTTTGGTAAGTTTCAAGAATTTATTTTCTTGCTGATGCATACAAAAAATCACTTAGTTGCATCTTATGCATGGGGGTATCCTATTTAGATCAACAATGCCCTTATGCATGGGAAATTGCAACAATTATGAAGATACAACTAGTTAGAACTTTAAATGTTTAGATAACAATCCTTCTAAAGGATTAGCAAAGGAGGATTCACCAGTAGGCTTAGGTAAATCCTCAAACTTTTTTACTTCTTTTCAGTATCAATATCTTCCTCTTCCTCTGCCTTTTCTTTTTCTTCATCAGAGGCATTGTCTCCGTCTTTGTCCTTATCTTCCTCTTTCTCCTCATCTCCTTTATCTTTTCCTTTTTCACCTTCTTCATTTTTTTTTATCTTCTCCTTCCTTCTCTTTATCATTTCGACCCTTGTCTTCCTCATTTGTCTACCTTTTCCCTTTATCATTTTCATGCTTGTCACCTTCATTGGTGCCTTGTACTACATCAATTAGTGGAATAGATATCTCTGAATTATCTTAAACAATGTTTTTATAGGAATGTGAGTGTAATTATTTGTGGTTTCCTCTCTGATCATAGTCTCTTTTTCTGCAACATGCACATCCTCAGCATTATCCTATGTATGTCATTTTTTATCTGGAGGAGTATCACCTAGAATTTATTCTGTATCAACAACTTTAATATTTTAATCTTCTAATTTTTGTCCCTTGTTGGAGGAGGAAATGAGAATCATCTCATACTTTTGTGCTAAATCAATAACCTTTTCCTCATTCTCCTTTTGTATTTTCTCAAATTGGTCTTGATATTTTCCCATAAGAAGTGTGACTCTTTGTTTCATTCTAAATTATTTGTTGTAGACTTGGGCCATTGTGGCCTTATTAGCCTTATACAAGGAGAATCCAATTTTCTCCACAACATCTGATCTAATATTTTCTTATATCTTTATAGCTTCTTCTCTCTTTTCCAACAAAACATTCCATACATCATCTAGAACCTTCTTTCTAATATTCTCCATATCTGCCTCAACTATAATAATGTACTTGATTATTGTCTTGATAATGGTGGATTTTTCCACCTCATTTTCATTTTGATACTCAGTAATAGTTTCTTCCAACACCTCATGATGAAAAATTCCATCAAACTGTGCATCCATTCTCATTGGACATGGAAATTTCTCTAGAGTGGTCTTTTTTTTTTCTTCTTCTTTTTTAGATCACCTGATTCTGGTTTGTTTTTCTTCTTTTCCTTGTTCATATGTATCTTGAAGGCTTTCTTTTCTTTCTTAATTTATTGTTTATCAAATGTGTCAACTATGTCTATTTTTGGTTTCTTTGAAGTAGAACTGCTTCTTTTCATGATTAATGGGGATTCTTCATCCTCATCTTCTTCTTCTTCTCTAGATAGTATTCAAGTCCTTTTCTCTTTTAGCTTTCAATTTCTTTCTCTTTTGTGTCTTAGTGGCAGATGTGGGGGCTGCTAGAGTAACTCTCCTTCTCTTCATTTGAGGTTCTTCCATTATCAAAGCACTAGCCTCCTTTCTTTTAACTGATTCAGGGGAAATTTGAACACTAGGAAGATTGGAAGTTGATCTTCCAGATATTCTAGGTTCAGGGGACCCACTTGTTGTGCTTGCTTCTCCTTTTGCAATTGATTTCAATCTTTTATATTTCTTCGTTTGTGAGTCCTTTGTGCTTGAAATAATCATGCACCACTTTTGTCACCTTTTTCTCTATTTCAGGATTTTTCAGTTCTATGTGTACTTTCATATTTCTCTTCATATGTACCATGTATTTCTTGTGTAGGGTCCTTAGGAATATTCAATAATATCCCAACATAAAAATCTACTTCATTTTCAATGATCTTATATCTAAGTGGTTGAATCGAGAAATTTTGGTGTTCTACAACTTCAATAATGCATTCATCAGTTTTGACCAAAAATGTGATATCACCTTGATATTTTCCACTACAGACTTAGGGATCCTTTCCCATTCATGAATTCTCTTTTAGAATATTGAAAATAATGCAATAAGAGCTTCATCCCATGATTTCCTATCACCTTTTCTATGCAAATGTTCAAAAATATGATGGGATACTGGTCAACTTTTATCGCATATGATGTCTTTTCTTCATGGAAGCTCCCTCAGAAAGTAAAATAGCAAGAAAAATACCAAAGAGCTGAACTTGAAAGGGTATTTCTTATCTTTGGTTTTCTTTAGGTTGTCAAAGAGTTTTTGCAAGAGAAACTCACATAAATCATAGTCTTTTCCCTTTTCTACCATTTCATAGGCTACATGAATTGTTGTAGCAGACACATAATTCTCTCTACTGGTGTAATATATCTTATACCCCGTGACCATAGTTGTATACCTTACTACAAGATTCTTGATGGTGTTCACAGTGAGAGCCCTTTGATAAAATGTGGCTTCAATCAATTCCATTACATCCTTATTCTTCACAGATTTCAATACTAGTATAGGTCCAGTAGCACAAAGTCCAATAATTTCCCTTATAACTTCTTTTGTTATAGAACCAAGTTTGTTAGTCCATAAGAATTTTTCATGCACTCTGCTTAATTCCATTCTCATATACTTGATTTCATCTTCATAGGTGAAGCATGGAAACCATTTCCAAATATCGAGTTTCTTCTTCACTAGATTCTCCTTCTCGGGCTTAACTTGGAAATCTTCTTTAACAAATTGATTTTTCCATAGGTCTGTGAATTTTTTGTGGTCATATTCTTCCATTTTCTCATGGATGTATTCCCTAGTATCTTCTATAGGAAAAACCCTATATGGAATAGTTGAAAAGGCTCCAAGTGGGTCATTCTCAAATATTTTCACGGGATATTTCTTGAACGTTGGTTGGGATTTATCACTCACATTAACTACTATAGGTGTTGCCATTTCTACTGAATTTAAATGCTTAAAAAAAATCAGCTTTGGACAATGGTAAATACCTTTTTCTTTGTACAACTGGGACTAGGATTTGGATGCTCTGCTTCAAAAAACACCTTCAACTTTTTGAATTCACTTCAGCTCACTCTACTCACTCCAAATGCATAAAAGTGAGTAAAATAGACTAAGCATGAATACTTATAGTCCTTTGATTTTCCTCGATTCACATGTAATGTACCAATCAATAAAGTTGATGAAACTTTTCTCTATGCAATAATGCACCATAGATTGCTCCACAAATCTCTGCATTTTCATATTTTCTTTCAATTTTTTCTCCAAAAGATCCAAACTATACATTTCCATATCATATTTTTATGCCAAGCCCTATCACCTTATATTGGCAAGGGTTTATTTGATTTGATTTTATTTCTCCCCCTAAGCCAATGCCTAGGTTCAATTCCCAGAGGGATTATGTACACCGAAGGGTGGTACTTATTCATTTGTAGTCTATGATTCTTTCTTGTTTTCAAGCTCTTATTTCTTTCTCTAGATCTTCTCCATTTCCTTCTTTACTTTTGTCGGATCAATCTTTGTGATTGGTTAATTTCTCTTTTCTGAATTGTTATTACTCATATTTTTGTAAAACCTAGCAATGTGTCTAGTTCTGTTGTAATTGTGACATACAATATTCTTCTAAGAGTTATTCCTTCTATTCATTCTAGATCTACATTGATTAGCCTCATTTCCAAATCCATAGCATGTATGGCAGTATCCATTGAAAGGTTGAAACATTCTACCATTATTATATTCATTCATTATTTGACTTTTGTGTTCACTTGCTCTATGTCCAAATTTCTTGCATGTAAAGCATTGACAATTAAAGGATGGAATATTCTAATTTATTTTTCTTCTACATTCCATTTCTCTATGTCTAAATTTATTGCAAAAATAACATATACCATTGAATGATGGGTACCTTTGAGCATTTGGTTGTTTGATTGGGATTTTTCTAGTATTGTTTCTTTGATTTTAAAACTTTCCATTATTCTTCTTATCTTCATTCTTCTCTGGTTCACTAATATTCTTTGCATTAGATGTTTGATCTACTTTTGATCTTTCTCCCTTTTCAATTCTAAAAATTTCTTTTTCTTTAGATACTTTTTAGCCTGCAATTAACTCATCAAGCATAGTAGAGATTTTCTTGATTTTGTCTTCATGAATTCTTGCTTTCTCTAAATCTAATCTCAAATTTTCCACTTCCTATTCAAGCCTTGTATATTCCCCAGTCTTTCTTTTCACCATTGTATTTATACATTCCTCAATCATTTTCTTTTCTTCCACCCACACCTTCAATCTCATAATGTTCTCATTTGCTTTTTTTAATTGTTCATTTACCTCCCTATGTCTTTCTCTGAACTTCTTGATTTGTTCTCTCAATTTTTTGATGTAGTCATTTGATTCTTTGATATTTTCCTTCAGATCTCTATTTTCATCTTCAATTTTTTCAAGATCTTCAAGAACAACTTTGATTTATCCATCTTTTTCAAGAATGCAATCAACTTTAGTGTATCCAAAGGTAGGAATTACTTCTAGAAATCTTCTATCATCCACGTGTTCAATCTCCAAGACCTTCCCAAAATGATCAAGCTTTTTCCAAGGAACCAAGCTCTGATGCTAATGCAAGAGATCTTTCCTGCAACTCTTTTCATTTCAAACTCACACAAATATTCTAAGAAATAAATAAAACAAGAAACCCAAAATCAGTAACAAGTGATTCTTATTGGCTTAATAACACTTGCAAGTCACTAAGAAATGCATAAAATGAAAAGAAGGCACAAAGGCAGCCTTGAAGACTAATATTACATGAAAAATTAGAGATAAATATCTTGCTACAGGTATGATTAACAATTACATGATTGCATTCAAACCACCTCTCAATTCTTGCAACCTCCTTGCAACTACACATAAATTCTAGAAATCACAGTACACATTCACCAATGTGTGCAACAAATGTCTTGCTGCTAATTTTTTTCTTCCAACAACAATATCCAAGTTTGAAAAATACCTTCCAAGAAGATGTTATTCCCAAAACCTCCTCTTACCAAAATCTATAACCAAAAAAATGACTCCCAAAATCAATTAACCAAAAGAAATACCCAAAACCTCCAAAAATCCCCCCCACACCAAATATCATGTTCCTTTTCTTGAAAAATCAATTAATTTCCAGAAAATTACCTTCATGTAACCCCCAATACATGTTGAATTCATTACCTACATGGTAGGCCTCCACTAGCCGACACTATTAATTAGCTCCACTCTCCAATTTTAATTACCAATTCAAATTTCCATCTCCACTTAGTCTGAGCATCCAAATCATGCCTATAGCATGATTTTTAATTAAATGCAAGTCAAAATTTCCTCCTCTCCAAATTCAAACACCCATTTTTTCCTTTTAGCATATTAAATTAAATAACATTAATCCCAACTTGTTTCCCAAGGAAAATAAACAACCCAAAACATGTCCAATTAAATAATATGATTTTTTGACTTATTACTATCAAATTCACTCCAAAATATCCTTGAAATTGATGCAATCAGGGGAGGTCTTCCACACACTCAAACACAAAATGAATCAACAAATCAACTATTAGATCAACAAGTCTTCAAATTCTCTTTATCTCAACCAATTCCCTCTATTTCCTTGTAGCATTGCAAACCCACTAAATCAGGTATAACTTCACAAAAAAATCCTTTCAATTCACAACTTGACCCACTTCAGGGACCCATTTAGACACTTAACAACATACTCACAAATCGCCCTTGATTCCTTTTGAACAATTTTTTCAAATTTGGATTTTCTTGCCTTTTAGGGCTCATATTAGCCCTCTTTTCCAAAGGGACTACCCTCAAAACTTATCCAAAACTCTTAAAACCTTGGGGATGCACTTCAAACCTATCAAGACCTAATATTACACCATTAGATCTCAGAGATACAACCATCCACTCACCAAATCATAAAAACATCTCTTTAAGCCTAAAAACCCTAGGGCTTATTGAAAATGACACTTCCCAATCACCCCAAAACCTAAAAACTGCTCAAAAAAATATGAAATATTCTACTCAAGCTTAATTCAACATAAACTTATGCTGCCCAACACAAAAATCCAATTTGACTCATCATAACCTCACTTTATGGAAAACACAATTTTACACTCTAGGGCTTCACACCCATCTCATCTCCTGACCTCCCCCACTCTTACTCACCATTCTCACACCTTCCCTTAATGAAATATACCCATTCCACCAAGTAACAGAGTATACAGAAAGGTGGAATTGGCTAATTCATGCTTTAAGTTAACAAACCCTCAAATACCCTATTTATGGCCGGACTGAGTAAACTTACAATTAAATACTCAAAATTTGATGTTAAACCTTCAAAATAGAACAAAAAGAATGTTAAAAAAATATGATATGTAATATCACAAGGAAATGAATCAAAATGATGTTGTATGGGTCCGTACAAATGCTTCTACAATAGAAGTTACAAAAAATTGGAGAAAAATATGAGTTTTATTCAATCTTCAATCTTCCCACTGTATTCAACAATAACTCCACGAGTTCCTTACACCCTTTTAAACTTTTTTCCCTCCAAATCAAATGGCTATAACTTCCTAACTACCCTTTAAAATCACTTTACTCTTCAAATTCCTTCAATGAGGCAAATTTACAATTTTTAACACTTTACATCATTTCAACTTAACAACTTTGCATTTCTTGCACATTTTGCAAACTTGACCACCTAGACACATAAACATCATCACCAATGACTTATTACATCATAAAATGGTCTTAGTGACCTTTTTATAATACAAAAAACTCCTAATTTCTAAAGTCTAGACCTCAAAACCTTAAATGGACAAAACTTATTTAATGGTGCTCCTGCACCATACACCCCAACTTGAAAATTTTCCAAGTATCTTGGGAAGATTAGTGTAGCATGTCCTCCTTTGTGTTCTTCATGTTCCAATAATCCATTCTTGTCTTCAACTAGTCCATTGTGTTCTTGTTCCTTGTTGCCTTTAATATCCTTGATCTTACCCTCACTTGCTCTTTGCTCCAACTGTGTGTACTGTTCTATGGGGTGTGTGTCATCTTTTCCAACCTCAAACACTGTTGTTATGCCTTCTTTATGTACTTACCTCCTTCCTCTATCATCACTTATTTTTCCTTTCCATGTTCTATCCTATGCTTACTATCCTTCTTATCTGCACTTTCATCTTTATCAACCATTCCATTACCTTTTGCATCCTCTGTTAGACTTGCACTTACTTTGTTTACTATCCAAACATCATCACTCATTATCTTCATATCCTCTATATTTCCCATCTTGTAATCCCTTGTACCAATAGCCTCTGTCACTTCAACATCATATTTTCTTGTCCTCTTATTCACTATCACATCAACTCTACAACTTACTCCCCCATTAATATCAGAAACCATTGTCTTTCCTTTCACTATATTACCATTAATCACTATCCTCTTACTTGTTGTCCCATTAATTTCATCATCTTTTGACTATCTTTTTGCTTTGCTCTCTATTATAGGGCACTTGACTATCCCCACCGTGATGCATTCACTTTTTACATGCCTTTCCAAAGGCTCTTCAAGCTTACACTGTCCCTTACCAATCTAAAACTCATTGCTTTGAACTTTCTTCCTCCACACAAAAGCATTTTTTCTCACAATTGATTGAAAATAACTTTCTCTTATTGATTCCACTGTCCTATCTCTATTAAGCATGGTATTTGATGCTACACTTATGTTCTTTCTTTCATCTTCATCCACATATTCTTTTCTCCCATGCATAATAATCTCACCATATTCTTCTATACCCTCAACCAATGGAGTTAACACTAACTCTCTCCCATCCTTTTCAATTATGTAGGTCTTTTGTCTTCCATTATACAAGGCTAACCTATCAAACTGCTAGGGCCTTCCTAACAATAGATGACAACAACTCATGGGTAGTATATCACAAAGAACTTCATCTCCATATGGACCTATCTGAAATTCAACCCTTGCTTGTTCACTCACCATCAAAGACTGATTTTCACTAACCCATGACACCCTATATGACCTTTTTTCCAAGTACTCTTTGAAAATGTAATTTTTCTACCATCTCATTAGACACAATGTTATTTGTACAACCAAAGTCAACAATCACCTTGCATACCTTGTCTCTACATATGCAAGTTGTCCTGAACAAAGCTTTTATTTAAAGCAACTCTTCCTCCTTTGTGGTCTTCAAGATTTTTTTCTTCATCATCAACATCTCTCCAACCTTAGCCCTTGCAATCAATTTATTTGAACTTGAACTACTCTTAGCTTCATCTTCTTGCACTATTTGTGCTCTTCTATCAGTTTTTGTTTCTCCTCCACTTGAAGTTGAACCAATCTTCTCAAGGCACTTCCAAGTAGGTTGACAATATTCTTGATAATGATAACATCTACCTGAAAAAGTATTAGAATTCCTTCCACCTCCAAATTTTCCCCTTGTGCCTCTATATCCACCTCTAAAGTCTGCAACTTGTTCATCTCTTTTGCTTGGTTCTTCTTGATTTTCAGTTGCTTTTCTTGGAGTTGAATAATATCCTCTTCCTCTCATGGTTTTGCCTCTTCCTCTTACTATTTTCTCTTGGCTTCTCTTCACTTTATCTTCAGCCTTCAATGCCATTTGATAACATTCCTCCACACTCCTAGGATTTTTCAAAGCCAACTCATCCTATATATTCATTCTCAAGCCACCCAAGTACCTAGCTATCTTCTCATCTTCATTTTTAGTATGGTTAGATCTCATACACAATTTATAAAATTCTTCAATGTATGCCTTTACATCCATTTCCTTTTGTCTCAAATTTTGCAATCTTTTAAACATTTGAATTGAATAATCTGAAGGGAGAAACTTACCTTTTAGCTTTTCTACCATCTTATCCCATGCCACAATCTTAGAGTTGCCTTGTTTCCTTCTTTATAACTGAAAATAATCCCACCATACAAGTGCATGGCCTCTTAATTTTGTTTTTGCAATCTTTACTCTCTGCTCCCTAGGAATCTATTCACATTCAAAATAGTTATCCAAAGAAGATATCCAATCTAAAAATTTCTCTTCATTCAAATTTCCACTAAACATTTGCACATCAATTTTTACCTTATACTTGTCACCTTTTACTGCCTTTATCAACTTGGCCATTCTTTGATCTTCTGGATCAAGTTCTTCAACATCTTCAAACTCTTCATCATCTTCTTCCTCTGATTCACTACTCTCAACTACTTCTCTTCTCTTATTGGTTTCTAAGGCTAGCAATCTCTCTTTGAATTCTCTGATCTCTTTGATGTATTGACTCTCAATTCATTCATCTCCTTTGTTGTATTCTTTCCTTTTGGAGGCATCTTCACAATCTTGCCTCTTCACCTTCCAAGCTTTCTTTCACAATCTTCAACTTTCTTCCACAAGAATCTTCTACCTTCGCTTTGATACCACTTTGATGTAATCAGGGGAGGCCTACCACACACTCAAACACAAAATGAATCAACAAATCAACTATCAGATCAACAAGTCTTCAAATTCTCTTTATCTCAACCAATTCCCTCTATTTTCTTGTAGCATTGCAAACCCACTAAATCAGGTATAACTTCACAAACACACCCTTTCAATTCACAACTTGACTCACTTTAGGGACCCATTTAGACACTTAACAACATACTCACAAATCACCATTGACTCCTTTTCAACAATTTGCTCGAATATGGATTTTCTTGCATTTTAGGGCTCAAATTATCCCTCTTTTCCAGCGGGAATACCCTCAAAACTTATCCAAAATTCCTAAAACCTTGGGGCAGCACTTCACACCTATCAAAGCCTAAGATTCCACCATTAGATCTCAGAGATACAACCATCCACTCTCGAAATCATAAAACCCTAGGACTTATTGAAAATGACACTTCCCAATCATCCCAAAACCTAAGAACTGCTCAAAAAAGTCTGAAATAGTCTTCTCAAGCTTAATTCAACATAAAATGACACTGACCAACACATAAATTCAATTTGACTCATCATAACCTCACTTTTCCTTATGGAAAACACAATTTTAGACTCTAGGGCTTCACACCCATCTCATCTCCTGACCTCCCTTGCTCTTACTCACCATTCTCACACCTTCCCCTAATGAAATATAACCATTCAATCAAGTAATAGAGCATGAGGAAAGGTGGAATGGGCTAATTCATGCTTTAAGTTAACAAACCCTCAAATACTTTGTTTTTGGCTGGATTGAGTAAACTTACAATTAAATACTCAAAATTTGATGTTAAACCTTCAAAATAGAACCAAAAGAATGTTAAAACAATATTCTATGTAATATCACAAGGAAATGGATCAAAATGATGTTGTACGGGTCTGTCCAAATGCTGCTACAACAGAAGTTACAGAAAATTGGAGAAAAATCTAAGTTTTATTCAATCTTCAATCTTCCCAATGGCTTCAACAACAACTCCATGAGTTCCTTACACCCTTTTAAACTTATTTCCCTCCAAATCAAACGGCTATAACTTCCTAACTTCCCTTTAAACTCACTTGACTCTTCAAATTCCTTCAATGAGGAAAATTTACAACTTTCAACACTTTACATCATTTCAACTTAACTTTGCATTTCTTGCACATTTTGCAAACTTGACCACCTAGACACCTAAACATCATCACCAATGACTTATTACATCATCAAATGGTTTTAGTGACCTTATTCTAATACAAAAAACTCCTAATTTTTAAAGTCTAAACCTCAAAACCTTAAATGGAAAAAACTTATTTAATGGTGCTCCTACACTAGAAATTAAATTCACAACAAAAATTGAAAAAAAAAAAATTGCCAGTTAGCGGGCAACCATGGATGCACCTGCATTAGACACCCATAGTAAAATAAAAGTGACCCTATCACTTCTCAAGAGGATA
Organism: Sequoia sempervirens; assembly: GCA_007258455.2. Lineage (NCBI taxonomy): Eukaryota > Viridiplantae > Streptophyta > Pinopsida > Cupressales > Cupressaceae > Sequoia > Sequoia sempervirens. The sequence goes on from VDFB02281492.1 coordinate 86,683,676, forward strand.
ACGAAAATGAATAACCTTAGGTTCAGACAACCATGATGAGTCTCCTATAATTCTCCCAAACCATTTTACCAAATACTCCAAATACTGCTTGTGTCTTATGCTCTTACTCACCTTGCTGTCCAACATTGCCTCTATCTTCTTCCTCACTTTTCCTTGCAACTTGATGTCTCTTCCATCCTTCATTCCTCCTCTCTTTCTCCTTCTTTTCACATAATCTAACCCCCACCAATCTGCACTATGAAATTCTAGAAAATCATAATCATTAGTTTTCTCTTCTTCAGTAAAATAAGGAATCTCATGCATTAGATGTTCAATCTCTATTCTATCCATGTGCTCCTCCTTCCCTATATCTCTTGAAAATAAATTTTAAGCCGTAAATTGAATGTCAACAACACAATCAAAATATTCATGCTTTCCACCCTACAACAAACTACCATTCATACAAATTTCTTTATAAAAGGAGAATGATGCAAAGGGAATCTCACCAAACAACTCAACATTCACTTTCTCACCTTCTTCCTTACTTACAACTATAGTGCCTCCATTCACCAATGTACCCATTGCTGCAATATCTTCTTTTACACTAACCTTATCATGATCACTTAAATTAGCAACAACATTTTTACAAAAAATAGATTTTACCTCTTTTCTCTCCACTGAAACCTTCACTCTACCCATCTTAAATGCAATTAGCAATGCTACAACTTGCATTAGTAAATAATGATCTTCATCTTCATCCTCTTTTACTAATTATTTAATACCATTAATCAAAAAATTTCCAGTGTTATTACATACCTTCCCTTTGTCATTACTCAATGGTTTCAGCTTATGCTTGATTCCATCCTTCGTTGAGGAGTATGCATTGGTATACCCATCGTGCATTGCACACCTAAAAAATTTCCAAGGTCTTCCTAACAAAACATGACAAACATCCATAGGCATAATATCACATATTATTTCAACATAATACTACCCTATCTTAAATTTCACCAAACATTATTCTCTGACCAAAACCTTCTTTTCATCTTGCAACCAAGCAATCCTACATGGATGTGGATGCCTTCTTTACAACTTTAATTTAATTACCATTTATTCATAAACTAAATTATCTATGCTTCCACCATCAATTATAATATTACATACCTTACCTTCACACTTACATCTTGTTCAGAACAATCATTTCCTTTGATCTTTTTCCTTTCCTTCATTCATCGGGGCTCTTCTTATAACAAGTGCCTACCCATTTTCTGTATCTTTTGAGTACGAAGACTCTACATCTTCTTCATTTACATTTGCTACCCTCAAATCATTTTGATTCCTTTTTTTTCCTTCTTGGTTATGAGGGAAATCATATGATCTATTCCCATCTTCTCCACACTTGAAACAAGTTCCTTAGAAGCCTCCTCTTCTGAATCCTCTACCCAATCTTCCTCTACCTTTGAGATTTTTCTCACAAGACTGGTTTGAACTCTCACCCTTCTAATATTTATTGTCCTTAGTGTCTTAAATCTATTTTTTACCCTCATTTTTCTGCACATAAGATCTACCGTTTCTCTTTTTCTTATCCTCAAATTTCCTATTTAACTTTTCCTCAACTTTCAAAGAAAATTGATAAGCTTCTTTTAAATTAAAAATTCTTACCAAAATCAGTTCTTCCTAAATGCTCGGACTCAACCCATTGATGTATCTTGCTACCTTCCCCTTGTTGGCTTTTGAATTCCCTTCTCTAATTAAGAGAGTGTGAAACTCCTTAGTGTATTTGTTGATTCATTTTCACTATTGTCTCAATCCATGCATCTTCTTTAACAACTCCAACTCATAATCCATTAGACCTTAAGCTTCTCAACCATTCTACCCCACTTTTTAATCCTTTCCTTTCCTCTCCTACCTCTTTCAATCTGCACTTCTTTCTAGCAAATGCTAACATGTCCCTTGAATTTATTTTTTGCAAACTTAACCTGTTGGTGTTTTTTCCAACAGAACCCTAAAATCCTCTAAAGGGTAGCCAACCCTTATGCTCAAGAATTTTCAAATCTAGTAGCCAATGAATGAGTAAAGGATCTTGAGGCCATTAATCCTACACTTTAGGCTCTATGAGACCTAGGAGGGTATTCATTATTGTGCTTAAGTAATGCTTTTTTGATTGGGAACCCATCTATACACAAATCAATTCCTCTTAAATGCAGCTAAATGTAATTCACTAAAAAATTGGCAGATCTTTGAGCGAATTACTATCTACTTGTGTGAACCCCAACCTTGGTACCTGTAAAACAACAAGAATAAACAAGTTAGACAAGGTTTTGCAAGAAAAAACAATGATTCCCCATGAAATCCATTTACAACATTCAAACTAGGAAGAAAATATTTTAAGAAATGATAAAACAAAGATTGAATCTTAATTAGATGTGCAAAATCATGATCCCATGGGGGAATTGGTGCCAATTTGATGTGAAAATTGGCCCTTTCCCAATTCATATGATGCAAACTTGATGTGTTGATGAAGATTTGATCCACTTTCTTGATGTTGAAGAGTGCTCCAAGCTAAAATATGCAAAAACCTAACTATGATTCAAGAATGATTGATGAAATTTGATGGATATTTGAGCATGGTAACTTTGCATATTTTGTGGATGATCAAATGAGGATATGAGCCATTTATTTATAGAATGCCAAGGTGGATGAATGTCCAAATTTGAGCAATGTGGGACTAACATTCATCCAATGGCATGATGCCACTTGTCAAGCTATGAATGGGTGAAGGATGTGCAAGATTTGGGGTTTGTGCCAATAAATGCATAATTTTGAATTTCAAATTTGTTGAAATGACATGTAAGAGGGAAGGGAAAATGCAATAAGTGCCACTTGGCTCAAGGCAAAGGACATGTAAGATGAATTTATTGCCTTGTTGGATGTACATGTTGATTTGGAATTTTTGAATTCAAATTGAGAGAATATTCCAAAAAATGCCATGTGAGGAAAATAGAGATTTAATAAATGAATTAAATCTATTTTCATGTGCAACTTGCATTATCTAGAGGATGAGACATGAGGTGAGATTAAATTAATTAAGGGTTAATTAATTTAATGAGAGAGGTTAGATGATGTGACCTATTTGACTCAAATTTATGGATTTATTTAAGTCAAATAAGAGAGGAATATGATAAGAGGGTAATTAAATAAGGATTTTGATTTATTTAATTAAAAGAGATGGTGTTAGACTAAATCAAATAAGGTTTTAACTTATTTAATTTAATGGATAGACTTTAGAGATTTAATCAAATAAACTGATTATTTAATTAAATAGGGACAATTAGATCAGATGGATTGATTTAATTAATAGAAGGGATTGACTTAATTAGATAAAATGATTTATTCAATTAAGAGAGGAATATTGATGAATTTAATAAAATAAGGAGATTTGATTAAATGGTTAGACTAAGGGATGATTCAGGAAGAAAAGGTGTTAGTAGTCAAGATCAGATGCACAATGTCAATCAGTATATTTTATGTGTTTACATTTTGCCCCTCTTTGAAGCAATGCACTTGTTGCGTTGGTTCAAAGAATAAATGATCTGGATCAAAGCCAAAAAATTTTGCTATTTAAAAACTTGCCCCACTACTGCCTAACAGGGGAGAATATGCCAATATAATGCCCCCTCGAGAGATTGGACAAAAATTTGAATTTTTGGGTGATCTCGTGAAAAAAGAGGACAAAGTACCCAACAGGTCCGAAAAGGCTCTAGGAGGCTAAAAACGTGTCTAAAAGCAACAAAATGATGAAAAACAAGCCTTAGCTAGATAAAAACAGGTTCGGGGGTCCAAAACCCTTAGGAGGACAACCAAAACAGTGAAAAATAACCTAATTTTCATGGTTAAATGGGGCCTGAGGGGTCACTTTCAAGTCATTTTCAAACACTTCCAATAGTAACCTTGAGATTTGAGTGTAGACCTCCTGATGATATGGTGCATCGACAGCTTCCCCTGCACATTTTGAATCGAGTTCGGACGTACCAGCGACCACCCGGCATCGGGGCATTGGTAAGTGGCCCTTACACAAGCTTTTTCCTTCATTTAATGTCTCATTTAATGCTTTAGAGAGTCGGTATGTTTGCAGCAGTGCTATATGGCACCACTCAAAAGACAAATTGTGCTGCTCAGTGCTGAATAGTGCCACCACGGTGCAGTTTGGAGTTTAGAAACTCTGACGCTGAGCTCGGGGCCAACGGTTGGATTTACAAAGCATGACACAATGTTGCTAATTTTGTCCAAAGTGTGTCGCTATGAGGGAAACTGCACTGTGGCAGTGCGATTTGGCTCTTTTCAGCCCTAGCATTGGAGTTTGATTTAAATCAAACTGCGACGCCATCACGGGTTGCACTGCTGGGGAAGCTTTTTGAATGCTCGATAAAGAATTTTTCAAAAATTTTAACATGATGAACTTTCTTGATGTAGGATGGGGCGAGGGAGCTCTACTCCCGAGAGCATAGGTCGCGGGATCTAGCTAGCTACCTGAGAGACCTGAGCGATCGGGACCAGGACTGACTTTAGATTGTGGGTTTGTGGCATATTGCGTACACGGTGCCGATCTGCACTCACTTAGGGATACTATCAGTGCTGGAGGAGAGATGGCACAGTGAGGCATCTTTGTTCCATCTTCCTACTAGTGAGGCCACCGTCACTCTAGAGGACGTTTGGTGGATTCTACGATTGCTTGTTCATAGTCACCAGGAGATCTTTGATATGGACGAGGGACGCGAGGCTTGCTTCCGAGTCCTTGCCACATATGAGATTATCTTCTGTGAGGGGCAGATAGAGCTTGAGCACCACTGGGTGGTTGCTGCTATCATTTCGGGCCTTGTTTCCCTTGACAGGCGAGGGAGATACGTCAATCCTGGCTGGGGATCGTGTTGGGAGCGGATGGTCTGAGACAGGCTGACTCGTTTTGCATGTGGGCTTATCTTTCTTGCTTCACTTTATAGAGATCTCCATGAGTACATTTACATGGATGGGAGAGCACTAGGAGCAGGGGTGACCCTTCTTCATGTCTGGGTGTGGGAGCACATTTCTGTGCTACATCCATAAGTTGTTCCAGTTCTGATGGGGCTAGATGATCCCCTTGTGGCATGATACATAGGTGGTGTTTCGTTCACCCACACCGGCAAGCATGGGATCCCTTATTGGAGGAGGGTTCTAGATGAGATGCAGGTTTTTACGTGGCTCCCATACCTTGGTCAGCCTAGATGGTTCGACAATGCTAACCAGATGTTCTTCTGCCACTAGGATCGGTATATGCAGGGGCGGGAGCACACGATGGTTGAGAGGTACTTTCCTGGGCATGTGCAGTGTCAGTTTGGGGAGCCACAGGATCAACCAGATGATGACTACATAGCTGTCTTCACCCACACCATGGAATAGGTTGCATGGGGGTGATATATTCCTGCTTCAGAGGTAGTAGATAGTTTCAGACAGCTGGTAGTCTAGCCATGGGCCTATGATTAGGTTTTAGCAGATCTAGGCACCACCCAGGCGTACAAAGATTGGTTCTGACCTCCACTTCAGTTGAAAATTCCAGGTGCAGTCCCAGATGTGCGAAGGGTTAGAGGTAGAGGGGGAGGATGAGGATGGAGATCTAGGATTCGACAGGATCCGCCACTTGTACCTCCAGTCCAGCCAGATCAAGAGGACATGCCTATGCAGGATCAGTAGTGGGAGCCACCATAGGATGAGGATCATCCTCGGGTGCAACCAGATGTGCAACCACAGGTGCGGTCATAGGTGCGGCCAGCGGGACAGGCAGATGCACGAGACACTTTGATTGCATAGTTGCAGGCCCAGGTCCAGGCCTTGAGAGCTGAGAGAGATCAGGTGAGGGCTGAGAGGGATCAGGTCATGTAGCAGAGACATATTGTGGAGCTATAGGCAGCTACTGAGCTAGGTCGCAGGCATCAAATAGAGAGCATGATAGCCTCGTCCTCCTAGGGTACAGTGCCGGTTCAATCCTACAAGGATATCGTCTGAGAGGCAAAGTATTATCAATGAGCTTATCACAATGTCATACCCAGAGCAGAGTGGGTCCCCGAGTACTCAGAGTGAGCCAGCCACAGACCAGCAGAGGGTCATGGTGATAGAGGTGAGGGTAGCATTCACAGGGACCGAGCTTGATCGAGATGTTATGATACTTTTTGTGTGCCTAATGGGCTCATTTTGTACTGATTGACATATATGTACAGTGATCCAATTTATTCTTTGTACTATGACAGTTGATGATATATATATGAACCGATGATGATTTTGATGTGATGCAATGTGTTATCTTTATGCATGCATGTATGGTTCTATTTCTATATGTTGTGGATGCATTTATTTATGATGTATGCATTATGATTATGACTAATAGATCTATATTATGTTAACTTATGATATGCAAATGTGATGTGCAATGATGTTATCTATATGATGATTTATTTATGATAATGCAAATGAGATGGTTTGATATGTAATATGAATTTTAATATGATCTATGATGTTTATGTGGAATGATATGTGACCTATATTTGTTGATGGATGTATACATACTTTGCTTATAATGAATTTTGTACATTTGTGCCTATGTGGGATGAATTATGCAATGAATGTTTAAGATGTTTTTTTTGAGATGATATGGATGATGTAATATGAATGTAATGGTTGTGGTATGATACAAGTGGGATGATTTTAATGCAAATGAGATGGTTCTATGAGATGCTTAGAATAACAAATGTTATTATCCTAATTATGATGTGTGTGATGTATTTAATATGATGTGATGTTATGTTAATGCAAAGTGATGTGATGATCCATAATGTAATATGTAATGTGATGATGATATGATGTTATGCCAGTATGTATGAAAATGAATTAAATGCTTATATACCTATTGTGTATGATTATGCAAAAATGATTATGAAATGCTTATGTAAATGTTTATATGATGATTTAGATGTAATGTGATGTAAATGGATGAAATGTAATGAAATGGATGCATCTATTTTTGAAAAATGCTTATGATGACATGCTTATATGATGATGGAAATACGATGTATATATTTCCTATATGATATGTGTATGTAATATGCTAATGATTTGTGGATGCAGAATCAATGATTATGATGATGATGATGAACTGTCATAGTACCTTGTTAGTGCAGTTAGCCGAAAAATGAAGAAGTCATTTCAACAAGACGCAAGATGATGCAAATGCAAATGATGATGATGATGATGGTGGTTACTTTCCAAGGAATTGGGATTTTCAAAGGGCCAAATTTTCTTATGTTTAATAATACACGTGGTATGATGCATCGAGGTATAGAAAACTAGGATGGTGTTGTACCTAGTGTGATGGATTTTGACTTGACAATCAGATAAGAGTATTCTTACTCACACCTGACATACAAAAACCTTTCTAGGATGCACTTCAGAAGTTTCAGGCACCTTAGACCAAAACATGGAAAGGTAAACATATCCATGAAATAGTCAACAAGTTTCCCTAGACCTCTTCCATACATACCTACCAAAGCAGGTATTTGTCAAGGTTATATTACAAGAACATCCAACAAGCATAGCAGACAAAAGATAATGATTGTTGCCCCATTCCTATTTCTCTAAATCCTCTGTTTGGGACATCATCGAGAAGTCCTTGGAATGGGCACAATAAGATAAGTCAAAAGATAAAGATAAAGTAAACAAACAAGCTGGTGTTCTTCAATACCGCTAACCAGAGGAGGATGTGTTTTCTAAGGATAAGAGTCGAAACTATTGCCAAAAGATAATGCCCATTGTAGGAAGGATACATCCTAGGACATGGTAGTGGATGGAAGCACGTCATTTCATTTATCCAAAGTTTTATTTCTAATAAATAATGCCCCTTGTAGGAAAGATTCATCCTAGGACATGATGTTATCAGATGATTGATATGGGACTGATTGGATGATGGACTATCGACACAAAGAATTGACCAACTTGCTTACATACTGACTTAGACTTGAGACTTGACATTTGGAGTTTTACTTTTAACCTACTAGACTTGTTTCTAACTATTTTACCAAAGGTTGAGGATAACGATTAGTTTATTATAGATGGTGTTATTACGGGTGAAAGCGAGATGAGATGGATGTATTTTTTCAAACATTTGGATGTTTTTGGAGTTTTGCAATGTTTTTCAATTGTTTTGATTTTTGATTTTTCAATGTTTTGGGATTTTCTGAGATTTTGACCAAGAGACTAACCTAAAGACCTATCCTAGGGGCCTCGAGGGCTGATCGACAGATGAGCCTTGCCTACGTTATACACGCAGAGACCACGTAGTTTGACTGACGACCTGACCAATTTATAGATGATGATATACATGATGAGATGTCAGTTTATTATGACGGACTCCTAAAGGAATGACCTAAGTGTCTCAGGGGATGATCACAGATCAACCTTGCCTATGTTCAAGCTCATCATTCAAGCTCAGAGACTACGTAGTTCGACAAGACGACCTTATTTTTTGACTTTTTGGAAGACTTTTTGACCTGTTTTTGGATTTTTAATATGTTTTGAATGTTTTTGGATTTTCTAATTTTCTGATGTTTTTGGATTTTTTGATATTCTGATATTTTTGGATTTTCGATTTTCTGACGTTTTTGGATTTTCTGATTTTCTGATGTTTCTAAATTTTTTGATTTTCTGATGTTTTTGGATTTTTTGATAGTCTGATGTTTTGGATTTTTGGATTTTCTGATTTGAGGATTTTAAGATCATACATGAATCCGATCCAATAAGAACATGCCCCCAGTGTGATGTAATAGACTACTCCAATAAAGGTAGGACAAACTAACCTTGAGGATGGGCCGAGTAGTACTAGGAGGGATCATGATATGAAAACAGGACCGAGCTATGGTGCGGATGCGAGTGGATGAGTGATGGATGGAGACCTGAATGCGATGGATGATGGAAGTGAAATGGAGGGATGATGTCGAACAAGCCATAAAGATCTTGGTGGATGGAAAGTGCTTATTTATGCAAGGCACCTATTTGCTAGGTTTTCACCAAGGTACTTGTCCAAAGTGCCACCAAAGTGGTTTTCAGTAGAGGATGATTTTTTTCTTTACTATTTTTTAACCTTGTTCTAATTTTTTTTGATTTTTTGATTTTTTGATTTTTTTGTTGTCACCAAGACGCCTGTTTGCCAGGTTTTTGCCAAGGTAACCAATTTTTCAGGACATTTTCTAATTTTTTGGATTTTTGGTTCTATACCTTGAAAGTTAGGCATAAAAATGTTGGAGATGGGAGCTATTCATGGGCTCCTGCAGAGGTTCCACTTCGGGTGTTGATAGCTGATATGCCCCTGACTTGTAACTTGTTGTTATGACGAATGGTCCTAACCAATTAGATTCAAATTTTCCTTTGCTTCTTGGGTTTGGGACATTCTTCTGATTTTCTTTTAAGACCAGTTCTCCAACTTGGAATGTCTTCTAATTTTCTTATTGTAGCTCCTTTTGAGTCTATTCTGATAGACTTGCATATGATTTAAAGCATCTATACATTTCTCATCCAGTAGCTCTAGCTCATTTAGTCTTGATACTCTGTATTCTTCATCTATGATGTGGTTTTGCAATGATATCCTGAGGGATGGGAGCTCGATCTTAATGGGGAGTACCGCTTCTAATCCGTAGACCAAGGAAAAGGGGGTGGCACTAGTGGGTGTGCGGATGCTGGTTCAATAGGCCCAAAGGGCGGGATTAAGCTATAGATGCCAGTCATGACCTGCGTCATTGACTATTTTCTTGAGGATTTTGAGGATGGTTTTGTTTGTAGCTTCTGCTTGGCCATTTCCTTGGGGATAGTACGGGGTGGAGAAGCGATGTTGGATTTTGAATTTCTCACACAAGTTGTAGACATCCTGATTCTTGAATGGTGTCCCATTATCTAAGATAATGGCTTGTGGGACACCATAGCGACATATGACATAGTTCAGAATAAACTTTGAAATCTACTTCCCAGTTATATACGTCATGGGTATGGCTTCCACCCACTTAGTAAAGTACTCAGTTGCAGTTATGATGAATTTGTGGCCATTAGATGAGGTGGGTGTGATTTTCCCCTTGAGATCGAGTCCCCACTACGAAAAGGGCCATGGTGTGATGATAGGATGAAGCTCTTGAGCTAGAGCATGGATGAGGTCCCCATGTTGCTGACATTATAGACATTTTCTGGCATGATCATGTGCTTCTCGTTCCATTGTGGGTCAATAATACCCCATCCTCAACAGTTTCTTAGCTATGGTCATCCCACTCAAGTGTGAACCACAGATACTGTTGTTACCTCAGTTAGAGCGGTTAATGCCTCCTCAACATTTAAGCAATGTAGTAAGGTACCTTCTATGCTCCTACGGTATAGGGTATCACCTAGGATAACAAATTTGGATTCCTTTTTGACAAAGTTTCATTTTAGGTTTGAAGGTAGGTCAGCGGGTATGACTCCTATTCGAAGATATGTGTAAATGTCATGATACCAAGGATCACCAGGACCAACGATTTCACACACATTTTTTGATTCTGGTACCTCGAATGCAGGAACGAGAAGCTGCTCAATCAAGAATTCATATTTTGGAACATTGTGAGGGATGTCTAATAGGGATCCAATTGTTGCCATGGCGTCTGTTGCTCTATTGTTGGTTCTAGGAATCTGCTCAAATGTTATTTCAATGAAAGATTCTTTGAGAGTCTCCACCAATTTCTCTAATGGAGTGAGCTTGTCATCCTTGGTCTGATATTCATTATTGACTTGATTTATGATCAACTGAGAGTCTCCATACACTTTGAGAGCCATGATGTTTCATTGCACTGCTACCCTAAGACCTATAGTCAAAGCCTCATATTCTGTGATGTTGTTGGTGCAAGGAAATGCCAGTTTGTATGACCTTGGTATGCAATCCCCTTGTGGGGTGATGAAGAAGACACTAGCTCCTGATCCATGCTATGTGTATGAGCCATCAAAGTATAGTTTCCAGTGGTCAGCTATGTTGAGGTTTAAAATGGATTCATCTAGAAACTCTGAGACAAGAGGATTCTCAGAATAAATGGGTGCTTCTGCTAGTTGATCTATAATAACTTGGCCCTTAATTGATTTCTACTCGACATACTCGATGTCATACTCTGACAATATCATCACCCATTTTTCCATTCTTCCTATGAGCATTGCCTTTGATAGTAGATACTTGAGGGGGTCAATTTTGGCAATGAGTTTTATCTTGTGTGCCAACATGTAATGTCTGAATTTTTGTGATGCAAACACTACTACAAGGCATGCCTTCTCGATGAATTAGTAGTTTAGCTCATGACCAACCATTGTTCTACTGATATAGTAAATAGCCCTCTCCGTTCCGTTTTCATCATGCTAAGCTAAGAGGGCTCCAAGGGCTGTTGTTGTTGTTGATACGTATAGAATCAATGGCTTTATTGGGATGGGTGGCATTAAGACTGGTGGTGTAAGTAGATATTCCTTGATTTTTTTGAATGCCTCTTTGCACTTGGTATCCCATTTGTATGCTACTCCCTTGTGGAGTAGCTGAGAATATGGGTTTTGCTTGTCTGCCAGTTGTGCTATGAATCTTCTGATGGATTGGAGTTTGTCTTGTAGACCTCTCAATTGTTTTAATGTTTTCGATGCCTCCATTTCGAGGATTGTTTTTACTTTTGCTGGATCCACCTCAATACCCCTCATGGACACTATATATCCTAGCAATTTTCTCAATTGTACACTGAAGACACACTTCTTGGGATTTAGTTTGACTTTGTACTCCTCTAGCCTATCAAAGATGGCACCTAGAGTGGCTATGTGATCTTTTCTCTTTCTAGACTTAGCTAGGATATCGTCAACATAGTCTTCAATCATTTTATGGATCATGTCGTGGAATATCAATGTCATGGCCCTTTGATATGTTGCTCCTACGTTCTTTAGGCTGAATGGCATCATGTTCCAATAGTAGGTCCCCCATGGACAAGTGAAGGTTGTCTTATGTTGATCTTCTGTTGCTATCATGATTTGATTATATCCCAAAAATCCGTCCATTAGTGATAGCATCTCATACCCTGCTATCATGTCTACTATCATGTCGATGTTGGGGAGTGGGAAGTCATCCTTTGGACATTCCTTGTTCAAATCTCTGAAGTTTGTGTAGATTTTGATGGCTTCGTCAAGCTTTGAAATAGGTACCAAATTTGACACCCATTTTGGGTAATCGATTGGTCGGATGAAATCCTGCATCTAATAGCTTTTTAAGCTCCATTTTGACCAATAGAGCAATCTAAGGATGCATTTTTTGAAGCTTTTGTTTGACCAGATTTTCTTCTGGATACACTGCTAAGTGATGAACCATAGTCTCTAGATCAAGCCCTGGCATGTCAGCATAACTCTATGTGGAGTTTATTTGCCTTTCCCTTAGGAATGCTGCTAGGAGTTATTTCTCTTTTCATAATAGTGATTCCGCATAGAATGTGATATGCGGAGTCTCCTCCATTCCTAGGTTGACCGGATTGCATTTTTCGGCCAAGACTGCTGACTTTTCCTGATGAATAGCTCTTAAAGGAAGATTGAATCCTCGATCCTTGGGTGCCTCAGAGAGGTTTTCACCGTCGGATACATCCTTTCTTTTTACTTTTTTCTTGTCAGAGTGCCACAGTGTGGTTTTCACTCAAGGACTTGGATATGATTATGAGTTTCTCAATTTTGTGACTGAAGAATTCAATCATTTCCCCATAATAAGCATGTGTGTCCAAATCTATTATAAACCCTGCTTTATGATCTCCATCTAGAATGTTATCCCTCAACCCCATGAATTCTGAGAGCACCTCATTGTTTTTGAATGTATCAAGAACTGGTGGTCCTCGTTCGTCATAGTCGATGAGTTGGGGATATACTAAATGGATCTCATAATTTTGATGGTCTGTTTCAAAGGATAGGGTACTAATCATGCAAAGAGTGGTATCTTCAAATAGCCTAGGTAGATTGGATATGGGGTCCTCATCATCGCTACTACTACAAACATCAGTTATATCAAAGGTATAGTTTTCTAGGACACGACCTGTGGATACTGGTAGTCATAGTTCTATTGCAATTAGCTAACAAGGTTTATTAACTGCTCTAACTGGAGGACTTTGACCATGTATGGTTATACTCAGAGGGGTACATCCAAGGCCAAGATTTGTTATTGGTCGCGTCTCTGGCATGATAGGTATTATGAGCCCATTATCATTTTGTCCCAGTCTTTGATTTCTATCGTAGCCCATTGTGAGCATCATTTGCAGACCCTTGCTTCGATCATCCATTGGTAAATTAGCTACTGGTCTCTCATCTTGATATAGCATGTGTGATGGATCTACCTTGATAACCTCCTGGCCCAAGTCTCCCCATCTTGTGAATTCGGGATAGTCTTCAGGAGATGTCTATGATGTGGAAGCTTGGTTTTCTTGTGGATGTCCCCACGATCTAGGAGATTATGGTAAGTCTCCTACCACAAAAGCATTGTTAGGGAGCTTGTAGCTTCCACAACCATCATCCTAGATGATGAGCTTGCTGTCAGAGATGGTGGGAATGGTGGGTGTCCTTGTCACAGAAGTGGACGCGAGAGTGGCGGGATCAATGTATGGTGTGGATGGACCCTCATCATTTTTTGGTACTTGGGGGATTTTGTAATACTTTGTTACAATATTTTTGTAGTATGAGAAAGGTTCAGGATCTCCATGGATGGTAACTTCTTGTCCATTATGTGTAAATTTCACACATTGGTGGAAGGTTGATGCTATTGCTTTCATCACATGGATCCATGGGTGTCCTAGGAGGATATTGTATGGCAATTCAAGGTCCATGACCTGACAAGTGGTTTCCATGAGAGCCTACCCTACTTGAATAGGGAGTTTAATCGTGCCTTGGGACACTCTTTCTTGATCGTCATATGCTCTTATCATGATACCCTTCCCTTTGTCAATAGAATCTTCTGATATTTTTAACTGCTTGATGAGGCTGAGAGAACAAATATTCAAACCCACACCTCCATCCACCAAGACCCTTTTGATTTTTCTCTTATGTACTATGGCCTCCAAGTGAAGTGCATGGTTGTGAGATGGTTGGGCGGGGAAATCTTGGTTAGAGAATGTAAGAAGATTAGGCGTAATGATATTTCTGACCATAGCTTGGAATTTCTCTGCATCAAGGTTTGCGGGGAAGGTAAATGAGGCCAACGCTTCTTCAAGAATTTTCCTATGGGCAGATGAGATTTTTAGCAACTCCATGATGGAGATTTGCACTGGTGTTCTCTTGAGTTGGCCTAGGACATTATAGCCATTAGGAACGGATGTAGATGCGGGGACTTTGATTGGCTGGGATGATCCTACAATGGTTACTTTGTCACCTCTTGTGGTGAATCCACAATCGGCATGGGCACCTTTGATGGTGATGACCATGCAGTTTTCATCTAGGGATGCGATGACTGTTTCATAAACATGATTTACATTTGAGTGGGTGCCTTTCCCTTTATCATTTTTGTTCCCTTTGTTTCCTTGATTCAGCATCAGATTCGTATATATCTTAAGATCTTGATTTTTCGTAGGTTGTTCTATGTTTATGATTCTTTTATTGATGAGATCTTAAACAATGTTTTTCAATCTCATGCAATTATTTGTGGTATGGCCTTTTATTTTATGGAATTCGAAAAGTTGATTCTCGTTATACCAAGGAGGTTTGACATCCGGTTCTTGGTAATTCTCAAATGTAGGTGCTTTGATGAGTTTTCTGTCTATCAACTTTTTCTCTATGTCCTCAAGTGGTTCCCCCAAGGTGGTGTACTTCCGCTTGGGATAACTCTTGCGTTGGGGTGGTCCTCTTTGCTCATTGAGATTATTGATTGTTGGATTGTGATTTGGTTGTTGTGTCGTGTGGTGATTTTTGTGGTGTTGGTTTTGGATTTGTGGTGTAGGTAGATTTTGGTGAGGGGCACTAATGACCACCTTGGTGTCAACGACACCATCATTAGTAATGTTTTTCTTCCTTGCCCACATGCGAGGTTTATCATTATAATTGGATGGTGGGTGGTTATTTTATTGTTCAAGGTATGATGTTGATTCTGCGGGTTGGGTCATGAGGGCTCTTTCGATGCCAAGCGCTTTGGGAATCAGTTGATCATATGTGGTGATGCCCTGAACCTTGAGATGAAATGCCAAGTGGCCTTCAAGGTTGGCTATGATGGTGCAAACTTGTTGTTTTTCTGGCATGGTCCACTTGCTCTGATTGGCCTTGGATCACCATCGTTGTAAAAAGGAGGCGAAAGATTCACCATTTCCTTGTTTTAGAGTGTAGAGTTCTTCTAGACTAACATCCATTGCAATGTTGCATGCATAGTTCTTAATGAATGTGTATAATTTCTTGGAATGTTCTAATGCCTGAAGGTAAGTGAGAGAACCATTCCATAGCATGGCCTGCCAAACTCCCAGGGAATAGTCACATCCGATAAGTATCATCATATGCGATTTCCATGCAATGAACCTGGAATTCCCTGATGTGATCTTCAGGGTTTCCCATCCCTTGATATTTGTAAAATTTGGGTATTTCAAATCCCTTAGGGAATGGTTTCATTACTAAGCTCCTATCAAATGGATAGGGACACAAGTTGCTTGGTGTTTTTGTTGTTCACCCTGATTGAAGGTCGAGCACCTGTTGTGAGAGCAACCTGATTTATGTCGTTACATCATTTTGTGGATCAGGAGGTGGGATGAAATTGTTTTGGGGTGTTTCAATCATGGGTTGGATGGGCGGGTTGGATGGGTGGGTTGGTCGGTGTGTTGTTCGATGGTATCTGTATGTTTTGTCGAGTGAGGTAGGCTTTCACCTACTTTTGTATGAACAACGCCTGTTGTTGATCTTGTTGTTGTTGCACTAAGATTTGTGCTTGTTGTTGCACTTGTTGCTGCTCCAACAATGCTTGTTGTTGTGCTTGTTGTTGTTCCAACAATGCTTGTTGTTGGGCTACCAATTCAACCACTTCTTGCTGCTCTTGATATTGCTTTATTGCTTTCTGATATGCTTGCAATTGTGCTACTTGTCTTTGTGCAAGGAGTTGGGCTTGATATTGGGCTTGTTGTACCTGATATTGGGCATTTTCTTGAGCTTGAGCTTGTGCTTGTGCCGCTTGTTTTTGGGCTTGTGCTTGCGCTTGTGCTTGCAATGTTTTCAATGCTTGAGCAGCTTGGGTGGCTTGTTGTTGTTGTTGTTGCAATAATGCTTGGGCTTGTTGCACTTGTAATGTAGCTTGTGCTATTTGGGCAGCTTGCATAGCATGGGCAGCTTGCTAAGCAGCTAGTTGTTCAGTTTTTTATTTATGAACTTGTTGGTATCCTCTTTGGAAAGCAGCTTGCAATGCTACATCATATTGGCTTGTTGTGGTGGAAGTTGGTGGTGATGGGGGTGGTGGTGGATTTGGAATGGTGTTTGTGAAGGTGGTGTTGGTGTTTTGTGTGATGGATGGTGCTATTGATGTGGTTGGTCCTTGAGAGACCATGCTTTGTGATGTTAAGGGGGTGTTTGATGATGTTGCAATTATTTGTGCATTTGTCGTCTATTGTTGTGATGTCAACAAGAAGTTTTGAGCATTTGGTATAATGCTTTGATTGATATTTGGGATAGTGGTTTCATTGATACTTGGTAGAGGGGGAAGCCCTAAACCAAGGAGTGATGCGGATGATGATGGAAATGGTGGGAGAGGTGGAAATGTGAGGGGTTCAAGTTCTTTTGAAAATGTTGTAGTGTCAAAGATGCCCCCTGGTCTGAACATATCTCCCTCCCCTTGTGAATTTGTGAGAAGAGTTTGAGGTGTTGCACAAAAAAATGATGATGATAGATCATGATGGAAGGTGAGGGGAATATTCTTAAGTAATGGGTTTTCGAGTATGTTTTGTTCCAAGGTGGTGTTTGCATCCATTTTTTTATTATTAACAAGTGGGTGCGCTTGAAGTGCATTGAGGAATGCATTTCCTTTGTTAACGTTAGGTTGGGTTGGAGCAAAAGATGTTGTGATTTGTGGAATTTTTTGTGTAATGTTTTGGGATGGGAGTGTAGATGAGATGGGAATGGTGGATGAGATGGGAGGAAAAGATGTCTCCACTATGGTACTTACGTCAAAATTTGAATGTATTTTGGCCCCTTGTTTTGCTAATTCAAGCATGTATAATGAAGGATTGAGCCTCATCATGATGTTGATGATTCTATGGTTGTCTGGATTTTGGAGCATTTCAATTATTTCTTCATGAGCCATTCCAAGGGTAAGATCCTCTCCTTGGTTTTCCTCTTGCGGATTTTGGGATGATGAGATGGTCAAGGGGTTGCTTAACTCAACAGGATTTATCTCAATTTTTTTTTGGCTAAGATAACTTGAAGTGAGTGTTTCTTTGTTGGCTTCCATGCTCTTCTTGTATTGAGATTTGGTTTGAACCATAAAATGAGGATCAATTTTCAAGAATGGGAGATGAATCTCTTGATTCTTTGGATTGATCTTTACTTTATGTCCAAAGGTAGAAATTTTTAGGATATCTTAAGGATCAAGAGATGATGTGATGATGAGGTAAAAAGATGAATGATGTGGATGTTATGATCCTTTAGTAAATCTTGAAGGATATACTAGGCTTTTGGGACTTTCAGATATGTTTCGGATTTTGATTTTGATTTTCCCTTGCGATTTTTCCTTGATTGATTTTGATTTTGAAAAAATAGACCCTAAGATGCTTGGATGATTATCTAAGGGATAGATTTGATCAAAGGATGATAATTTTAATATGTGTGGTGAGAAGGATGCATCTACCCACACCTATTCAAACAAGGCGATAATTTAGCTAAGCACACGAAGAAGGATGCATCTACGTATACCAAGCTAAATAAGATGATTTTGATGACTTTGACTAAGTATATGCAAAATGATGCATCTACACATACCTAGCCAAAAGGTGATTTTGATAATTTTTTCAAGGATTTAGTCTCAAGGATTTGATGATGTTTGATTTTGCCAACAAGCCTAGTATTAAGGATGATTTAAAGATTTTCCAAAAGGTGATTTGTGAAATGATGTTTGTTTTGATGTTTTGAAGGATGGATGAAAGGATTTTGACTTTACTTTTGATCCTAAGATGAACCTAAAAAGACACTTTGTTTGCCTAGACATAGGTATTGAAGAACATGCAAATGCTTCCTATAAACTTTTATGACCAAGAAGTATTTTCCTTTGAACACACATTTTCAGATTTTGAACCAATGATCTTTGCTTTGGATTTTGGACCTTTTTGAGAAATCATGAGTCTTCAACATAGATGAAAGTTCATTTTTCTTAGCTTTTCTTAATGGATTTATTTTACCAAAAACACTTTTCTTTGATTAGGTTTTTCAAACTAAGATATCCAATGTCTTAATTTCTTCAAACCCCACAAAGTATGTTATGTGGAAATTCGATGAACTCAAGGGAAGGGTTTCCCTATAATTTACTTAAGGAGACAAATCAAGATATAATCCAATGTTTAGAAACCTCTAAGGACATGAATCCCAAGGGCAAGCAATAACATATAGATTGAGTCAATGGCATTTATCTCCAAAAGGGTTTGAAATTTGGATGATGTTAAGTGTTTGTTTTTGAGATGTTTTCAATCAAGCAATGTATTTTGTAACCCAAGAATAAGTACAATCCTATGGATGTGTAAGACAATATTTGTTGGATTCCCACTTGGACAAGTCCAGCTACACTTATCTTTAGTGAATGGTTAGATGCTTGACCCCACTGGCTCCCCTCCACAGCACTCACTTATATGGGGCAACCAAGCATCAACACCCATGAAACTCCCATGGCATATTTTCCATTTCTACTAGAAGGCCATAAAAGTGTGGGGTGGCTTTAGAATTACCATTCTTGCACCAACAAATAGTTTAAAGGATATTGGAAAATTCTAGCACATGGATTTTAATAAGGACTTTTCGTTCGTGGAGATTGACCCATACGGCAAGAGTCCCCTTTCTGATCCATCTTGTCAGAATCAGCCACGTGATATTGGCATTTCTTCCAATATCCACATTTATATCTCGGTTGGAAATACTCTTGGCTTTAAAGTGTTACCGGTTGAGTCATTCCCTTGGGTGAGTACTTTTTCCCCAAGGCACGCCCTCTAGGATAAACAAAAGTGAGTGAAAACAAGATCCGTAACTTGATCAATCTTTGATAGCTACAAAGAGAGAGAATATACACAAAAATGCCTCCACTCACACTTGCACGAGATGTTCAATTTTAAGTCCAAATCGAAGTGTGGAGGTGATTGCTTTGTCTTAACCTAAAGTCATGAAAAAGGCCTTTTGATTCTCAAGATCGCTATAAAGCGTGAAAGAAGGGCATACGTCCTTTTTCAATGAGGTTAGTTCAAATAAGCCTTCACAAAAACAAAGTTGCACTTGTTCTTTTTAAATCCACAAAGCAAAATGTGAGTTCTTTTTAAGCACCAAAAGATAAGTGAAAGAAATTTGTTCAATTGTTAATCCACGAAACAAAATCTAGTGTGTTGTGGTCATAATGTTCATTTTAGCCTTTGCAAGAAGAAATTGAAAGATTCTTTTTAAACCCAAACAAAAATTAGTGTCCTAAGAAGGAAAAGAAAACAATTTTTGTGAAAAAATGTTAAGAAAACACTATAGTGTTTAAAAACACTTTGATTTGACCAACATCCTTCTCATGCTTCTCCTTTCTTCAATTTCGGTTTCCAACGTACAAGGAAGAAAAACTAGTCAAATTCTGGAAAGTACAAAAATTAAAAATTAGAAAACAGAAGACACATTAATCATAAATCAAAAGCACATGCTAAAATTAGATTTTCCCTTTTTACTGTCTTCCAGCATCGCAACTCGTAACTGCGTTGCAGTTTGATTTCCCAACGGTGCCCTCAGAGCGCTGCTTGCTAGTCAGCATCACTCTGTGTCAGGATAGAGAGCTCAACTGCGTCGCACTTTTCACCTAGCGTTGCAGTTTTCTGTCAGCGTCGCAGTTTGGTTATTTTCAAAAATATTTGTGAGTCAACAAGCCCATCAGTGGAGTTATAAATTCAATTTTTCTTGGCGGGATGAGTCCATCATCGCACTTTGAGTCTCCCACAGTGCTATATAGTGACGTTGAAGAGACAACAACACCAAAACAGTGACGCTGAGCTCCCAGCATTAGAATTTCCTGTGTATGAAAAAAAGGCAGAATATTTAGAAAAAGATGAGAAACAATGATATCCAGCCCTCCTTCTAGTGCCAAATGTGTGAACCCCAACCTTGGTACCTGCAAAACAACAAGAATAAACAAGTTAGACAAGATTTTGCAAGCCAAAACAAGGATTCCCCATGAAATCCATTTACAACATTCAAACTAGGAAGAAAATATTAAAGAACACAATGGAAATGATAAAACAAAGATTGAATCTTAATTAGATGTGCAAACTCATGATCCTGTGGGGGAATTGGTGCCAATTTGATGTGAAAAATAGCCCTTTCCCAATTCCTATGATGCAAACTTGATGTGTTGATGAAGATTTGATCCACTTTCTTGATGTTGAAGAGTGCTTCAAGCTAAAATCTGCAAAAACCTAACTATGATTCAAGAATGATTGATGAAATTTGATGGATATTTGAGCATGGTAACTTTGCATATTTTGTGGATATGATCAAATGAGGATATGAGCCATTTATTTATAGAATGCGAAGGTGGATGAATGTCCAAATTTGAGCAATGTGTGACTAACATTCATCCAATGGCATGATGCCACTTGTCAAGCTATGAATGGGTGAAGGATGTGCAAGATTTGGGGTTTGTGCCAATAAATGCATAATTTTGAATTTCAAATTTGTTGAAATGACATGTAAGACGGAAGGGAAAATGCAATAAATGCCACTTGGCTCAAGGCAAAGGACATGTAAGATGAATTTATTGCCTTGTTGGATGTACATGTTGACTTGGAATTTTTGAATTCAAATTGAGAGAATATTCCAAAAAATACCATGTGAGGAAAATAGAGATTTAATAAATGAATTAAATCTATTTTCATGTGTAACTTGCATTATCTAGAGGATGGGACATGAGGTGAGATTAAATTAATTAAGGGTTAATTAATTTAATGAGAGAGGTTAGATGATGTGACCTATTTGACTCAAATTTATGGATTTATTTAAGTCAAATAAGAGAGGAATATGATAAGAGGGTAATTGAATAAGGATTTTGATTTATTTAATTAAAAGAGATGGTGTTAGACTAAATCAAATAAGGTTTTAACTTATTTAATTTAATGGATAGACTTTAGAGATTTAATCAAATAAACTGATTATTTAATTAAATAGGGATAATTAGATCAGATGGATTGATTTAATTAACAGAAGGGATTGACTTAATTAGATAAAATGATTTATTCAATTAAGAGAGGAATATTGATGAATTTAATAAAATAAGGAGATTTGATTAAATGGTTAGAATGAGGGATGATTCAAGAAGAAACAGTGTTAGTAGTCGAGATCAGATGCATAATGTCAATCAGTATATTTTACGTGTCTACACTACTTACTAGGAATTAGGTGATACTTCAAACTCATACATCATAATTGAAAGATTTTTTAATAATTTTTTTCATTCTCACTATAAGTCCCTAACCAAGTGCATTACTAGCTCATTTATCCTTAGAATAAACCAATGAATAGACCAATGCTTCATATGTTGGGAAAATGGAGTCAAATTTGTAAACACCAATAATATATTGGCCATTTTACTCAGAACTTGATGGACTATTATCATAATAATGTGTAGTATGATAACTCATAGTGCCTAAAGTGTATCTGCTTACAAAATCCTATGCTCTTCCTCACAAACCTATGAGTCGATTCAAGCATCTAATCAATTCTTTGAATTGAAGTAAAAATGAAAACATACATCAATTAAAGCAACTAAAGATAAAAAAAAATGACCATTGATAATTTCATTTATAATTTGTGAGAGAATTACATAGGATATTATATGTTTTAGAACTAAAATTATCTTCCATATATGTGGCTTCTATAAAACTATTTTAATGTCATTACATACAAGACTCATACCCTAGACTTCCTACTATTTCTATTCATCAGTATTTCTTTACAATATGATCATTTCCTAAGCTTTCCTATTCACCTAGACCATTTCGAGACTCAAAATTTGAATCCCTTTAATTAGCCTTGGAATCCCTTTTATAGAACAAGGGAGCAAAAAGCATTGAGCTGAATTACATTTACATTTCATTTCAACACTTAATTTTCATTGAACTAGATATACTTCTTAGAGAGTTACATCTAATCATTTCAAAATGAGGGAAGACAAAACACAAAATATCCACATAATTAGTCCAAGGAGACTAGTAAACCTTCCAAAACACGTTGTTGTCACAACATCACAACTTTCACATCCATACCAAAACTAAAGTAGTCACCATCAACACCAACAACATAAACTAACTTACCAGCCAAAAGGAACCAAGTTAGCACAAAGGACCAAAACCAAGCACCATCGCAAAAGGAAAACAAGGTACTACCCTAATTTATTAGCAATAGAGTAAGTACACCTACTTGGTTTCCTTATTGAAATTGGAGTAGCTACGACCTCATCTTCAGCAGAATCATCATACGATACTAGGGAAATAAGATAATGACCTTACTTAGAGTTGGTTTTTCCTCCATCACTTGAAGAGCTATCAAAAACTTCAATAGGAGAATTATGCCTCCCTAGATGAGCTTTAGGACCCTCACTCTTCCTCTTCATTTTATTCCTAGGCTCAACTGACTTCTTCCCTTTAAACTTGACTAGTTCTTTTGAAATGGTCTTATTCCTTAGATTGTAGGTACTCTAGACAATAGCCTTCTTACTCTTCCCATGGACACTTCTCTTTCCTTTTGGTGCTGTAGGAATTCCCAATATGTTTGATTTAACCTCAGGAATAGTTTCATGAGGTTCCTACATGCTAAGCCTTCTAGACCTTCTAATTAGCATGACTAGCTTACTTGGATCACCCATCAAATCCAAAACAAGACACAGACTAGAAAACCACCTCACAAAAGAGATACTAGTGTATACCCTCAAAGTGTTGTTGCAAGACAAAAAACTCAAACCAAGCCAACACAAAACAACATAAAAGACAATGTACGAGCTATAAAACCATTACCACCTAGGAATAAGATAACTAAGCTATTCATAATTTCAGAATGAATCGCATATGCATACTTACATACCCAGGGAGACCACACTACTGCTTCTATGATTATTCACTCAACACTCTCACATTACTCCTTCGGTACTACAACAATTATCTCACCACTTGCAAATTGCAAATGGTGAGAATGAATTGTAGGAAATCCTCATTAAGTAGAGCTATTAGAGTGTGCAACAATTAATGACCATCCAGGCTCATGCAAGCATACAAATAATCAATTGCTCCATGCTTAATCCTAACCATCAATCATTTTGGATTTAAAACTTGATCAATGAAGCTCATTAAGGATTGCCACTTTCCTGTTTCATTTGTACTTGGAAATAGCAATGATGTTCCAAAAATATGCCACATAGTTTTCCATATCTTAGCCATATCAATTTCATTTCACTGGTTGTCACAAAAAATTAATTATAGTGCCTCCAAACTTTAACAATGAGTAATAACATCTCGTTGTAGGGAATATTCCCAGATATACACCCTATCATTGGTCGCAGAAGTTGGTTGAATCTCCTTAAGTGTTTCAGCAAGGGAAACTTTTTGGTGATGTCAAACAACCTGAGCCATCACTTGTCACCGAAGTGAGACCAAAGTTCTGGAAGACTTCAACGATGGGTGATGTAAAGGGAAACCCAGGATCCATTTCCTGTCATCAAAGTGAACTCGATGTTGAAGATATCTTCAACAATGAGTCATGATTGGTGATGGGAGGAAACTTAGACATGTGGTTACCATTACCTTCCATTCACACCCATCACCCATCATAGAAACAATGAAAGGTCACATAATATTTCAGTGATGGCACAACATGAAACATCAAAATGTTCATCACTGGTCACCGAAATGGAATAGGAATCTTGGAAGGCTTCAACAATAAGTGATGCAAGGAGAAGTCAGGGTCCATCACCCATCACCGAAGTGAAACCACCAGCGAAGAAAAATTTAGTGATGGGTGACCACTTTAGTGACTGGAGATTTTCACATGCAATAAAGATGTTCTTGAAAGGGGCCATGCAAGGTCAATGAGACTCAAACCCTTAGGAATAAAACATAAAACCTAAGTCCCAAATCATGAAATATTTTCCACCCAACTATAGGAAATAGTTAAAGTGATGGGATGAAAAGGGGAGACTGATGAACCAAGACCAATGGGATGGTAGAAACATGATTCAAATGACTGAAGTCATGACTTGGATGATTAGAATCGGGTATGATAGGTCAATGGAGAAATAGAACACCCAAGGGTTTAAGACTTCTAAAACTTGAAGAAAGGATTTATAGCTCAAAAACCTAAACCTTTCCCTTGGGCTCAAAGGAAATACTTCATGATAAATAAAATAACCATCTCAAATTTCTCAAAATTTTAGGAGCTCTACAAGTGGCTCATGCTCGAGGACTCATACCCCTAGTGGGTATGGCGAGAATCCAAATCTCAGGGTTGAAGTAGACTAGCAAAAAAGCACAAAAAATAGGAGCTTACCCAGACAAGGCAAGCAAACACAACCTATATACAATATTTACATGACTATACATGGTACCTTCCTTTTAAAGGCCTCAGCTGATGTATAGACCATTAAGCCCACCTCATGCAATTCCACTAGCTTCAGTCTTCAAATTGGTTTCCCAAGGCCCCAAAAAACTTGGAACAACTTCTTACCTCCATAGAAGACTTTATCCTCAACTGTCTGTAATAGATCAACACTTCTACCAATCATTTCCAAAAAATATGCTCCATTATGATTAACACCATCAACCCAATATGCTATATTTCCAAAAATTCCCTACTCATTAGCCTACTCTTGTACAAGCTCATTTGATTGAATTGAGAAGGTGAAGCATTCATATTCCACTTGATCACCAACTTTGACATCACATTCAGTTTGTACATCAAACTAAAAGCCTTCATATATACTTTGGTGTATGTCATACAAACAACCCTCAGATGTATCAAAGGAAAATGATAAATATTTAGGAGTATCCTTGAATTGGGCATCATAACGTGGGCATGTGGCTAAGAACTTTTATTTGGGTATATAAAAGCACATCCTAGTGTTCAAGAGATGGACATCATATTCACCACTGTCACCCCCAAACTAAGTAAATGCAATCATCTCAAGTTCAATAGCATTCTTTGATTCATTTTCAAACCCTCACTCAGTTCAATGCAAAATACTTTAGAAGTAGGCACAAACAAAATAGAAGAATCAAGGTCAACACAAGGGTATTCATATGCATTAGTAACTTCATGTGCATAATCAATTGGTGAGTATACTAACCCAAAAATGGAAGACTCATTACATTCTAAATTTTTTTCATTGACAATTGAACAAGCATCTTTCTTTTCCTTCATAGAAATGCTTTCCTCATTGGATGAAAACATGTCTATAATCATACAATGAAGATAAGGAACATCAACAAAGAAATCAATTTCACATTCACTAACATGAGATCCACCATTGTTAGCCTCATTTGGCTACTCTACACATAGACCAAAAAGTTTTGCAGTATCAACACAATCTAAAGATTCATCAAATTGTCTCACATTATCAATGGGTAGTAATACTAATCCGAGGTCCATGCACTTATCAGAATGCATAACTTGATTATTCAATAATGAACCCCTTCCTTCATCAATGTGTATACCACCATCCTCTTCATGATTAGCTGAAATTATTGTACCTACTTCACACAAAAAATTATGAGAAGCTGGGATACAAGCACACTCATCAACATTTTCATCATTTCTAGTATTGTGTTCAGGATCAACATACTAAACACACCCATTATTTTCTCCACATTCATCATCATTCACACAATTAACACGCTCCATTGATGGAAAACCCAAACTACATTCCAGGAATGTATAGAGGATGATGGTAAGTAAGAGAACCAATATCTTGCATCTCTTTTTAAAGACTAAATAAATAACTTGATGAAAACATCCTCAAAGTCCAATTCATAATCTCCCATCATATCAAAAAAAATTTGTAGGTGCTTGCTTGTTGATTCAAACTTCTCACCATTGAATTTGGTACCTTATCTCAGATTTTAGGTGGTACAAAATTTGGGTAACCACAAATGCTACTGAAATTTAGAGCTCTATACCTTTCAATACTAAAACTTCTTTGACATGATAGAGGTTGCCCATTATACATTGTTACATTTGGATCTACACCAGGATGCATAGTTTGATAATGCATTTTCACACACCTTTATAAGGCCTTTGAAATTTACCTCACAATTCCATAAGGAAATTCAATCTTCCTTTGCAATTATGATCTTAAGCCTTTACAGTGTAAATCTTCTATCTATTTTGCTTAAGATCCTAGAATATAACATGATTCTATGACATAATGCATGAATTTTAATTTACCTTTTAGAAGAATACAAAATTACCATGATTATTCCCTCCCTTAGTGATATCTCACCTAATTTGGAACCATTTACATCTTAAGTCTTGAAATTTTCCCATAAACTGCTTGCAATTATATAATATTTTCTTTGGATTTATGAGAATACCTGGAGTTTTGTAGCAGTTGTCAAATCTTCTCCTTTGCAATTTGTAGATCTAGAACTTTTATGTATTCTTTATCACGCTATTTAAATAGATTTTCCACCTATCTCCATAGAGGATTAAAATTTAAATAGTATGAAGTTATTTCAAAGGGAAATCTCATGCTGGGTCTTCTCCAACAACAGAATCACACTCAAATTCATTGAAATTTGCTACAAAAAAAACCCTTACTAGGTTCAAGAGCTTTTCAACATCTAAAAAAAATATTCAAATCCACCAAATGCTTTGACTCTATGATGTTATAGTCTCCAACTGGAGATTCAAAATTATCCCCAGAGGAGTCACCAATTTTGTTGGTGTTTTTTCCAACAGAACCCTGAAATCCTCTAAAGGGTAGCCAACCCTTATGCTCAAGAATTTTCAAAGTTAGTGGCCAAGGAACAAGTAAAGGATTTTGAGGACCTTACTCCTACACTTTAGGCTCTATGAGACCTAGGAGGGTATTTCTTATCCTACTCAAGTAATTCTTGTTTGATTGAGAACACATCTATACACAAATCAATTCCTCTTAAATGCAACTAAACGTAATTCACTAAAAAATTTGTAGATCTTTGAGAAAATTACTATCTACTTGCTAGGAATTAGGTGATACTATAGACTCATACATCATAATTGAAATATTTGTTAATGATTTTTTCATTCTCACTCTGAGTCCCTAACTAGGTGCGTTACTAGCTCATTTATCCTTAAAATAAACTAATGAATAGACCAGTACTTCATATGTTAGGATAATGGATTCAAATTTGTAACAACAAGTAATATATTGGCCATTTTACTAAGAACTTGATGGGCTATTATCATAATAATTTTTAGTATGATAACTCACAACACCTAAAATGTAACTGATTACAAAATCTTATGCTCTTCCTCAAAAATATATGAGTCCATTCAAGCATCTAATCAATTCTTTGAATTGAAGAAAAAATGAAAACATACATCAATTAAAGCAACTAAAGATTAAAAAAATGACCATTGATAATTTCATGTATAATTTGTGAGAGAATTACATAAGAGACTATACATTTTAGAACTAAAATTATCTCCCATATTTGTGGCTTCTATAAAACTGTTTTAAGATCATTACATACATGACTCATACCCTAGACTTCCTACTATTTCTATTCATCAATATTTCTTTACAATATGCTCCTTTCCTGGGCTTCGCTACTCACCCAGACCATTTTGAGACTTAAAATTCAAACCCCTATAATAAGCCTTGAAATCCATTTTATAGAACAAGGGAGCAATAGGCATTAGACTGAATTACATTTACATTTCATTCTCATTTCATTTCAACACTTAATTTTCATTGAACTAGATATACTTCCGAGACAGTTGCATCTAATCATTTCAAAACAAGGGAAGACAAAAGACAAAAGCTCCACATAATCAATCCAAGGAGACTAGTAAACCTTCCAAAAGGCATCATTATCATAGCATCAAAACTTTTACGTCCATACCAAAATTGGAGTAGTCACCACCAACACCAACAACATAAAATAACAAGCCAGCCAAAAGGAACTGAGTTAGCACAAAGGACCAAAACCAAGCACTAGCTCAAAAGGAAAATGAGGTACTACCCTGCTTTGTTAGCAATAGAGTAAGTACACCTGCTTGGTTTCCTTATTGAAATTGGACTTTCTACCACCTCTTCATCATCAGAATCATCATAAGGTACTAGGGAAATAAGATAATGACCATACTTAAAGTCAATTTTTCCTCCATCACTTGAAAAGCTATCAGAGACTTCAATAGGATCATTATGCCTCCCCAGACAAGCTTTAGGACCCTCACTCTTCCTCTTCATTTTCTTCTCAGGCTCAACCATCTTGTTCCCTTTAAACTTGATTAGTTCTTTTGAAATGGTCCTATTCCTCATATTGTAGGTACTCTAGACAATAGCCTTCTTACTCTTCCCATAGACACTTCTGTTTCCTTTTGGTGTTGTATGAGTTCCCAATATGTCTGGTTTAATCTTAGGAATAGTTTCATGAGGCTCTTTCATGCTAAGCCTTCTAGACCTTCTAACCAACATGATTATCTTACTTGGTTAATCCATCAAATCCAAAACAAGACACAGACTGGAAAACCACCTCACAAAAGAGATACTAGCCAATACCCTCAAAGTGTTGTTGCAAGTTAGAAAAATCAAACTAGCCCAACACAAAACAACACAAAAGACAATATATGAGAGCTATAAAACCATTACCACCCTAAGAAAAAGATAACTAAGCCATGCATAACTTCAAAATGAATCACATATGCATACTTACATACCCAAGGAGACCACACTACTGCTTCTATGATTATTTTCTCAACACTCACATATTACTCCTCTAGTACTACAACAATTATCTTGACACTTACAAATTGCAAACAACGAGAATGAATTGTAGGAGATACTCATTAAGTAGATCTATTAGAGTGTGCAACAATTAATGACCATCTAGGCTCGCATGAGTGAACATATAATCAATCACTCCATGCTTAATCCTGACCATCGATCATTTTGGATTTAAAACTTGATCAATGAAGGTCATTAAGGATCACCACTTTCCTTTTTCATCTGTACTTGGAAATAGCGGTGATATTTTAAAAATCCACTACATAGTTGTCCATATCTTAGCCTTATCAATTGCATTTCATTGGTTGTCTCAGAAATTCCCTTATAGCGCCTCCAAACATCAACAACGAGCAATAACATCCCACTGCAGGGAAAATTCCCAAATATACACCCTATCACTGGTCACAAAATTTGGTTGAATCTCCTTAAGTGTTTTGTCGAGGGAAAATTTATGATTCCTTCAAACAACTTGAGCCATGACTTGTCACTGAAGTGAGATCGAAGGTTTGGAAGACTTCAGCAATGGGTGATGTAAAGGGAAACCTAGGATCTATTTCGTATTGTCGAAGTGAACTTGATGTTGAAGATATCTTCAATGATGAGTCACGACTGGTGATGGGAGGAAACTCAGACATGTGGTTTCCATTACCTTCCATTCACATCCATCACCCATCACAAAAACAAGGAAATTTCATAGAATATTTTAGTGATGGAGCGACACGAAACATCACAACATTCATTACTAGTCACCGAAACAAAATAGAAATATTGGAAGCCTTTAGAAATAAGTGATGCAAGGATATGTTAGGGTCCATCACCCATCACCAAAGTGAAACCACTAGCGAAGACAACTTTAGTGATGGGTGACCACTTTAGTGACTAGAGATTTGCACATGCAATAAAGATGTTCTGGAAAGGGGCCATGCAAGGTTAATAAGACTCAAACCCTTAGGAATAAAACATAAAACCTAAGTCCCTCATCACAAAATATTTTCCGCCCAACTATAGGAAATAGTTAAAATGATGAGGTGAAAAGGGGTGATCGATGAACCAAGACCAAGGGGCTGGTAGAAACACGATTCAAATGGCTCAAGTCATGACTTGGATGACTAGGAACCAGGTATGATAGGTTAATGGAGAAATATAATGCCCAAGATTTTGAGACTTGTAAAACTTGAAGCAAGGATTTATAGCTCAAAACTCTAAACCTTTCCCTTGGGCATAGAAGCAATAATTCATGATAAAGCAAAGAACTAGCTCAAATTTCTCAAAAATTTAGGAGCTCTACCATAACCCTGTCAAGATCCTCAATCTCTTCAAATTCAAAGAAATATTCCATATCATTTATCTAGTCTATCAATTCCTCTGGATTCAAACTCCCATTAAATGTTGAAACCTCTATTTTTGGTCTCTTTCCAATCTTGGTGATGGCTTTCAACAATCCAGGATCAATTTCCTCTTGTTTTTCTACAAATGGTTTCTCATCCCTAGCTTTATCTTCATTCTCATCTCTTCCTCTATGCATATGTCTCCTACATAACTCTTCCTGCAATGTTTCAAATTTCCTTCTAAGGGTTTTGAAATCTTCCATGTTAGGAGGGTTTCTACCTCCACCTCTACCTTCACCTCTACCCCTTCCTCTTTGGATCACTCTTGGAGGAATTTTTTATCAACACCAACACTCATAGGTCCTACTACAAATTGCCTCTCTTCGATGCTCTGCCTGTAGACTCAGGACAACCTACTCTGATACCACTGATGCAAGGGATCTTTCTTGCAAATATTTTTACTTCAAACCTCACACAAATATTCTAAGAAATAAATAAAACACAACACCCAAAATTAGTAACACAACCAATTCTTATTAGTTTAATAACACTTGCAAGTCATTGAGAAATGCATAGAATGAAATTAAGGTACAAAGGAAGCCTTGAAGATTGATATTACATGAAAAATTAGAGATAAATATCTTGCTATAGGAAAGATTAACAATTACATGCTTTCATTCAAACCACCTCTCAATTCTTGCAACCTCCTTCCTACAACTGCACATAAATTCTGGAAATCACAATACACATTCACCAATGTCTACAACAAATGTTTTGTTCCTAATTTTTGTCTTCCAACAATAATATCCAAGTCTAAAAAATGTCTTCGAGGAAGATGTTATGCCCAAAACTTCCTCTTGCCAAAATTTGGAGCGAAAACAATGACTCTCCCAAAAGAAATTAACCAAAAACAATACCCAAAACCTCCAAAAATACCCCCACACCAAATATTGTATCCCTCTTCTTGAAAAATCAATTAATTTTCAGAAAATTACCTTCACGTAACTCCCAATTCATGTTGAATTCATTACCTGCAAGGCAGGCCTCCACTAGCCAACATTACTAATCCTCCACTCTCCAATTTTAATTACCAATTCAAATTTCCATCTCCACTTAGTCTAAGCATCAAAATCATGCTTGTAGCATGAATTTTAATGAAATACAAGTCAAAATTTCCTTCTCTCCAAATTCCAATGCCCATTTTTTTTCTTTTCACATATTTAATTAAATAACATTAATCCCAACACACTTCCCAAGGTAAAAAAGTCAACCCAAAACATGTCCAATTAAATAATCTGATTTTTTAAACTTATTAATGTCAAATTCACTCCAAAATATCCTTGAAATTAAATTTACAACAAAAATTGAAAAAAATCAAATTTTGCTAGTTGGCTAGCAACCATGGATGCACCAAATACCAATTGTTGAACACTTGGAATACTAAGAGGGGGGTGAATTAGTATTCTTAGAAAAAATCTAATTATTAACCATCCAATTATTGAGGCATACTTAGCTATTATAAGGAATGAAAGCATAAAGAACCCATAACACACACAACACATGAACACTAAAATTTTTATGTGGAAAACCCAAAGAGGGAAAAACCACTATGAGGATTAGCTCAAAATATGTTATAATCGGTTATAAGATATTACCAAAAGGCTCACTGCTAGGAGGACTCACTGTCCAAGTAAGCTCACTGTTCATAGAGAAAAGAAAGATAGACAGAGGTGGCTTCACAACCAAGATTTGAACTGATACAAAGTGCATCTAACATATGTTGAATTCAGTTCCTTTGAAGTTCAAAACACTTCATCTGACTCAAAATATAGATTTATTGTCTATTGTATATTCGCACACTTTTTTCCAATCCTCTACAAGATTTCACACCACTACTTTTATTCAGATCATATATGCATTATATTCTCATTCATCATCTCGCCTACAATCTCAAAACAACCTTACATATATATTAACTACATATTCTTCCATTAATTGGGTTGTCCTAATTATATGTAGCCCAAAACTATACAAGACATGCCTTGTTGGCACCCAATTCAAATCAAATTACCTTCTCACCAAAGACTCATGTAATATAGTTCAACATGGACCTATAATATCCATTTCGTATCTTCTCATTACATTATTAATCTTTGTAACTCTTTACATATTAGGTCTACCAGGAACGAGACCGAAAAAAAAGGTACTTTAGTTGATTGTCACCATAGGATACATAAACCTTAAAATATCATGCCAGTTATAAACCTCAATGTATTGACACATATAAACATTCTCCCAAAACCACACAGTCTAACTCAGATTCACAAAGAAGTGAAAACCGAATAGGTCATGGATATTACACAGAAATCTATCAAAACCTTATAAGTTGGTCTTCTGTTACTCATATCTACCAAACCATCGATCCAATTGAAGTGAGATTCAGAAATAAGATGTGAATAATGTCCATTAAATAGATATTAGAATCTTAGAGATAAATTTGTAAGTGCAATGGAATGTAGACCAATTTACTAGAGGGAACTGAGTGTAGAATATGTTGGTGTAGACACTTAGCAAAAGTTCTCTTGCAATGTAGCACTTCTATAATCATTCTCCAAACTGTTCTGCCATCCATCATGTAGTATTGACATCAATAACAATCTTCTTCATTCTTTCAACACCAATATCTTCCACAAATGATTTGCTACTAGTTTTTCTTTTCCACCTATAATTTCAATTCTAAAAATTTATTCTCAGGAAATTCTATGCCCAAGTCCTCTCTCTCCAAAAATCAAGAACAAAAAAAAATCATTTAAACCAAAACAATTCACCAAGACACCCTGCCAAGACCACCAACAACTCAACCACTCCAAATCCACACCCATATGGAAAGTCAATTAATGGTAGAAAATGACATTCTTTCAACTCCCCAATTCATGTTGATTTCTTCTCTAGCCAGGTAGGCCACCACTATCCAACACCATTATTTATCGACTCTTCAATTTGAATTTCCAATTCAAATTTTCAATCCCACTCAACCTAGGAATCCAAATCATTCCTGTAGCATGATGTCAATTAATTACAAATTCAAATATTTTCACCTCCCAAAAATCCCATGCCCAACTTTCCTTTTGGCAATTTTAAATTAAAATCTATTAAACCTAACACACTTCCCAAGGTAAAATTCAAGCCAAGTTATGTCCAAGTTATTTAATGATTTTTGGACACAAAAATATTAAAACCACTCAAAAAATTCCACTAAAATAATATCACAACAAAATTGATGAAAAACGAAAAATTTCTAGTTGGTTGGAAACTATGGATGCACTTGCATCAGACACCCATGGTAGAAGAAAAGTGACCTTGTCACTTCTCAAGTGGGTAACCAAGGCGAATAACCTTAGATTCATAAAACCAATATGTGTCTTCTATAGGTCTCCCAATCAATTTTACCAAATACTCCAAATAATGCTTGTGTCTTATGCTCTTACTCACCTTGCTATCCAAAATTGCCTCTATCTCCTTCCTCACTTTTCCTTACAACTTGAGCTCTCTCCTATCCTTCATTATTCCTCTCTTTCTCCCTCTTTTCACATAATCCAACTATGAAGTTCATAAAATTCATAAGCTTCCATTTCCTCTACCTTAATAAATTCATAAAATTCATTCATTACCTCTTCCTTTGTCTCTACAAAAACAACTTGTTCCTCACCAATTTTGGTGCCATCATGGTGTTCCTCTTTCTCCTTTCCTTCTAGAATTCAACCCTTATCTGCAATATATTTCTCCTCTGCACTCACATAATTTTTAGTCAAACAAACAAAAGCCTCATCCTTCCCATCCTATAGTAAACTATCAATCACAAGATCACCAATCTCTTCATCTAACAAATCAACCTCTACTTGCTCATCTTATTCCACACTTTCAAATTTAGTTCCTTCATTTACCAATGCTTTCATTGCTACAATATCCTCTTCTATGATAATCTTATCATGCTTACATAAATCAAAAACAATATTTATATAAAAATAAGATTTTACCTCTTCTTTCTCTCATGAATCTTTCACTCTACCCCTTTTGAACACAATCAAAACGGTTGCAACTTGCAATAGAAAAACATGATCTTCATCCTCATCCTCTTTCACTAACTGTTTAACTCTATTAACCAATAATTTTCCCATGTCATTACATACCTTTCCATCTTTATTCGAAGTTTTCAACTTGTTTTTGACTCCATCCATCATTAAGGAGCAGGTATTGGCACATGCATCATCCATTGTTTTCTTGTCAAATTGCCAAGGTCTTCCCAACAACAAGTAAAAAAATTTCATAGTAATAATATCACACAAAACTTCATCATAATAATTGCCAATCTTAAATCTTACCAAGCATTGTTTATTCACCAAAACCTTATGATTATCCTATAACCAAGCAATCTTGTATGGATATAGGTGCCTTCTCCTTTCTAGCTGCAACTTATTCACCATTTCTTTAGAAACAAGATTGTTAGTACAACCACCATCAATAATCACATTACACACTTTACCTCATTCATCAAGGCTCTTCTAGTCACTAGTGCTTCTCCATTTTCTACATCTTATGAATGTGTTGAATCCACATCTTCCTCATGTACATTTTTTTCCCTTGCACTGTTTTTAGTCCTTTTTGTTCCTTCCTAATCATGAAGGAAATCATATGCTCAATTCCCATCTTCTCCACAACTAAAACAAGTTCCTTGGAAGCCTCCTCTTTTGAATCCTCTATCTGATCTTCCTCTACCTCTGAGATTTTACTCACAGGATTGGTTTGAACTCTCACCCTTATCATATTTGTTTTCCTTAGTGTCTTCAATATGATTTTTATCCTCATTTTTTTGCACATAATTTCTACCCCTTCCTCTTTTCTGAGTCTTAAATTTTCTATTTAACTTTTCCTCAAATTTCAAAGAAATTTGGTAAGCTTCTTCTAAACTAAAAATTATTACCAAACTGAGTTCTTGTTGGATGCTCGACTTCAATCCATTGTTGTATCTTGCTACCTTCTCCTTGTTGGATTTTGAATGTCTCACTAGATAATCAAAAGGGTGTGAAACTCCTCAGTGTATTCCTTAACTAATTTTCCTTGTTGCCTCAGTCCATGCATCTTCTTTAACAATTCCAACTCATAATCTATTGGAATAAATTGTCCCTTAAGCTTCTCAACCATTCTAGCCAACTTTGTAATCCTTTCCTTTCCTCCTACCTCTTTCAATCTGCACTTCTTTCCACCAAATGCTAGCATACTCTTTCAACTTAGTTTCTATAAAATTCACTTTGTCAGGGTCTTCAATCTCTTCAAATTCAAAGAACTCCTCCCTATCATTTATCCAATCTATTAATTCTTTTAGATTCAAGCTTCCACTTCCCAATTTGAGAAATAGCTCTCAATAATCTGATTTCTCTAGGATCAATTTCATCTTGTACTTCTACAAATGGTTCCTCATCCTCAACTTCATCTTCACTCTCATCTCTTTCTTTGTGCACATCTATCCTACATAGCTATTCTTGCAATGTTTCAACTTGCCTTCTAAGGACTAGGAAATATTCTCAATTGTACCTACAACTTCCTATGCATTACATTCTTGTGAAAGGAAATACAAAGACAATCTTCAATACTAAAAATGCATGAAAAATAATATGTAAATGCCTTGTTACAAGCAAGATTATCAACAATAGGTATGCATTCAATATTCTTCCTATGCCTATAGACAAATTATGAGAATCAAAGCACACAACCTTCAATGTCTTCCATAAATTATTTTCTACTAATTTTTCCTTTCCATCTACAATTTCAATTATTTAAATGTCTTCTTAGGAAATTCTACACCCAAGTCCTCTCTCTCCAAAAATCAGGAACTAGCAACAAAATCAAAACCAAATCAATTCATTAAAAAACCCTAGCAAAACCACCTACAACTCCACCACTCCAAATCCACATCCCCCTTTTGTAAAATCAATTAATGGAAAAAAATGATATTCTTTCAACTCCCCAATGCATGTTGATTTCTTTCCCAACCAGGAAAGCCACCAGTAGCTAGCACCATCATTTCTTCACTCTTTAATTTGAATTACCAATTCAAATTTTGAATCCCACTCAGCATGGGCATCCAAATCATGCCTATAACATGATATCCATTAATTGAAAGTAAAATATTTTCACCTCCCAAGAATTCCATGCCCAATTTGCCTTTCGATAATTTTAAATTAAAAATTATTAAACCTGGCATGGTTCCCAAGGTGAAATTCAATCCAAAATATGTCCAAGTTATTTAATCTAATTTTTGGAAAAAAATAACATTAAAAACACTAAAAAATTTCCACTAAAATAATATCATAAAAAAATTCATCAAAAATAAAAAAATTGCTAGTTGGCTGGCAACCATGGATGCACCTACATCAAGTTTTAAACTAGACAAGGACCTAAATGTTTTGTCTTGATAAATTAGGATTGAGGACACAACTACAATAGTGAATGCATTGTTAGATAATTATTAGATAATTATGCACAATTGAGATGGGTGTTGTAGGTTCGTAACCATTTTTCCAAAATTCTTCATTGAAATTAAAAATATATGGAAATGAAATGATTGCATTAATTGCACAATATGTGCTTTATACCTTGAGGGTAATTAAATTATTGATTGTATATAAACTACATTTTTTCTGTAACTTTTGAGATATTGAGTTAAAATGGAATTGAAAGGTCATAGTTGAGCATGCATGTAAAAATACTAGATTTCCAAAATTCTTCATCAAAATGTGGTCCTTAAAATGTCATGACTACAAAATATAGCTTTTATCTTTTAATTCTTGATGACTTTAATTTCTTGTTATGTACAAACTACATTTCTACAAGCTCAAAGACTTTGAAGTAAGTGAAAGTAGAAGGTCATAATCTTATCAAAATAAAATTTATAGTAGAAATAAAGAAGGTGATATACTACATACTACCTTATTATGATGTGATTTCTAGGAATGTGTTAATTGTTGGGTTTGCATGAAATGGGATTTTACAATTTTGAAGGGTAATATTATGTGCACAAAAATAGATAGAAAGATCATCAAAACTAGATTTTTTATAGAACGATTTTCCTTGAGATGGAATTAAAGAATTATCTTCATTAGAAAATTATAGATCCTATCCTAAAACTTTATTTTGTAGTAATGGATAAAGGTTTTGATTTGGGCATCAACTACTTAAATTTTAGCCATATTTCTATGACCTTTGTTCATGCAATTCTTATGCCTAATTTCCATTCTCATTCAACTAGATCTCTAAATGCAAATAATCCTCAATTTTGAGCCTAGTTTGTGTGGATCATAATGTTAACATTTATAATGTTTGATTTGGTGATGTGGAAAAAGTGATCCTAGATAGGTAACAAGTAGATTACCTAGATCAATATTTTTTCATATCAACATTAGAACCCAATCCAACAAGGTGACTAGTTAAGATTGGCTAACAACCTTGAAGGGGAGCCAATATTCCGAGGGCTAGATTTTCTTTTTAAATTGATTGAATTTAATTTGAATTTATTGACATAATTAACTATGAAACTAAATATAAAATAAATAAATTATTCATATAGGTGAAACTATAAATTGATGGAACAAAAGAATATTTGAGAAGGATAGAGGTTTGTTCACTTGTCATAGAAATTTGGAGTTGAATTGAAGGGTCAAGGGTGGTCATGACCTTGATTGAGAAGTATGATTCAAGGTCTATAACTTTTTGATCAATAACATATAGGTTTGTACTGTACTTTCTTTCTCTATAACTTGTCTCTAGATCTAAATTTACAAAATAATAACAAAGGAGGGCAAGAGTGGCTATATATGATTTTTCCTTAGTCAAACCCTTTTTTTGCATTTCTACCTCCACAAATAGTCAATTTTATGATGGATAAGGTGTGTGCTCTAAAAATTAATTGTGTCTAAGATTGTGAAGAGATAAAATGTAATTTAAATAATAAAAAACCTACTCAAATGTGTTAGATAAAGGTTCCTAGATGACACAATCAATGATCAACCCAAGAGAAAGTCAAATACCTGAAGGGAAATAAAAATTCTCAAATATCTTACTTATGACAGCAAGGAGATCAAAGTTTGAATATGAGAACATGCTAAAAAAAGTCATTAGGTTCTTGAAAGAAGCCACAACTATCTCCAACCCAAAATTACAACTAGTTCTTACATTGGCATCAAACTCTAATAATTGTTCTAACTTG
Organism: Sequoia sempervirens; assembly: GCA_007258455.2. Classification (NCBI taxonomy): domain Eukaryota; kingdom Viridiplantae; phylum Streptophyta; class Pinopsida; order Cupressales; family Cupressaceae; genus Sequoia; species Sequoia sempervirens. The sequence continues at coordinate 86,722,485 of VDFB02281492.1, forward strand.
ATCAAATCTAAAAAATTCTTTGTAATTCTATAAATTAAACACATATTTTGGCATAGCTTTTTTGTAATTCTAATTTATTCTCCTTTTTGAAATAATAATCCATGTTTATATAGTGAAACAAAGGAATAAATTAAATTGTAGGCCAATGCATTTAAATTTAATTTTTGAGATTAATTTTCCACCAAGTCTCATGTTTGAATTCACATCTCATAAATTAGAGACCAATAAAATAAAAATCAAAGTTAGTGGACAAAGCTCCTTGTCTAGGGTGGTAGCACTCTATTCCAACTATTTGGTATAACTTTAAGTTTGATTCATGAGTTTAGGAACTACTTAATTAGGATTCATTCATAAAATGAGCACTTGTTGGGCTTTAAATGCTGATTTTAGACACACAAGACAATTGAGAGGGGGGGTGAATTAGTTGTACATTAAAATAATCAAATCCTCATTAATCCTTAAACCATTATTAGCCTTAAAACCCTTATTAAGCATTAGCAGAAAGTAAACATATGAAACATCGACATAACAACACTCATACACAAGAAAACACTAGATTTACATGGAAAACCCTAATCAGGGAAAAATCATGATGAGTAATAATCACATATATATGAATAATAACATTGAATATAATAGGCTCACTACCAAAAGGGATCACTACCAAGGGCTCACTACCTAAAGGACTCACTATTTGAAAGAAAGAAGAATAGAAGAATACTGTTACAAGGATATTCACTACCTTAGAGAAATAGGAAGATCCACCAAAAAAACACCATCCACAACCTTTGGATCATTGCCTCCAACAACTTGAAGCACATTGAAATGTAGACACCTTTTTCTCACCGCATCTGGTAGCCTTAGGCATTTAATCTTGCACTTAGATCACCACACTTGATCACATTCACATCTTTTGTATCACACAACACACCACACAACATCTCTAACAATTAACCTTTCTTATATATCCTACATGACCTCAAAAATCCTTTTTTAGGTCGACCTTAATGAAATGTATGAACCTCAAACATATAACAAACAAATAGGTCAACACCAAATACTTCTATGATAGAAAGAATTGAAGGAAGACCACACAAAGGATTAACCAAGAACTAAATCTACATGAACATGCTTCAACACACTTCCATAAACCACAAACAACTTTCATAATTAGTGCTAGAATTCTAGGTCAACCAAACTTGTACTAACACTAACAAGCAACCACATATAAGATTATCCAAGTCTGAAAACAACATACATACCACAAAAAAATACTCCACAACACCCACATAACATCTCAAAATATTCCAACATCATCAAAATATTTTGCAACACTACCACAACCACTTGCAAGTAAGAATACCATCATCTTGTGTAACTAGCAACATTGTTATAGGCATACAACTCACTAACCAACCTTGTGGAACAATTGAATAAATAAATGTCCAAGGGAAGGTAGATACTTGAAACTACACAGTTGAATCCTGATAGCAATATCATAATTTGACACGCTGTGGAAAAATACCTCCTACTTATCAAGGTAGATACAGTCATTATCAACATGTTCCCAAATCCACAAGAAAATTAACCTTAACATGAAGAAATGCGGAGCAATTCCATTTCTCCCAAATAGCCTTCTTCACAAGAAAACACACTATCAAGGACAACTTCCACAGCCAAATGATCTAGAACCTAAAACTTTGGATATAGTTCCTTGGAACACCTTTGATCATCTCATCCAAACTGCACAATCATATCCTCAACCATGAATAAATGTGAAACAAGAAATAGAACACACCTCTATCACTCTTTATACAATTTTCTCAAAAGAACCTGGAAACTAAATGAATTAGCTACATCAACAACTCCTGATTAGTGTTGAATAGGACAACTAAGAGGGGGGGTGAATCAATTTTGACCAAATTAAATACCTTAAGCATTTATCGGAACAAGATGCAAATACTACATAAATGATTTATCAATAAATACAAAAATTGAAAGTCATCACATAAACATAGTAACACCAGATTTATGTGGAAAACCCAATGAGGGTAAAACCACAATGAGGATTAACTCACACTATAGAGAATATAAAAAATGATTACAAAAATGCTCACTACCTAAAATGAGGCTTACTGCCTGAAATAAGGCTCATTGTTTGAAATAAGGACTCACTATCTGGACTCACTATCCATAGGGCTACAACCCAAAGGGCTCACTTCTAGAATACGAAAGTTATGGCTTACCACCAAAAGTGAACTAATGAATTACACCTTTCTTGTGTTGAATTCAGTTCTGGATGAAGATTTGTAAAGGTAGTACTGCATATCGATAATTGCTCAATACTTATGCTCTGATCACACACTTATTGTCTTCACTTGCTTTGCTTATTATGATCTGCTGCATCCACACATTTTTTTGTCTCTATATCCTTCTTGCATAACCTCGCATATCTATATTTTCTAGAGAGACACATATGTATATATATATATATATATTTGTGTGTGTGTGTGTATTTTACTCATCAATTAGATCGGTCAAAACATCCATAAAGTATTGAACATGCTAAGTTGGCCAAGATCTTCAAATATATGAATCATTGAATCATAGTTTGTCACATGATAGGAATTGGACCTAAAGACTGACACAATGGACCACAAATAACGGTCATCTTCAATGGGAAATAAATTATGGTAAATTAGTCATACATACAGTACTATGTTGACATTAATGACAACCTGTTGACATTAATGACAACCATTTGATGCAACCTTCAATCCTCCAACAATATCCCCCTTTTTGATTGATGGCAACACAAGATGTGAAAGGCCAACAACAAAAAAACCTTTGTAAATATTTTGATGAGATGAAATGATTTTCATTCTTTTCACATGCTTCCTTTCTCCCCCTTTGACATCAATGACAAAAAAAGTTCTATCTCCCCTTTACTTCAAAATTTTTAGAAAAGGTTATCAAAAATGATTCTTTACATCAATCCTTCTTTCCTTAAAATATTTCCTTGTATTTTTCTTTTAGTTCCAGAAGACATGTCTTCTAGGAATCTAGTACTAGCTTGATGTATATAAAAATAGTGCCGCTCTTTGCTATTGAATCAATTGTTTCTAGAAGAGTATCCCGAATAGCAATATTCTGTGCATTGTTTTCAACATTCACTAGGAGACTGGAAAGTTGTTTTAATCTTAACTCAATTATGTCTTTGAATTTCTAAAAGGTCTTCACAATACCATCCCTCTGTACCATAATAACTGCAAGATCATATTGTAAGGAATTGATCCTTTTCTTTTGCGTTCCATCCTTGTCATTAAGAACATCATATGTATTTCCAATAGAGTTCAATTCGTGCTCAACAATATCAATTTTTGTTGTATAGTTCTTGTTGGAAGAATGATGTCATGTCCCCGAAATTAGAACACCCTAAGATATAGATAAGTGAAAAATGAATAACACAATACATATTAAAATTATAAAAGAAAATGTTATCATTTTTATAATTACAATTATCATAAGATAATATTGTAATTATAAACATATATCAACAACACAATAAAATCAATTAATATAAATACTATTTTAATTATAATAAATGAAGATGATATTATAATTTTAAATATTAAATCACTGAAATATAAATATGAGATATTATAATAATAATATTATAATATAGAATAAATATAATATATTGAAAATTTATTATACAATGAAATAATAAACTAAAGATAATCTAAAATATCATTATAAATATTCAAATATAAATATTTTAATAATAAAATAAATATTAAAAATATATATAAATTTAATATAAATCAATAGTATAATCATATATCAATCAATATAAAAGTGCAACGATTGAATAATAAAGTACATGCTTAAAAAAATTATAAAGAGTAATATTAAATTAAACAAGATCTTATAAATAATTCCAAACCTTGATATTAGTGAACACAAGAATTTGAGGAGCTCGAAGCTGTTAGGAAAGGACGTGATCCCTGATGCTATCAACATACAAATAAAACCAGGTGGGCATAGAGCAAAGGGAGGAGAAGGAAGGAACAAAAATGAATAAAGGGATTTTTGGAAGACAAAATGGAGATTGTGATTGTTGAAGACTTTAGGAGACGAAAGTTTGGATATTAAATAATTTTGAAGAATTCAATTTCACATATATTGATTAAGGGTACTCCCCTTACAATCTAAAACTCACAAAAACAATAGATAATGGCACAAACAAAATGCAAGGAAAGAAAATATTTTCTATTATCACTGAAATGAAAATGAAATTACAACATTATATTTGCCATCTCATGGGCATTCTGATTACATAAATCTGCAAGTCTACAAATCGAAGCCACCATCTACTCTACTCTCACCTCCTCTTTGTAGTCCCCCTTTACATCCTTTATTTGGAGGGTGTAACTGCCCTAGAATCTTTTGGAAAGTGTAACTGCCCTAGAATCTTCTGGAAAGTGTAACTTCCTCAAGAAGATATTTTGAAATTTTATTAATTTTGGTATTACAACTTCATAGGGTCATAAATTTTGATTTGACCATTGGATTTTCTATTATAATACCTTTTCAGAAAGTTCTCGAGAAATATTGTGCCAAAAAGTAGGGCCTATAGGCCATTCACTTTCGTTTTCCATCAATTTTCAAGCCCATCCGGAGCCTCTAAGTGACTCAAAATTGACCCTGAAGATTTTACTAGGATTTTTGAAAAATAAAATTTTAATATCTCTCAAATGACAAATGGTATTGAAGTGATTTCTTTGCCATTGGCTTCAATTTACCATTATGGAGGTATATGTAAGATTTTGTGTCCAACTATGCATAAATGCAAACTTACAAAAATAGTAAACCTACCAAATTTAGCCGTTATTGAAAAGAAACAACATTATTTTTTGGGTGATGCAAGATTTCTCTTACACCTTGGATGCTCCTGCATCATATATTCTACCAACTTCAGGTATCATGGGAATTGTATATGCTAGCCAGCATATAAAGAAAAATGAACTAGCTACCAAAACATAATGAAGACGTAGGAGTAACCTAGGCACAACCTCTCTCAAGAAAGAACGATTTTGTGATAGCTAGTTGAGAAAAAAGTTTTGATTTTTAAAAAAGCTAGGGCATAGCCATCTTACAGTTAAGAAGTGATTATTTTGTTGGCAGCAAATCCTCAAAATGATATTTGGTTTGCACTTTGGCTAATTTGTAATGCTATCATTAGTTTGCTTGCATCAATAAAGTCTTGGGCCTACATCTTGTTTGTATTGTAATCTTGTCATCGATATTGCAATCTTGCATTTCCATTTTAATCAAGCCTATAAGAGAAAATATGTATATTGTTGCTATTTAGTTGTTTAGCACTAGCACATATTGTGATTAAAATTGGTAATATCAATATTTTGTATTCAGTTGCACTTCACATTGCAATATTCAATAAAATTATAGTCTAAAACTTGCACAACAATTTTTTGGAAAAATGTCTCAACTGTAGCAACAAGATAGGAGAATTCTAATAGCTACATCTGCTCTTTATATTCTTGGGAAGAACAAACTTGCATTACATATCTTTACATTTCTAGTCCTAGTCTTTATGCATTGTATGATGAAGCACAAAGGAAATAATTAGTAGTTGAAGGGATTCTTTTGACCATCTGCTTGATGAAATTACTTGCAAGAAGAGGCTTAAGCAACTCTCAGCTCCTGAGTATTTGGCAGTTGTTATGTTTTGTGCACCTAGCTCTCCACTCCATGGGAGCTCCACATCAGTGGTAGATGCATCTCTTGATGAGCTCAGAAAGGGTAGTCCTATCCTTGTGGATGGTATAGGAGGGTTAAAAAATGAGAGTACAAATGAAGTGGGTAGTTTGAAGCCTTCTCCAAAGATCACATAAGTAAATGATGAGGTGTTGAGTCAAAGTAGTGTTCATGAAGAAAGGAAAATAGAAAGGAAGAAGAAAATCCTTGAAGATGAAGATTATATTCAACTCATTAAGGAGGAGCTAGAGAAATTCAATAACTTTTTCTTAGAAATGGAAGAAGAATATTGTAGACACCTAAAAATGACCTAGGCCTGCAAGCTTCATTTTTACCACTTTCGTCTTAGCATAATTATGACATTTAATTATGTCCTTGGTCCACATTCGACTATTAATTAAATAATTTATAATTGTTTAATTAATTCATGTCCTTTTATTCTTCATGATTATTAAATAAATAAATTTTATTTATTTATTAAACACGCCATTAATTGTCTAAGTCTTCCCTTAATTAAATAAATTTCTTAATTTATTTAATTTCCTTTCTTCATTAATTCTTCCTCGATTATTAAATAAATAAATTTCATTTATTTATTTGATATGTCACTAATTGTCACAATTAAATAAATTTATTAATTTATTTAATTATTCGATCTTATCTTCCAAATTAAATAATTATTTTAATTATTTAATTACTAATTTCACTTTTCTCTCATTTTAAATAAATGAAAATATTTAAAATGATTTCATTTTATTTACTTTCACTCTTTTTAGTAAATAATCTGAAAAAGATTATTTACTTGTCACACAAAATCATCATTTTGAATTAATTAAATTCAAAAGATATTATTCTTCCAAAAATCAAGTAATCGGGCAGATTCTTGATTTTTCAAATCTGATATGTAGTCCAAATCTTATCTTCTTGATTTTTCGAATCTTGCAAATCAGACAATCTTATCTTCTTGATTTTTTGAAAATCTTTATTTTTTTAATTAATTTCCTCATTTATTCTCCACTGTCGATACAATTATCTGAGATATTATTTTGACCGTTCGATTAATGATTTTGCCCTAACCCTAATTAGGGATTCTCAGACTTAATCTGGACCTCTCGTTCCAAGTCTTTCTTAGAATTCAATCTCATCCATCCATTCAAAAATGTGTTTTCTATAAAAGACAATTTTGCTCATAATTTCGGGATCTAGACAACTTCATTTTTAATTTAATAGTCATTATAGTCATTTGGCATTAGAAGTCATTATTTTCATAGACATTGTCATAGTCATAGGCATTTAGACATTGCATAAATCCTTCAAAGCTTGTTGTAGGTATTAGACATTTGCAGATTGCTCGCACAACGAATCTGAGGGCACAATATCATCTAGCAAGCAAGAAGGTGCTATGGAGGTAATAATGGAAAATGCGATTTACAGGTATAACCATTTTATTGCTTGATTTCCTTTGTACTCGATAGATTTTTGGGTTTTTGTCTTTTATATTGATTTGATTGATCTAATCTAATCTTTAGAATTTACCCTCAGTTACATTGGTGAACCCAACATTTTGTAGAAAAAATTGTGTTTTCTTGTTTGTTTTCATTGTTTTGCAGGTTACAGCCAGGAAGTCATATGAAATCCCGTCACCTTCTTTTGAGCACAGAAAAATGGGCGAATAGAATCATTTAAAAAAATTTCTGGGTTTTGTAGATCTCGGTCTTATTTTTCCAGAACTTCAAATGGTTTGAAATTTTATTAATATTTGTGAAAGTTATGGCTATTTTACTGTTCGCTATTTTTTTAATTTAGCTTTTAAAACTCGCATTTTTCTTTTGTCTATAACGTTTTTTTTGTGCAGAATTGTGGAAAAAAATTTCTGGGTTTTGAAGGTCTATCATTTAGTTTTCCATAGATATCTACCACTTAAAATTTTGTTAAGTTTTGAATAAGTTATCGCTGTTTTAAGTTGCTGCTGTCAATAAATTTTTATTTTTATTTATTTTTGTTACTAATCAAGATTTGCAGCTTGTTGGCGGTTAATTTTCGTGGGTTGAAGACAAACACTAAAACTACTAACATATTGTCTTGTAGGTTCGATTTTCAAAGATCAAACATCAAAATAATGTGCTTGTCTTTTTATTAGTATAGTACACATTTTATTTTGGTGCAATTAAAACGAACCTCTGTTTGATCATGTTTGAATGTGTTTGCAAAATGGTAGGTGAGTATGCTCTCACGTTGTGAAAACTTGGTGATCAGAAAACCAGACCCATTTTTATCTATTTTTACCCTTCACGATTTGGTATATCGGAGTATCCTCTCCCCTCACACTTTTGAGTGATCTTGGGTGTAAGAGAAATGGTTACCAACTCTAGAAATTGGGCCTGCCTGAAGATTTCATCACCCCAACGCGACTCAAACCGACAACGAAGATAAAGCCAAGCTACCCCCGACCGGTATATAAATGTAAACCTTAAGGGAAAACCTAAGGTTGCTTGTGTGGATGTGTCATACGAACGGAGTTGTACTCCCTTAAACCCTGTTGAGCTTAACCTCTTCAGGTTGGAGTGCCACCTTAATGGTGATTAATCTCTTGCCCCATGTATGGCAACTCGAACGGGGTCCCTAACTAAAAAATTTTGTGTAGTAAGCCAAAATCCTTCTATTTGCTAGCGTAGCACCAGTCAGTGTGAAAGCATCCACACTTTCACAGTTTGTAGTAGATGTGATCAGCTCGCCATGGGAGTTTCATGGGGGTTGGAAGCTTGGTTGGCCTGAGAAGAGAGTGCACTGTAAGGGGGAGCCTATGCAACCAAGCTTCTGAATTCACACACTACAGATATGCTGTTGGGGAAACCTGCATGGAATCTAGTGAATATTGTCATGGCCTAACCTAGGATTGTACTTATCTGATGTGCGATTGATTACATTCAAAACATTGTGCTTGTCAAATGCTTGTTGGATTACTCAAAAATTATACACAACATTCACAAATCTAGACACAAACAATCGACCTTAGACAACTCAGACTTTTCAACAAAACATCAGAAAACAATCTCAGTCCTCATTCTGAACTTAGACTTTGCATTGTCCATCATAGTCCTCATTTGGCATCTAGACTTGGCATTGGTCATTTTCCTTAGTCAACATCTTCATTGTTATCTTGGCATTTGGCATCCTTTCTTGACAATTTTATCACCTTGCATTTATAACATTAAGTCCTTAGTCAAACATCATCATCTTAGTCCTCATTTGGCATTTTATCCTTGACAACCTTGTCATCTTGCATTAATCATTTCCTTAGGAAAACGTCATCATCATCTTGCATTGTCATCCTTTATTCCAAAAATACAAAAAATTAGTGACATAACTTGTCATCTTAGTCTTCATTGTTCTTTGGCATTAGTCATTTTCTTTAGACAACATTGTCATATTGCATCCCTTATTGTCAAAAATCCAAAAAACATAGTCTTGCATTGTCATCCTTTATTCCAAAAATACAAAAAAATTAGTGACATAACTTGTCATCTTAGTGTTCATTGTCCTTTGGCATTAGTCATTTTCTTTAGACAACATTGTCATATTGCATCCCTTATTGTCAAAAATCCAAAAAACATAGTCTTGCATTACCATCCTTTATCAAAAAAATACAAAAACATAGGCTAGTGCCATCTTTGCATTTACTTGTCATTCTCATCATTCTCATTTGAGAAAATCCCTTTTACGGTTGAGACTAGGCTTCAAAGACAACAACGACAAATGGAAAACTTTGGACAAGATTCCAATCCCAACATCGACAATAACACTTATGACAAGAACAAACATTGGACCTTTTCTGACCCATTTCACAACATGAACATGCAATCTTCTGTGAACATGCCATCTTCATCACAAAAAATTTATGAACCATTCATACTAAGAGACCAAAATGGACAAGTATATTGGAAAGACATAGAAGCTGCAGCGCAAAATCCTGATATATTCTCCTTTGTAAAAAAATCAGTCTTACGTGACCCTCAAAGGTATCTAGCCATGCTTTTGGATGAAGGGGCTAAGTTACCAAAGGACTTTGACATAAATACTTTGCCACCTCCATCTTTCTACCCTCACCATCAACAGTCACTTGACACAAATCCTGTCATTAATTCACAACACACGTCCATATTTCATCCTTATCCTAACTTTGACAAGGGAAACCAATTGTCCACTAGTCCATTCCAAGTCTCCACATCATATGCTAGTCCTTCACCTATCAATCATGTCAATGTCTACATGCCCTATCAATCATCTACCAACTCATATCAAGTCCCCACATCATACCATACCGATCTGGTCCAAGTCTCCATGTCCTATTTCAATCAACCTTACACCAATCCAGTCGAAGTCTCCATGTCATATCCTTGTCCTTCAACAGTTAATCCAGTCCAAGACTCCATGACATATCCAGTCCAAGACTCCATGTCCTATCTTTGTCCCTCACATGCTAGTCTAGTCCAAGTCCCCATGTCATACCCTTATCCTTCACATACTAGTCCAATGCAAGTACCCATGTCATATACTAGTCCTTCACATACTAGTCTAGTCCAAGTCTCGATGTCCTATCCTAGTCCTTCATCCATTAATCATTTTCAAGTCATCCCCTCACAAGCCACATCTAGTCATGAAAATTCTGTCATTACTCAAAGTCACATTCCATCATCTACACTTAAGGATACATGTCAAAATGAAAGCCCAAAGCAGGACCTTATAATGTCACCCTCATGTCAAGAACAAGGTAGTTCATCCAATGACCCTATCTTTCAGTCCATCCATGAAGTCCTTCAAGACAATCATGACATCCAGAACACACCTCTCCTTGACAATGGCTCTATTTCTGACTATATAATCCATGACAACCCCATCTTCGAGCAAGACCCTACCATTGACCAAGAAATCCAAAATGGTCCACTCCTTGACCTTTATGCCATTCATGATCAAACACTTGCCGACCCTATACAAGCCTCGACTATTGACACTTCCCATGATGAGACACTTGCCTTCATGGGACACATAGACGATATTCCTCCAGAACAAGAATCTTCCACTAAGGACATGCTTGCATATGATCAAGTTATAGCTAAAATCATTGGACTCTATGACACTAAACATAATGATGGATTTGACATTGCTTTGGAAGCACCAACAGAATCATCTGAACCTGACATGTCACATGATCAGACCAAAGATATCAGTCAGGAATATGTCCAACATGAAAATGAAGCTAAGACACTTTATCAACTAGGGTCATCTATCTTTGTTAGAGTAGGCTTTCTTGCAGATGAAAATATTACAAGTGACAGTCTCCATAGACATCATGATGGGTTAGCATCTTGCTTTCAAAACAACAAATACCCCATCGCAAACATAATCTTTCAAAGCATGCAATATCAAGGAAAAGGACTAGGCATACACAAGCAAGGCATTCTAGAACCAATACAGTTTTAGGAAAATTACAGACATCAAGGTCTTGGCTATTCCTCAGTTAGTAAATCAAAGGATGTCAGTGGTACCTCCTCTATACTGGGGGCAACTTTGTCAGATACAAACATCAAAATGGAATCCATGAGAAATCCTTGTCATAAGATTGCTGCCAACACCCCCTCCACCCACACCATAAACCATCATTCTATCATGAATCAACCTCCCCTTTGGGACCAACAAAAACAAAAGTCTTACAAATCAAAAGATCAAAATCAAATGTCAAAGGCCATTGAATCAAACAAAAGGAAAAGTGGACAAATGAAATTAAAATGGATCCCAAAGAAAGATGGATCAAACAAAGACATCAAGTCAAATACAAAAGTCAATCACAATGTGGAGCCACAAGACAAGAGGACTCCCACATATATGGGTAGTTTGAAGCCTTCTCCATAGATCACATAAGTAAATGATGAGGTGTCGAGTCAATGTAGTGTTCATGAAGAAAGGAAAATAGAAAGGAAGAAGGGAATCCTTGAAGATGAAGATTATATTCAACTCATTAAGGAGGAGTTAGAGAAATTCAATAACTTTTTCTTAGAAATGGAAGAAGAATACAATAGTATATATTTTATAGAGTAGTAGATAAAAGAGGAGCAATTTACAGGGATATTTACACATTTTAGCAATAGATCCATAATATGTTTGGAAGCCAAGTAACCTCAATCACAGGCAACATAATAACAGAGGGATCAATCAAGAAGGAATAGAATTGGGAATATATCAATCCTAATAAAGGTAGATTTACAACACTCTAGAACAAATTTTGTAAAGAGGAAGACTTCAATAAATATCTCAATCAAGAAAAAGGAATTTCTAGTCCATTGTTATTTAAATTAAAGGATTAGAGAAAATTTAAGACACTCCCAACAAGGGGACATTATAAAAGAAGAATAAAATCTCATTTTGCAGCTTTTATTTTATCATTGATGTCACCATGTTATATGAGTTGCAACTGCAAGATTAAGTTATAGCTTGATCTGGTATCTGAACCGGTATGTAGTTACTATCCTCTAGTATTTTGATCTACAATCCTTTGGTGTTGATTATCTCTGCTTGTGGTTTTGTGAAATGGTTTATGGATGCTGAAAGGTTGTATGTTCAGTATCTCTCGTGTTTAGGTGCTCATACGACAAGTTGGAATTGCTCTACTGATTGCATTTTGTCATTAGGTCTATCTCTGACTAACCTAATGTATTGTTGATGTTGTAATGGATTAATTATGTATTGAGAATGTATGTATGTGTGAACTATCTTAGGTACATGTCGACTGTAATCAAGGGAAAATCAGATTGTTAGATGGTTAGATCAAATAACATTTAAAATCCAATGATATAACGAAGCACAATGGAAATCAAATGAAAACGAAAGGGAAATATATCACCAAGAGTCTCCATCTTCCATGCTTCACCTTCGTTACACCTTCTTGCTTGCTGGAAATGTTGCCCTCAGATTTGTACTTTGAACAATCTTAAATGCCTAAGCCCTACAACAAGATTTGAAGGATTTGATATGCCTATGACTATTGCCAATGCCTATGTCTATATCTAAAACAAATGTCAATATTAATCAAATGCCTAAAACCTAATGCCAATAATGAAATACTACAATTGCCTATGACAATGAAATGTGAAGCTAAGTAAATTCCTATAGTAATTACGTAAAATCTCAACATGTCTAAAAAATGAGAAGGAAATGGCATTTTATAGAAAAGGCCATTTCGAATGGACGGACGAGATGAATTAGTGATGAGACCCTAAAACGAACGATCCAGATTACACCCAAGAATCCCTAATTAGGGTTAAGGCAAAATCCTTAATCGAACGGTTGGAATAAAAATAGATCAACGGTGGAGAATAAATGAGAAATTAATTAGAAAATAAAGATTTTCGAAAAATCAAGAAGATAAGATTGCCTGATTTGCAAGATTCAAAAAATCAAAGGGATAAGATTTGGACTGAAGATAAGATTTGGAAAACCAAGAATCTGCCCGATTGCTTGATTTTTAGAAGATTAATTACTAATTTGAATTAAAATAATTCAAATTATGGATTTTGAGAGATAATAAATAATCTTTTTCAAATTATTTATCAAAAAGGACTGACAGTTAAGATTGACACATTTTAAATAATTTGATTTATTTAAAATGAGAAGAATATGAAATTAGCAATTAAATAATTAATTTTAATTATTTAATTTAGGAGATAAGACCAATTAATTAAATAAATTAATCAATTTATTTAATTAAAATCAGTGACGTATTAAATAAATAAATGTAATTCATTTATTTAATAATCGAGGATAATTAAATGTGAAAGGAAATTAAATAAATTAAGAAATTTATTTAATTAAAAGAAGACTTAGACAGCTAATGACGTATTTAATAAATAAATAAAATTTATTTATTTAATAATCATGAAGAAAACAAAGATATGAATTAATTAAATAATTATAAATTATTTAATCAATAGTCAAATGTGGACCAAGGACATAATTAAATGTCACAATTATGGTAGGACGAAAGTGGTAAAAATGAAGCTTGCAGGCCTAGGTCATTTTTAGGTGTCTACATTTTGCCCCTCTTTGTCATAATGTAGCATGTCGCATTGTGACAAAGAAAATAAGTCAAAAAATGCCCCAGTGCAAAATAAGAGAAGGAAGAATGATGAGGAGGGTTACGGTATGCCCCCTAGAGAGGATAGACAGGTTCGAAGAACATGGGTGTGCTCTCGAAATGGATGAGAAGACTAGAATATGAAGAGACAATGAAATGTTAGTGCAAAAGATATGGATGATAATATGGATGCAATGCTTATATGAGATGGGCGAGAGAAGATGACATGACTAAAGGAGATGCATGTAAGTTCCTAGACCAAATCCTTCAAAACTTTTCCATAGGACTTTAATAGTTATTGCTCTTAATCGTCATTGGGCAGATTGTTGTGATGGCCAAGAAACACCATGATATGACATAGATCAAGGTTTGCAAGGTTGTACCATCACGTAAGACAAACAATCATAGACAAGGATGATCATGACTCATACTATGAGCGTGATTGCCCCAGTCTTGTTGTCATAATCAACCACAAGCAGAAAAAAGACAAGGAAAGATCATGAAACGTCGCTGCTTCTCTAAATCCTATTTCTAGGACATCCTTGAGAAACTAGTAGCATGATTTCCAAAATACAAAAATAAAGTCCTTATCATGATATGCCATTTTTTTTCTAAATCCTTTTGTTGGGATCTCCCTGAGAAACTAGTAGTCATGCGTGTCAATTGACATGATACGTCGCTGCTTCTCTAAATCCTGCTTAGTGGGATCTCGCTGAAAAACTAATAACATGATAAAAGATCAAAAAGACAATTTGTCAAGTGTTTGCCAAGTGCGTCTGGATATCCATTGTTCTGATGTCAAGATGCCATGTTCGATGATGTGGAGATGTCAAAAATGTTTAAAGTTTTGATTGATCTTGGAAAATGCTGAGACTTGGTGAATTCAGGAAGGACACATCCTGAATAATGCCAATGTCAAGAGGATTCGATCCCTAATGGTCATTAGGGGTCCCTCAGAATAATGACGATGCCTAGGAAGGACACATCCTAAGGCATAAATGACAGAGTTGGTTCTTCAGAAGGACACATCTGAAGAATACTGATGTCACGAAGAGTGATCTTTAGGTGTCAAGAGGATCACTCAAAATGTCGAATGACGATGACGATGCCTAGGAAGGATACATCCTAAGGAATAAATGACAGAGGTTATCGTTCAGAAGGACTCATCTGAAGACTAACTAAATTTTGACAGTTTGACCTGCTTATGATGATTTGACTTGTTTTTTACTAAGTTTGACTTGTGTTTGACTATATGCCGATGAGATTGCCATGCTGAATAAATGATTGTTTTACTTTGTTTCAGGAGTTTTCCCATGTGAAAATTGATTGAATATTTTTGACGTGTGTGCCAATGTAGTGTCATAAATCCTAATGGACTGACCTAGTGTGGCCTCGGGGGCTCATCGATAGATGGCCTTGCCTACGTCATACACTCAGAGACCTCGTAGTTCGACACGACCAATGACTTTGTCTTGATGACCAAAGATTGCATCATGATTTTATTTTGACAAACCTAAAGGACTGACCTAATGTCTCGAGGACTCAAGTATGAGTCTTGCCTACGTAGCAAATGCGCAGAGACAACGTAGTTCAGATAGATGACGAAGACTATTTTGACATGATTGACTTTGACCAGAAATGACCAGATGTTTATGTTCTTCGAGTGGTCTACTGATTTTTGTTTAATGTTTTCTTTAGGACGTTTTACAATTTTTAGGTCTTTCCTCAGGACTTTTTATGATGTTTTTGTCTCTTTTTTCAGGACATTTTGCGATGTTTTTGTCTCTCTTTTTTTTCAGGACTATTTGTCGATGTTTTTGTCTTTTTTCAGGACTTTTTGCCAATGTTTGTCTTTTTTCAGGACTTTTTGCCAATGTTTTTGTCTTTTTTCAGGACTTTTTTCCAATGTTTTTGTCTTTTTTTTAGGACTTTTTGCCAATGTTTTTGTCTTTTTTTAAGGACTTTTTGCCAATGTTTTTGTCTTTTTTCAGGACTTTTTGCCAATTGTCAAGATCATTTGTGACATCCACTATAGTTGCATGATAAACATTTTTCCCCCAGTCAGGTCTAAGACTTAGCCATTTGCAAGGGACATAGACGGGATGCTGTTGACTTGGTAGACGGACAGTCATCAGGACCTGATGTCAATCATTTATCTACTATGACAAGTAGGGTAGGATGTGATGGCGATTTGTGGAACAATGGCAGAAATACCTTTCATCCTAGGCCAAGTTAGACCAAGTGACAGTAGATGGCAGAGCAATGATTGATTACGCATGGTGCCTGTTTGCCAGGTTTTCACCATGGTACTTGTCCAAAGTGCCTGTTTGCTAGGTTTTCACTATTGAACGAATCATTTTTTCTCTTTACTATTTTCTTGAATTTTTTGATTTTTTTTGGTGTCACCAAAACGCCTGTTTGCCAGGTTTTCATCAAGGTGACGATTTTTATCTTTTTTCAATTTTTTTGTATATTATGATTCTTAGCTCCATCCTCTGATGCTATGCGTAGAACTTTCAGAGATGTAAACTGTTGATGGGTTCTGTCAACTATTCCCCATCTGGAGTTGCCAATTGATAAGCTCCAGAACCAAAAGAAGATATAATAATATAGGGACCTAGCCAGTTTGTTTCAAATTTTCCTGGCTTTTCTCTATCTGCTTGGTTCTTGGGGTTCTGCATTAGAACTAGGTCACCGATGTCAAAATTTCTGACCATAACCTTTTTATTGTAGCTGCGACAAAGGCGGTTCTGATATGCTTGGAGATGATTCAGTGAGTTTTGCCGTCTTTCTTCCAACATTTCTAGCTCATGCAGGTGTGATTGTCGGTAGTCTTCTTCATTAGTAAGACCCTTCAAGGAGACTCGTAGTGAAGGAATTTTGACCTCAATGGGTAAGATGGCTTCAGCACCAAAGACCAGGGCGAACGGGGTGGCCCTTGTAGGAGTACGAATGCTAGTTCGATAAGCCCACAGAGCAGGATTAAGTTGTATGTGCCAGTCACGGCCAGCGTCATTGATAGTCTTTTTTAAGATCTTCACAATGGTTTTATTGGACACCTTAGCTTCGCCATTTCCTTGTGGGTAGTATGGAGATGAAAAGTGGTGTTGGATATGGAATCACTCACATAACTCACGTACGTCTTGGTTTTTGAATGGACATCCGTTGTCAGTGATGATGGACTGTGGAAGGCCATACCGGCAAATGATGTAATTAAGGATAAACTTTGATATTTGTTTGCTGGTAATATATGTCAATGGAATGGCTTTGATCCACTTTGTGAAATACTCAGTGGCAGTAATAATGAATTTATGGCCGTTGGATGAGGTTGGATGAATCTTACCCACAAGGTCGAGTCCCCATTGAGCGAAGGGCCAAGGAGAGGTGATGGGCTGAAGTTCTTGTGCTGGAGCATGGACCAAGTCACTGTGTATTTGACATTTGTGACAAGTCCTGACATATTCAAGTGCATCTTTTTCCATTGTCAGCCAATAATACCCAAGTCTCGTCAGTTTCTTAGCTAGTGTAGGACCACTCGAATGAGATCCGCATATACCGTCATGCACTTCTCGTAAGGTCATACATGCTTCGTCGGTGTCAAGACATCTAAGGAGGGTATCATCGAAACTACGGCGGTAGAGGGTGTCACTGACAATGGCATACCTTGCGGATTTTCTAATGAAGGACTTCCTTTGGTTATTTGACAGGTTCAGTGGAAGGGTATGAGAATTTAGGTAATAGTAAATGTCTTGATACCAAGGAGAGTTGGGACCAACAAGTTCACAAACCATTTCTGATTCTGGGATATCATATGCCGGTATCAAAAGCTGCTCTACTAAGAACTCAAATTGTGACACATTTTTAGGGATGTCCAAGAGAGAACTAATAGTAGCCATTGTGTTAGCTACCTTATTCTGTACCCTGGGGATTTGTTCAAAAGAAATCGATTGAAAGTATGTCAAGAAACTGTCCACCATCCTCTTGTAGGGAAGCAACTTCTCATCCTTTGTTTCATAGTCATCATTCACTTGGTTGATTACTAGCTGGGAATCCCCGAATACAAGCAACGTCTAAATCTTCCACTTAATTGCCAACTTGAGACCTGTGACCAGTGCTTCATATTCGGCAATGTTATTTGTACAAGGGAAAGCGATCCTGAATGACTTAGGAATTGAATCCCCCTGTGGTGTGATAAACAAGATTCCAGCGCCCGAGCCATGACCAGTATGAGACCCATCAAAAAACAGTTTCCATGGTGATGCCGGTTCTGCATGAAAAATAGACTCATCGGGAAAATCAGTTACTAATGGATGAGTGGCTTGAATTGGTGCATCCGCCAGTTGATCTGCTATTACTTGCCCTTTGATTTCCTTGCGCTCAACATACTGTATGTCATACTCGCTTAGGATCATGACCCATTTTTCCAACCGGCCTGTTAATGCTGCTCGACTTAGTAGATATTTCAATGGATCAATCTTGGCAACCAGTTGTGTCTGATGACTGAGCATATAGAGTCTTATCTTTTGGGATGTGAAAACAATAGCAAGGCATGCCCGTTCAATGTATGTATAGTTCAACTCATAGCCTATCAGTGTGCGGCTGATGTAATAGATTGCTCTTTCTTTTCCTTCATGATCATCTTGGGCCAGCAATGCCCCCAGTGTTGAACTAGTAGTTGAGATGTATAGAATCAACGACTTTCCATGAATGGGTGGCATGAGTACTGGTGTTGAAAGCAGGTAATTTTTTATTTGTTGGAAGGCCTCTTGACATTTATCTGTCCATACAAAGGGGACACTTTTGCGCAACAAGTACTGGAATGGATGACACTTATCTGCCAATTGGGCTATGAAACGACAAATAGATTGTACCCTGCCCTGCAGAGTTCTGAGTTCACTGATCCCTCTGGGCAGAGGCATGTCTATGATTGCTTTGACCTTTGCCGGATCAACCTCTATGCCTCTTTGGGAAACTATGTACCCTAATAGTTTACCTGATGTGACCCCAAAGACACACTTCTTAGGGTTTAGCCAAACTTTGTACTCTTCAAGTCTCTTGAAAATTATGTCGAGTACCCTCAAATGATCTTTCCTAGTTGCTGATTTGGCCAACAGGCCATCTACATAATCCTCCATTATATTGTGCATCATGTCATGGAAGATCATGGTCATAGCCCTTTGATATGTGGCACCTGCATTTTTGAGACCGAAGGGCATGACGTTCCAACAGTATGTACCCCATGGGCAAGTAAATGTTGTTTTGTGTTGATCCTTAGGAGCAATACGGATTTGATTATAACCAGAGAAACCATCCATGAGGGATAGCATCTCATGTCCTGCAGTTAGGTCGACTATGATGTCAATGTTGGGCAAAGGAAAGTCATCCTTTGGACATGATTTATTTAGGTCTCGAAAATCTGTACATACCCGAATCAGCCCATTTGGCTTTGTCACCGGCACTAGATTGGAAATCCATTCAGCATAATCTATAGACCTTATGAATCCGGCATCCAGTAATTTCTTTAACTCGGCCTTGACCAATAGGGCCACTTGGGGGTGCATTTTGCGCAACTTCTGCTTGACTGGTTTAGTATTGGGTAATAGTGGCAGATGATGCAGAACCAGTTTGGGGTCCAATCCTGGCATGTCAGCATAAGACCATGCAAAGTTGATTTTTCACTCTGCAAAGAATTTATGGAATTCTGGTTTCTCTTCATCAGTCAATGATGCGGAAAATAGGACCATCTTGGGGTCTTTTGCAGTTGAAATATTATACTCTATTGTGTCCTCAATAAGCATGGCCGATTTCTCCTGTTGCACAGGGAGAAAGTCCAGTCCTCCATATTTGGGCACCTCAGAGAGGTTTTCACCCGTAGATACGTCCTTTATTTTTACTATTTTATTGTCAAGAGGTGCCTTTCGGTTTTCACCTAGAGACGTTTTATTTTTTACTTTATTTTTACTTTTGCGACTAGAGGACTGGACCGTCTCGCCGAAGTATGCGGTGCAGTCTAAATCAATAGCAAATCCTAATTTGTGGTCCCCACTAGGTATGTCTTTTCGTAATCCCATGAATTCGGCAATGGCTTCATCATTTTGGAATGTGTCCAGAACTAGCGGTCCTTGTTGGTCCCAATCGACTAGTTCAGGGTAAACTAAAGAAATGCCATCATCAAGGCTAGTGAATTGGGGTGAGGATGTGGACAACATGCAGATGGATTCATTGATGTTGTAGATGAGGTTATCATCATCCAACTCCACATCAGACTCTTTCAATATTCTCCTTCACTAGTGTCATATTCATTATCATAATAAGGAGTGAAGGTTTTAGAGTCCTGGTTATCAATATCATCTGACACTTCGGATAGATTGGACTGAGGGGGGTCAGATAATGGCTATTGTGTGTTGTGGGAAGTGGTAGTAGGGCTTTGACTATTTGGTGCTTGTTCAATTTTGAATGTTTGCTAAAATCGTTGTTCAGAGGTCAATTCCCCTAGTTCGACAAACAAATCATCAAGACAACAGTCACTTAGGGATCGTTCTGAGCCAAATTCCCACTCGTGGGAGTCAGTTTCGGTGAGGGGTTCCCTAGTAGTCTCGACACTGTCAGAAGTCTGTACTCGCTCATTTAAAAGTCCAGAGGTACGTCGATCTCCATTGGCAAGTGATCCAAACCCTAATCCAAGATACTTCGAAATTTGAAAAGTTTCTATGGGTTCCCTTCGGCCAGTTTTATTTTTCCAAGGCCACTAGTACCATCGTAGCCTTTAGCCTTCATGAAGTCATAACCTTTGCCATATATTTGAACTGGTAATGGGGATAATGTGACCTTATCCTTATAGATCCATCCCGTGATGTCAGCAAGGTCTTCCTCACTCATGTCTCCCCACTTGATAAAAACTATATTTGGTGGGACTATGAAGGTTTCCTGAGGTTCCATTTAGAAACATGGCCAACCATAGTCCTTGGGAGATCTAGGCATTGTTGTTATGCTGTATGCTGTGTTCAGTTTAAATTCTCTGCAGCCGATGTCCTGGATTTTGACAGTTGATTCAGTCTTATGGTTGGTGGAAGGTGGTGGTACGGTGGAAGATGTGGATGGAGTGGATGTGTAAGATGACGTGAGTGTGGAAGGGTCGATGTACTTGGATGACGAGGAGCCAGGTGCTTCTCAATTAATAGGTACTCGGTTTTCGGAGATACCCCTTAAATTGGTACAATATTGGAAAGGGTCGGGGTCTCCGTATATGGTTACTTCTGTACCGTCAAAAGGAAACTTGAGGCATTGGTGGTATGTTGATGGAACGGCTTTTAAAGCGTGGATCCATGGTCGGCCAAGTAAAATGTTATATGGTAGTTCCAAATCCAGGACCTGGCAGGTTGTGTCCATAATGACCGGTCCCACTCTGATAGGGAGAGAGATAACACCCCTTGAAGAGCATTCCTCATCATCGTATGCTTTGATCACTATTCTTTTCGTTGGGTCTACGCACGCATCAAAGAATCCAAGAGCCTTAACCAATTTGAGGGAGCATATATTCAACCCTGCTCCACCATCTACTAAAACCCGTCTAACTTTGTGCTTGTGGACACAATTTTCTATGTGTAATGTGTCATTGTGGTTGGTTTTATGTGATGAGTAGTCCTGATCCGAGAAGGTGACATGGTGTGGCATGGTGAGATATCCCACCATAGTTTCAAACTGATTGACATCGATGTCCTTAGGGACTGACGACTTTAGGAGAGTTTTGTCTAGGATTTCTTTGTGCGCTGGAGAGATACGAAGCAGCTCAAGGATAGATATTTGCACGGGAGTCTTTCCTAGTTGGTCAATGAGGTTGAACTGACTCTTGGGTTTCCACTATTGTGGGGTTGAGATAGGTTTTGGCTGTTTAGTCGATGCAGCAGGTTGTGATTGTTTAGCCGATGGGCCCGGTATTGTGATTTTGGCTTGTCTAGGAGGAGGCGGACCAACTATAGTGACCTTGCCACTGCGAGTAGTAGCATTACACTAGGGTGCTCTCTTGACTGTAATGGTATTGATGTACCCATCTTCAGTGCAGATATTGTTTATAATGGGTCCACTAGAATAATCATACTTGAATCGGGCAAAGTTAGCTTGGTTCTGTGAACCTGACGTGGACACATTATGAGAGCCATGATCTTGCAGTGGATTCTTGTGAATAGTATGATCTGCGTTGGAGGTGAATTGTGATACCCCTACTTCGATTGTGCGATTTTCAATAAGATCTTGAATTACATTTTTCAGTTGTCGACAGTTAGCGGTTGTATGTCCTTTGGCTCGATGGTATTCGCAAAGTGCATTGTCATTCCACCATGATGGTTTGAATTGTCCTGGGTCATAAGGTTTTATTTCTGGAAGTGTGATGACCCCATGCTGAATGCATTTCTTAAGGACTTCTTCAATGGGTTCACCCAAGTGGGTGTATGTGCGACCCTTGGGAAATTGTCTCATTTGACGATATTGCCCTTGACTGTTTTGACCATTTTGGTTGTTTGAAAAAGTATTGGGGGGAGGTGTCAATGTTGTTGTTGGTCTATTTTGTTGTTGAACCCCTTTCAGGGCTAATACGAGACCTACAGTATTTGTAGTCTTGGCATTAATAACACCGTCATTTGTAACATGCTTATTCTTACCCCAATACTTGTTTTTGTCAGCTGGTGGATTGGCGTTCATGTTTTTGGAACCATATCTCAATTCTCCCTTTGCGATAAGGGCTTTCTCAATCTGGACCCCCTTTTCCACTAATTCTGTGAAGTTTGTGCAACAATGTATTTGCAATGCGAATTTTAGGGGTCCTAGAAGTGTTTGGACGAACATGTCGACTTTTTCCCTTTCAGGAATGTCAATGTGACATCAACTAGCAAGGCTTCTCCATTTTTGAAAGAATGGAATAAATGTCTCACCAGAGTCTTCCTGCGTGAGATTGCACAAGCTAGTGATAGAGGTATCCATGTCAATGTTGTACGCGTAATTTCTTATGAATTTTCGTTTGAGTTCATCCCATGTTTGGATATCTTTTTGCGTTGAGAACCATTCAAGGGCTTGGC